>JANPWX010000078.1:3734792-4198576 GCA_024734555.1 Trochalopteron elliotii | reverse complement strand
CTAAAAGCTGAGTAGCTCTTGGGGTCTGGCTCACTGCTTAACACTAGATTACAAGCTTCTGTTATTTAATAAAAATTTAAAGGATAGCCTCAAGCTCAGAAAGCCATTGTGCACATGCCTGTCTTTAAGCATGTGTGAAGTCCTGCTGATTTGAATATGAGAACTTCCTGCAGCAGAAGGCCATGGGAAGTTGGAGAAAAGTATGCGCAAGATCAAATGTCATCTTCTTTGGTCTTGATCTCCTTGTGAGGTCTGAGTACAGTAGCGTCTTTCTTTTTTTCCCCCTAAGATCTTGAGATTATTTTCCTACCACATAAAAATACACTTAACAGAAAGCAGAGTCCTGATTCAAAGGCTAGTGTTGCTTGTCACAGTTATTTGGATAGACAGATATTTTGCTCGATGAACTCCTGACGTGCATTTGTGTATAAGTGCTGTGAGCTCTCACCAGGAGCTTCAGGCTCTGTGTGTAACAGCTCAGACACTGGGTTTAGGTCTCTTGAAAACTTGATTTTGTGCTATCACAAAACATATGTGGAAGAGACTTAAAATTAGCATTCTGGGGAAAAAAAAAAAGACACTGGATAGAAAAAATAAACATAAAATAGCAATTTAGGCAAAAAATTATTCAGATAAAAGTAATTTTAATGTTTTTTGAAAAGGTTATGCAATAAAATTCCCACTAGTGTTCTATGCCTCTTATGCCTTGCGATTCTTTTAATGACATAAATTTCCCACAAGGAGCACAAATAGGAAACTGAGTGAGAAAATAAACAATGATCTACTTACTTTGAGGTTTGTCTTATTGCTGTCACTATGGTGTCAGAAAGCCTCCTATGTAAAACAGACCTGTTTTGTAATTGCACATTTTCTAGGGTGCTTCATAATTACTAAAAGGAAATTTGAAAAGAATTTTCATCAAGGTTGGAGGCTTATAATATGTTTTCATTCAGAAATAAAGGGAAGTGACCTTCATATTTCTAAGGGATTATAATTGAATGTTGCAAGAGTTTATTGGTTTTTTTCCCTCTAATTTTTTAATTTACAGGTATGTAACATCTCCCAACAGGGTATGGGAGAGGAGCTGGTTTTGTCCTGACACCATAAAGTTCATGTTTGCTGTCATCTTATTTTGTGTGCATTATTAGAGTCATTTAGATATGTTAAAATAATGGGATGTTAATTAATTGTACTTTAAAAATATATTTTCCTGATATATATGCTCTTTTTAAAGTTTTCTAGTATAATGATTACCTGTACTCTCCTCAAAATGTTGTGGGTTTTTTGTTTGTTGGGTTGTTGTTGTTGTTGTTTGGAGGTTTTTATGATAACATTAATATCTTCTTCCAATGTGGCCGTGATTTTACTCTCAAAACTGCTCATTCCAACACCCTGCATGTCTGTGTAGGCAGTTGCAGTTGTATGCTTTGCCTTTGAAGGAAAAGGAAGATGAGATCAGGTTTATGTTGTGCAGCATCTGGCTATGTATCTTTACATAAAATGACATTGTACCATTTTTAATGCTATATCTCAGACACTAAATGGCTTGGTCTCTTCCTTTCCTCTCTAGAACAGAATTTGATACCTGGCTTTCTCCCAAAACTAAGAGCATTATAATGTGGGAACTCAACCTGCTAAACTTGGAAGGGAGTGGATAATTGTTGTTGTAGGTATTCACATACCAGGGCATTTATGTTTACTCCTGTTTGTTTCTAGCACCCCTTACCTCAGCAAATTTGGCAAGTCTCCCCATTTAGCCCACATCTCTATTGTTTACAGACTAATTGTGGAATTCAGCATTTGCACATAGAGCACTACAGTGGTGTCTCAAGAATGTCTCCTTCAGTGAGAACAGAGATTGTTCTTTGCCTGGAATATAATTTCCTGAAAAAATCCCAATTGTTTGACTTCATCTGGAATTGCTAGGGAGTTGTGAAGAAAGTGTAACAACACACAAAAAGTAAAACTGCTGTCAGTGCCAGTGTGTGGAGAAGCGATTGCCAAAAAACTATTCTGTCTTAAGGTCACTAGCACTTAAGGGTTATCAGAAGTTCCATGACTTTGAAAAATAAATAATTTTTGTCTGGAGTTCTTGGTTGGTGTGAATCAAGCTTAATTGTGCACATGATGTTACAGACAAAGAAATCTCACAGTTAAATAAAATAATTCTTGCAGTAGTACTTTTGATTAGTGTTTTACTGTACACAATGGGCATTTGGGAATATTTTCATCGATCTGTCAGTGATAATATCCCAAGGCACTTCCCATAAAAGATCTCATATATTAAACAGGTGCTTAAACTTCATATTTGCAGCCTGTGCCACAAAAATAAAATTCAGCCTATACTTTTAGCATTTCAGTACTTTTTAAAGGCTTTCTTTATTTGTTTGAAAATCCTGAAATCTTCCTCCAATTTAGTGTAAGTGGAACCTCAAAAAAGAGCACAAAATATGACCCCAGTATCCTGTGCAGACCCCTTATACAAGCAATTGCGCTCACCTCTTAAATCCACAGAAAAGAGAGATCCACACTCATGAATTTATTTGCATGAGCATGGACCAAATTTCAATGTAATTGGATTATTCAAATCACATTAGCAGGAAACCAGACCAAAAAATGCAAAGAATGAAGGCAGTTGCAGCCTTATCTAAAATCTCTTACACATAGGTAGTCTATTCATTTTCTGAAAGTCCTGGGAATCAGAACAAAAGTTTAAGGAAGTAGCACTAAAATAGGGCTGCAAAGTTAAAAATTATAAATAGCTTTAGACCTTCTTAAAGTTTCCAGTATGTGAAGGATATGAGCACTTTAACACCACCTTTGTATAGACTCCTTTCAGTAAAAGGTAGAAGAGTGCTTCCAGGTAAATTTCTTTACATAGCATACGGATTTTAAATAATTTTTACAGAGTTTCTCTTTGAAGGATGATGTTATGAGTATTTCCTTAAGAGTTGTGTATGAAAACTGATTCTCAAATGTCTATAGTTTGAAAGAATGTTACAAAACATAACAAAAGATTATCCAGTAGTTTTGGTGGGGTGAGACTAGAACATTCACATTTAAAGGAGAACCTCCTACACAACTATTTCTACTCAAGGCTTGTCATCTTGTACATGTGATATCATGTAATTTCTTTTGAAGCCTGTTACTAATTTAATAACATCATGAGAAAGTAAAATTTCGCCATAAAATAACTCTCAATATTCAACAAATTTCAACAATTATATTCAAGTCTCTTAAGAAATTTTATAAACAGTGTGGGTTTACATAAAGCTTGAAACACATCCATGTTAAAGAGTCTTTGCCAATTTGAATCATGTGAGATCTTGTTATAATGAGTTAGTATAAGGAACTGTTCAAAGGAGGGAGTAGATATAGTCAAAAGAAAAAAATATTAAGCTATATTATTTGCTTTCCCAGAAAATAAAATTAACTTACCACGTTAAAGATATGCAAAACCCCAGAAGACTATATTAGGCAAAAAATCTTGCAGAAAATATAAGACAGGTTCTGAAGCTTGAGTCATAACAAATATGTTCATATAACCAAGAAAAATTCTTGGTTATCCTAATTTCATTGCCCTCCAGTTCCACAAATTATTTTCCAGCATGCTTCCAGGTCTTTGCTGTGTACCCCCTCCCCACTCTGTTAGCTACGTGACTTGCTGGAGGAGGACATCAAACTCCTACAGATGGAGTTTGATATCTACTCCTATAGAACTATAATTTCTGTATTTTATAATGTAGAACTTTATTCCTATAATTTCCTTATTCCCTGGGGTTTCCAGTCCCCTCTGGTCCTGATCTTTTTTCTTGTCTTAAGTCTTAAGCTACCTGCTTAAAAATGTTATGTACTTATCTGAACACTCATTCACTCTTTTTGAATGGCTAGTTATATATTTTAAGCATTTAAAAATTATTTTCTAATTTCCTTTGTTTAAACCACCTGCTTCAAAATTGTCTTTTTGGGATTTTGTTTTCTCTTTGTGGTCCTTAGTGGCATGCACACAAATTTGAATGTGAGAGTGTTGTCAGTATATATGGGACACAGAGGGCTTGAGGCTGTTCCTTTAATGGTCTCAGTGAAAATCCATAGTATCAAGTGATTTGTAAGACACATGTGATCAATAATTTGTCAGCACAAAACCAATACCCATTTTCTCCATTGTAGTGTTTCCCAGAAAACACAACAGAGACAGCTGTGCTTAATGCAATTTTATATGAGAGATGTCTATAGATGGCCTATTGAGGCCTAAATTTTAGAAAATATAAATAATTTGTGTTGGACCAAAAGTGAAGGTAAGATGAAGAACAGTTTTTGGATGTTGCTGTTATTTAATTACCTTTAATAGAAATCAGTAGCTGAATTCTAGAGTATCTTGCTTATTATTGAGGCAATGGATAAACTACTGGGGAAGCGTCCTTGATTTTCAGATGGTTTATGGAGTTCAGGGGCACTGCATTTTTATTGCAAAGTTCTTAATGAGACTTTATGATATTGTAAGTCTTCTGAGCGGTCACTAATATTTGAAGACACATCACGAGGGTTAATATTAGAAATGGCTTTATCATTTTCCATAAAATATTAACTATTATGAAAACAGTATTCTGTATCCTTGTGCATCTAAACCATGACTACACATTTTAAAGGCTCATCAATTATCTATACAATTTTACCACTGAAGTGGTGAGGCTCAGTTTAAGTTATGATTAAAAGTATTATTAATTCTAGTAGAAAATTAGAGCTTTGAAGGTTCGTTTTCCTGAGCCTTCATCATAGCAAGTAAGTGATATAACCTCATTAATCTGCAATAAAAGTAATGTACTCTTCTGAAATATCTTCAATAATAGAATGGCTTGGGTTGAAAGGGACTTTAAAGATCATCTAGTCCAACCCTCCTGCCATGGGCATTGATATCCTCAACTAGACCAAGTGGCTCGAAGTCTCATCTGATGTGGCCTCGAACATCCAAATTTGCCAACAACAGGTGTGAGCATTCTTCAGAGTGGCATTCTTTTTTTAACTAATGGAATACAGCCCTTAGTATAACTCGAGAAGAACAGACAGTTTACCTTCATGGGATGTGTGATCCAGAGTGGGGTGGGAGTGTGGAAAGACATGTATGAGAAGAGTCTCTTTGTGCATGTAAGAGACTGAAAACTTGAGATGTTTGTGAAAGTAGTTCCAAGGGTTTTGGCAACAGGAAAGAATGCCAATGGCTTGGAATGAATTACTTAGCAGAATGAAGAAATATTTTGGAAGGACCCATAAGATAAACTATCTAATTTATCTTTGATCTTGAAAGCTGCATTTGCCTGTTATTTTTTTTTTTTTTCTCCATCTACTGTTTTCAGCTCCCACTGGTTTTGTCAGGTCTGCTATTAGGTATGTAAGCTCCTAAGGGCCTGGAACATGTTTGCCTGTGTGTTTCCCAAAAGCCATTCTGAGCACTACTCATAAATAATACATTTGTGCAGTCTGCACACTGTCTGACCCAAGGTAAGTTCTCTCTTTTTCAGAAGAGAATCATGAAAGACATGTGCACATTCACACTAAATTATCTTCTCTAGGAAATATGAGAAGACCCCTTTTATGTGGGGCAGACTCCTAGCCATGTCCGTTGTCAGTTAATAGATAGAATTCTGGCTGGAGCACCAAACAGCCACACCAGCATTCCAGTGCTCAGCTTGCATGCCTCTGCTTCAAAATTAGGCCTTTGCAACACTGGGCAGCTGCTGCTTTTCATAAGTATGAACAAAACCTAGGCAATTAGGAACAGAAACTATGCAAAGAATTTAAAAAATGAGTTTAAAAATCAAGTGTGTGCTATGACTCAAATGCTTTAGTTTGTCCAGGGCTATGCAGAAACTCATGAGACAGTAAAAAACATAATCCAAATAATAATAATAATAATAATAATAATAATAATAATAATAATAATAATAATAATAATAATAGGAAGAATATTCAGAAAGCAGATTCCTTTGCCCTCATTTTCTTAAAACATTTTGCTGCAATGTTATTGGCTAGAACAAGAATGCTAGGAACTACTCTGTGTGTCTGAAAAATTTCAAAGGAAGAAATTAGTTATACCTTTAATTTCTGTTTCTCCTCATGACCAGACAATTCCTCTTTCTTTCCCCCATAAAGTAACCTTTGAACATAGAATACTCTTTTGCATTTTGTAGAATTTTAATATAGATTTTAAGACAGAATGAGGTTTACTTTTCTATATGCACAGTGAGAATACCTTTGGACCCCCTTATATGTAAAGGTCTTCAGAAGAGCTGTGTGAAATATCAAAAATGTATGTTTGATTCTTTCATAGCCTAATTATATTATTTTGCAATTTATTAAATAAAGAGAGGAACAAAGAGTCAAACCCCGTGCTATACCACATGGATACTCAGTGTGTCGTGTTTGGTGTTTTGGAGACATGACAATATGGTTGTCTTCTCCCAGACATCATGGTTGAAAAGCTACTTCTACTTGCCCTGGCCTTTGAACCTCCTCCCATGAGAATTTCACTGAGTGGAGAAGCATGGTATTAGACCTACTCTTTCCAGGTTCCCTGAGTGCCAGAAGGCAGCTTTGTCTGGAGATATATCAGGAAGATGACCTTCAAGGCAATTATGCATGCTGTGATCCAGGCTGGGATTGCCCTGACAGGGTAAGTTCCATATACCTTGTAGGTCAGTTAACATGAACATACATCCCCTTTTTTTATATCATTCTAGTGACAATATATACTAAAAAAAGGATTATTTAATTAAAGTAAATAAGTTTATTCTGTCAAATTGTACCATCCGGTTTAGATCAATTGAACTTCCATGGTCAAACGGAAAGTGTTCAGACATTTAAAAAGCCAGCAATTTGATTCATAAAGCAATTATGACTTCAAAATGTCAAGGAGAATTAGTGAAGCTGTAAAGGAATAGCGGTAGCAAACTTCATTCTTTAGGTTGGTCATTTACCCAAGTAAATAAGTAAAATACAATGTAGAGTCATAGTGCGCAGACTGTTTTTGAAAAACAAAAATCAGTTACTAGGAGAAAATACTTAAAAAATATGTAAGAACAGAAGTGATCATTGATTTTATTTTAAGCAGTGCAGTTCTCCATGTAGCTGTTAAAGAACCATTTTCTCATTGTGAGTGTAAAGTATAAAATTCATCATCTTGGTTGGATGAAAGGAGATATACAAAAATGCACACTGCATTGTCTACCTTCAAGTAAAGCAACGAGATTAAAATGAGAATGTTAATTACAAAGCCGTTTTAAATAGCAGCTGAAACTTAGGCTGCTTACAATTAACACATCAGTTGTTCAGTGTTCACACATATCCCTGACTGAAAAAAAAAATAAAACACCATTTTTACCAAAATGTAAAGACACAAACACAAAGATTGGTAGAGTTAATTGGCACTCTTACAGATGATACCAAAAAGAACACTGTTTAGAAATTGTAAGTGGCGTCAGTATTTAAAAGTATTTAAAAAGTAATGAATGAAGAAGAAGCAAGTTAAATGCAAACTCACAGGAAGTCAGGCTGAAATTATTTTGGAAAGCAATTTGCTTAACTAAAAATAACCATCCTCTTTTTGAAATGAGATGTTGAGAAGCTTTTCTCCAGTCAAACTGGAGCTTTTCTACTTAGTAAGAAAATGCCTGAGACTATAAATTGAAGAATGAATAGAAAACATATATTCACCATTTCCTTTCAGTATTAAGTGCATCAAAAATACCATGATACTGAAAATTTTAATACAATTAAAATAATTCTTTCCCTCCAATTCATAATGAAATTATGAATTTTCTTGCCATAGCATGAGGTGAAAAATAAGGTGATAAGGTGAAAAATACGGGATTCAGTAAAAAGAATTAAACAAATGCATGGCTAGAGGTCTACTGGTACCAGCTAAAGATGGTGGCCTGCAGGCAGTCACCAGCTTAAGAAGCTCTTAAACCATTGCTGTCTGGAGTAGAAAAGGAATAGACTCAAAGTTTTCATTCTTTATCTATTATTAGAATTACTTATAGATACAAGACCATACTAAACAGCCCTTCAGATTTGAGTTGGGACTACTGTTCTTGAGGTCTTAAGTTGAAAATATACAGTATAGGGTAAAATACAAATATCTTTCTGAATTGCTCTGATAAAATTTTTTCTTTTTGTTAAATAGAAAAAGACCAAAACTGCAAAATGGGGCTGATATTTTTATAGCTTAAAAAGAGCACTGCAAATTGTTACTTCCACAGAATATAGCCACATTATAATGAGCTATGATATTTAATCTAAAACATAAATGTTGTTTTCTAACTTTCCTAGCATTTTGCATGTGGTGAGACATTGGTCTCCTAGTTGATAATTAACTCCTTTGAAAACTGAGTATAGAGAATTTGTTTTGTAAATTTAATTCCTAGGAAGGCTCTTAGATGCTGAAATGTATGCAGAGGTTTTCATTAAAATCCTTCTCAATTGTTTTTACAGGTATTATTCTTACTGCTTATATTGGTCTCATGTATTTTAGAACTAGTTTAGGACTGAGAACGTCTTTGGCACTCTGTGAACCAGAAATATCAGTTCTCAGAAAGGAAATTAAAGATGACATCACTGGCATAGTGGGAGGATTAGTCTAACTATGAATTATTTGAATATACTTTACCTGAATCTTAGAGTACTGTGTTGAAACAATTTTTCTAATTTTGCACAAGCTTATATTACATGAAGCCATCCAGCTACGACAGCAAAGTGGTAGGGACGTACTTGCTTTTTCTTAAGTATTTACTAAAACCTAGTGTTTAAAGTGAGCACAGCTCTTGAAGACAGCCCAGCAGAAACCTTGCTAATATTTAGCTACATTGCACATTCGACTAGTACATTATTAGTCATTAGGAGGGCCTGAAAATTTGTTTTCCTGGATGTCTCCTATCAAACAGATCACTAAGGCAGGATGATAACTTGATAAAAAATAAGAGTGATAGGTGGTTCTATCTATTGTATATCACAGAGGCCAAGATATTGCATAGAATCATCATCATCATCATCGTCATCATCATCATCATCTAGAATGAGATATATTTATTATCTACATTTTGCAAGAAATCTCAGACAGTTATGGCTGTCCTCATAAATGAGTACATGCTCATATTTTCCACAAAACTTTGGACTTCCGGTGTTTTTGAAGCAAGTACCTCACATCATACACAGATAATATTTCAATCATGTCTTTTTAATCTGTCTTTCAGAATGAAGAAGGTTGAAGGAACCAAAACCCCACAGAGGTGCCCTCCCAGTAATGTAGGATCTTGCTGCTTCTGGCCAAATCACACAAGTATAATGTCTTCAGTAGAAGTCAGAACACATTAGAGTAGTTCTGTACTTTTTTGCATTACAGCTATACAGAACTACTTCATCTTCTTATCTGAGATTCAGGGAAGTGCAAAAAAGCAGAAGATATTTGATCTAGGTGGCATTAGAAGGGCCCCGGACAATTTAATTTTCTTTGTTCTACTCTGGCACAGGACCTACCTCTATAAAAACAACTTTATTAGCAAACACTGTGCTGATTTCCAACACCCTGTATCTTTCCTAGTTTTAAAGTACATAAACTGTCTTACATGAAAAATTGTCTTTGAGCTTAAGCCTTTTACTTTGGGTCTTTAATAATTAAGATGTAGGCATAATAAATGTAACTGCTGAGCTGTTTAGGGTTTATAAAAACTAGTTCATGTCTTTGAGTATTTATATTGGTATGATGGCTATTTCAATATGTATGAAAAGAAAAGAGAAAGAAAGTGTTGGTTTTTAAAAATTTTTATTTTCAAATAAAAATAATAACCAAAAAATAACCAGAAACTACTGGTTATTACATTACTTTTATACATTATATTAGTACATTTTGCTGAAGTGAAAATTACATAAAATCAAACACTTACTGAAAAACAGATATTCAAAGCAGATTTGTTTTCCTCATAATGTTGTGGATCTTAAATAATGAAGAGAATATGTGCAGTGCAATCCAAATAAATAATTCTTAAGGACATTTACTCATCTCAAAAGTTGTGGTTAAAAGGAAGGCAAACACTCATTTACAAAAATTTGTGCTTTATACATGAGAATGAATCTATTGCACCACTTTTTCTATCTTGTTTCTCAAGGATTCTTAAGAAAATGGGTTTAACCATTATACTGTGCTCTCATCCACCAGAGAAGCTCCCTTCAATATGACATTTAGAAGACAAACATTGCATTGTGTGATTTTTAACTTCAGACAGGATTTGCTAAACTATATTTTTTCTCTAAATATTAGTAAATCCAAGCTGTAAATAGGCTTAAATCTTTTGATACTTAAAGGTGAACTGAAATTTACTTTAGATGACTGGGTTTGATGCATGGTTGGCTTTTTGGATGCACTATTGCATTTTTTCTATTAAATTAGAACAGTTTTAGAGATAACTTTAAAGGTCACCTGCTAATTATCTATGCTGAACATCTTCAAATGATGTGACATATTGCAGAGTGAAGCACAACCAAGAGTGGTGTTGGAATCAGTGAACTTTATAATCAAAGGGATGGCAAATGGCAAAGGTTTACCAGGAAAAAATGAGCAATATTGGCTACTCAGGTCAACATTATCTTCTATTCTGAAAGACGAGTGCCTTTTTTTATGCACCATATTATTCTTTAACATTTTTCATTCTTTTTTTTCCCCTTTTTTTATTTTTTTCTGGACAGACATGAATAGCATGAACAATAGCATCACTCACAGTTCTGAGTCAAATTAATGCTTGCAGGGAGAGTCACTCAGCAATGACTGTATACCTGAGATTTGACAGGCCTATACACCTAAAATCATTTTCCTTCCTCTGGGACTCTGAATTCAAAACTCTCAGCTTCTTTTTGTTTTGTGATATTTTTCTGAGATTGCTTAAAAGACAAAATAAACCAAACTTTTATTTTTAGTTCTATTATAAACTCCCTGACAAGATTTAAATTAGGCTATCTGCAGAAATATGTGTAGAAACCTAGAAATCCAGTAGTGACATCCTGCAGGCATATGTGAGTAATATGGGCACATATGCAAATATGTGAGTAGTATGGGCACAGTTTGTCTATCTGTGAAGCCCTGGTGTTTAGGGACAATTTGGGGGTTTACACAACTAAAGAAATATTGTATATATTCTTTTGCATACAGTTTTGATAAAATTAACATTTTCCAGAGCCCAGTTTAAGATTTGGTAGCTGAGCACCAAAAAGAAAACACTCAAGATTTCTGAAACTATAGACTTTATGAACTTTAGCTTATCCAGTTAAATATGCATTTCAGTAAAAGGCCTATTTTGCACTTTCTTTCTTTCAGCTTCATTTAAAAAATTCTCATTCAATGACTGTACTCCTTTTATGTCATATCAGTTTACCTTTTCCTTCTCATGTCCTGGCTGAAGTAAAATGACATTTATTTCCTAATAAAAGCAATCTTTCTATTCAGTCATCTGCATAATCGTGTAGAAACTGATGGTATTTTGAGGGTGAATCATAGGAAATAAATCTGTATACATAGCTTCCTGTGAAAAAGAAAGGTAGATGTAAATTGCACTAATGAGACCCAACCCTATTTTGAAGACAGTTCAGAGCTTAACTTTTAGGAGCACGGTACTGAGGCAGGAGGCAGACCACAGACACCACAGTGTCTCACTGGGTGGGGGCTGTGTCCCTGCAGAGTGGTGACCATTCTGTGCACTAGAGTGTGAAGCTCCACATCTGCACCCAGATTTACAGGACCAAACCCTGGATTCAGAACAGTAAATGTGTTACAACTGTGTCTTGCTCTCATGCTGTGCAAAACAGGAGGCTTAAACTTGTACACTCACCAGTTCTCTATATACAAAGGATAAACAGAAATACTCAAATCTTCCTATACAAGTAGTCTTAAGAACTTGTGCGTTTTAGAGTCTAAGATTTCAAGAATTACCTTCATGATCTCGTTCTTAAAAGACTTTGAGGAGTAGAGATTGGAAGTGGAGTGTGAAGCTGTAAGGCATCTCAAGTGAGCCATGATGTGTATGGATTGGCTCCGTGTTTTAGTCTGGAACATGAATCCCATCTTAAATTTAGGCAGTTCTCATGTCACAAAACATATTTTGTTCTATGACTAAAATCTGTAGGCTTGATATTATTTTTTTGGGATCATTCACGGGCATGTAATTTGTTTATCTGAATGTTACCAAAAGGGAGAGATAAAAGTTGTCCAGAATGATTTTAACTTAAAAATTGGAGATATGTTTGGAAGAGTCAAGTCTTTTCATGCTGCTGATATTTTTATGTCATTAATCTTGTTATGTTGATATGTCTTTCTAAAGCCATATTTCAAATTTTACTTTTGTTTGCATTGTTTTAGAAGTTCCATTCCTTATCTGATAGACTCCAGAGAAGACACGTCGAAAGTCAGATTATCAGACACATTTCTTAGCACTTTAAGGCAAGTCTGACATAGTTTTCTTTGATTCTCTTTGGTCACTAAGGATTTCAAAATCTAAAGTTTATCTACATAACATTTTCATATAAACCAGAAATGTGCTACTTTGTGGAAAAATAACCACATTAAGGTCTATTGCTACCATGTGCATGTGTCATCTTTGTAAACATGTGCTGTTTGATGAGTGGTATTTATACTGCATTTGCACAGGGTAATGTAAGAAGCTCCCCAAATCTCTTGGATTATGTGTGTGGTATCAAAACTATCTATCTAAATCTATCTGCTTATTCAGATTGAAGAACATAATTCTAAAATCTAGTGACAAAATCATTAATATCTTCCTAGCAGCTAATAGGCACTAAGCTCCTTATACACACTCATTTGCTCCCCACAATGTTTTTTTACTGTTTTTTTTCTCAGAAACAATAGTAGAAGTAAAATCTGAAAGAATATGTTCTTTATTGGCATTATTGTACCTTTAGATTCCTGACAAAATAATTTAAAAAATCTTTGTATATTCAAAATTTTTTTTTATTATTATCTTTAGGAGAAAAGATTATACCACAATATCAGAGGTCACTAAGATATCAGACTTCGCAAAATTAAAATATCATCATTTTTTGAAATAGGAAAATAAATCAAAATATGAATTCCAAAAATGGTATTACTACTCCTGTCTGACAAGGATGCATTTCACAGCTATTTTTTTCTGATTTTGCATCCTCAATAGTATGATTGCAAATTAAAGTTCCATCCTAAATTTGTTGTTGTTCCTGCTCTGTCAGTTTTTGTAGCTTAGTTCTTTATTAAAAGCATGCATAGATGCATGAAGGCAGCTTTAAGTCCTTCCCCTTTTTTTCTGTTAAATTAGTCTGAAGGAGTTTCAATGCAACCACGAGCCGCTTCCTTAATACACATGGCATAATTGAAGAATGTTGTCTACTCCCTCACACAGCTACTTCAGTGGAGTTAGAGACCAACTCCTGCCCCACTAAATCCCCATCCACATAATCAATTGTGCTTGTGCAGACGCAGCAGAACTATGAGTATTTAGCTGTCCGAATAAAATTTAGGGAGCTGATACATCTTTCTTTAGAGCACATGGATATGTGGAAAGTGTTTTCCCACATGAACGCAGAATCACCAATATGGCTTGTGCTTCAAATTTAACCCTGTGTTTATGCTTAGTGTCCATATACACACATGAAGCATTGAGTTTCAGACAACATTCAATACTGTGAAGGGTCCACTGCATCCTTCCAGCTAAGGTCACAAGGTAGTTTTCTGAAAGAGTCATATGTCCTAGGTCCAATGTCCATAGCAAAGCTCTGGGTCAGTGACCAACCCATTGCTTATCAAGTTGAAGATTTCTTTCCAAGCTTTCTGAGGAGAGGCACAGAGTGCTTTCCCATTGGGTAAAAGATAGTTCTTTTCAGTGGTCTTTGGTATAAGTCCCAATAATGGGATTGTCGCAGCAACAGATCAAAAATATAGTATTATTTCCCTTTCTCTATCCCCACACCAGAAATGTAATTTCATTTATGCTAACAATCTAAGTAAAAGGAAAAGTCCTCCAAATCTACTTTACCTACAGTTTCTCTTACCCTATTTTTTTGGCACACTTCTGTAGATCACTCCATAAACAGTATCATATTTAGAAAACGTGAACAAAACTTGCAACACACTTGTCTGGGACAGATTACTGAGTACAGACAGGCACTGGCGCAATAGAAGCTGAAAGAGCTTGTATGAGTGGGAGTTGTAGCACTGTACCTTATTTGCTGCTCATGAATAACACCTGCACCCATCCACTTTTAAAGAAATGATATAGCAATAAAATTAATAAAATCTCCTAGGTGCTTTGTGAGTCACTGGGATATTTTTAGTTTCATGTGATCAAGCATATGCTGAAATAATTTAGTGTGGCATCAAATTAGTTAATACCAGGTAGAGATGACTTTACAAACCTTTAAATTCACAGAAGTCGATCAATCAATCTGGGCTGTTTACTGAATTGGCTGAGTGGCAAATCAGGATGACCAGTAAGGATCTAATAACCTAATGGTTATATTATTTTGCAGGTGAGAAAAACTGGCTGTTTTTATTGAAAAGATCAGCTAGAGATCAGAGTAGGGGAACATGATCTCTGATATAATCTTTCTCTTTCTTCACATGAGTCTTACCAGTGCAACTACTCATGTGGAAACTGAAGGAGTTGAAACAAGGCTGATTTTCCTTCTCATGCAGATTTTTACTTCGGAGTCAAATAGAAGGCTTTATTTAAAATTATCGTGAGAGGAAATCTCCCTGACACTGGCCATATCTTTCCAGTCTTTACATTGCTCCAAATCCTTGCCAGCTGGTTTGGAATTTAAATTCTGATTTCCAGTTTGATGGCACAATGAGATTCCACCTGACCTGGTGAATGGCTTCAACTAAAATCTCTGACTTTTTTTGTACTATTTAAAGACTGAAATCTTCTACAGCCCTTTGCAACTGTTTTATTCCCACCCCCAATGATCTCCAGGCATTTTGCTTATCAAACAACCCAACACCAAATGTGCTGGTTTTGTTTGACCTATATTACAATGCAAAGCTACTTGGTTCTTTAATTCACCGCCAAATAAAGCTGTTATCTCTGGATAAAGGGAACTAGGCCAAATGGTGATAAAGTCTCAGGGATGAAATGAGATTAAACCAGTTGTACCTCACCTTGCTATTTACTAATTATATATGTGCTGGTCAGCAGAGCTCACTGTCTGTCTAATATGTGTAAAGGTCAATTAAAAGGGGTTAATGCCCACAAATTAATATTCAGTGAAAAGTATTAACTGGCACAGGGGTTATACCTGTCCTTTTCTTTCTTTTTGTCTTTTCATGACCTTTGTGGGGCATGATACATAATATATAAAATTACAATGTGATTTTTAAGCACAAGTGGACTTATACACCTTTTTTTTTCCTTTAAAATTCAAAATCACTTGGCAAACACAATTCTAGTGCAGAACTACAATCAGGTCAAAGAACTACCTCTCATTTATTTTTTAATTAACACTTGGCAGTATTGTTAAAGAAAGCATTACTCAGAGAGCTGGAGTCATGTTAGCTAGTACCAGAAACGTCTCCAGGGCATCGAACAATGCTGAGAGGCTTTCATGGAAGGCTTTTTAGAACAGTGGCTCACTTTACATCTTTGTTGTCACTGCATGGACAAACACAGATCCTTCTATAGAATGGATGACTTATAAGTAAACTCAGTAGGCAAGTTTGTTTGGCTTGTTGAAGCAGACCGAAGGGGAGAGCAGGAGTTTATCAACTCCTGCCCTGCCCTGCTTGAAAATACAGACAACAAAGAAAGCTGTGGACAAGGACAGTGGTGTAACCAGCAGACACAGTGCTGTTTTCAGACTGCCCCAGTGTATCCAATCAAACTGAAGGCTGCCCCTCCTGGATTCTTTTCCCTCTTGACCCCAGCTGTTCATTTATAGCTGTCAAGGCACCCCAGCAAAACAAGTGCAAGTGGCAAGAGGATCAGGTCCTCTTGCTGTCCTGTCCAAGCAGCTCCTCCTGGTGCAGCACCATCTGGTGCTCAGCAGACGAGAGCAGGATTTGCAGCCTCACAGCTGCTCTGCTCTGAACACACACCTTGCCAGCTTCCTGTCCCCCCTTTTCAAAGGAGAGAGTAAACCAAAAAACAATGGGGAGAGGCCTGGTACACAGAGGCCACATGCAAAGGAAAGAAAGTTGAGACGGCAGGCAGTACACCAGGACTGAAGGAGGGCAAGAGAGAAAAGCAGTGTAGACAGAAGGGAAGGGCTGTCAGAGAGATACCTCTATGTGCAGTGTCCTGTAGCTGAAACAGGGGCAAGAGGAAAAATGCGGGGGAAAATGGTGTCAAAGCATTAAAACTGACAAGTTAGAGCACATCTGGTCTTTTGAATTTCAAACAGTTCACAGGTTAGAAGCAAGGAGTGGGGCATTTAGGTTCAAAATAAGAATGCACATGATATCTGAAACATTGAAAGCTGAAGAAATGCCAGTTTCAGGCAGTGCAATTTCTTTGAGACAGGACACATATGGAATAAGTTGTCATCAAAGCAATGAGCATTAGCAGATGTCTAGACATCTGTATGAAAAGAGAGACACTGTTGGTATAGCGTGACACAGTAGGTACATGAGATTGCATTTAGAAGTGAACAGTCTTTTTAATAAAGAATAGTTCCCCGCATGTTTTCAGGAGCAGATTGACATTCTTCAGAAACTCTAGCTACTGAACCTTTATAAATTGCTCTTTCAAATGGCTCTGAGATTATTTAGTCAAAACTGCTAATACAGTAGTTTGAGTTCTTCCACCAGACATTTTTACTTGTTCTCAAATATTCAGGAGAAGGAACCAGAGCATCTTGTTTCAACCAAAGTATATTATCTGTCTTCAGTGTCACTCATTTACTTCTGGATACCACATATTTTGTAGATAGGCATCCGTCAGGTACTGACACACTGGAATGAGGATCTTGCATGCTTGGAACTCTGCTGCAGTAACTGATCACCACCACTGTCTACACACATGCTTTAATTTCAAATTTGCCTGGCTTTGGCTTCAATCTTCCAGCCAATACTGGATGAAGGGGCTGGTTTTGCTTTTACCCAATGGGTTCACAAAGGAGCAATATTTCTTCAATGTGATAAACTTCTTTGAGGTACTGACTAGCTTGGTAGATAAGGGGGGGAGAAGTGAAAAGTTCTAAGGCTTCAGAAAGGCTTTTGAAATTGTCTTCCGTATCATCCTGATAGATAAGAGAATTTGAAGTTGGATGAGCAGTCAGTGAGGTGTATTGGAAAATGTCTGAATAACTGGGCTCAGAGGATGGTGATCAGTGGTACAAAGTCTACTTGGAGGCCAGCAACTAGTGCTGTACACCAGAGTACCTAATACTGGTACCAACATTGTTCAACAACATTATTGTCCTGGTTTAGGGCAAATTTGGGAGGAACCCTCCAAACTGGTGCTCCTCTGGAAAGCAAGTCCAAACAGCCCCTCCCCCCAGCCGGTCCGGGAAAAGAACTCCCTCAGAGAAAAAGTGGAAAAAACTATTTATTTAACAAACAAAATACCCACAAGCATAAAGAATTAATAATAATAATAATAATAATAATAATAATAATAATAATAATAATAATAAGAAGAAGAAGAAGAAGAAGAAGAAGAAACAATAAAACCTCTGGCTGCTCCGAAGAGAGATGGCAAAACAGAGAGTCTGTGCCAGGAGTTAACTTCGCTCCCTCAGTCTGTTTATCAGTCCCAGTCCCTTCAGTGCTGGAAAATGACAAGTCCCGACACAGTGGGCCACGGGTGCAAGATCCTGGTGCTCCTCTGGGTTTTTCAGTCCAGAGCAGATTTAAACAGTCCCAAGAAAAAAAAGGGAAAAAAAAACAGTCCAGGAAAGCTTCTTTGCCTCAGCTAGCTAAACTAACAAAAGGAAGGAAAAACTCTCTCCGGCTGCCCTCCATGCATCCGATGAAGGAAAAAAAAAAACCCACACAGTCCCAAGGAGGAGAGAAGATCCTGAGGAGTGAACACTGTTTTCCAAAACAAACTGCGTGCTTCTTCTTTCCCTGCTCACTCTCAGAACCAGGCTTAAAGGTACAGAACACAGAACAGACGATGTGGGGATACAGGTATTATAGTCACCCTAGGACAATTATTAATAATATGGACCAGGGAGTAGAGTGTACCCTTGTCATGATTTAGAAATTTTATTCTCCAGTTTAGTATTCCCCCTGGGAGCACTCCAAACCATGAACCCTATCCATCCCCTACACCTTGCCTGTTCAGCAGGCTGGAGAGGAGAATTAGAGGCACAAAAACTTAAGATCATGAGTTGAGATAAGAACAATTTATTGGAAATGGCAATGAAATGAGAAAATAAGTAACAGCAGCAATACTAATAACAAAAGTGTAAAAAATAGAGGGGGCAGTGAATCACATGCAAAAGCCCACTGCAGAGCCTGAAAATACTCAACCACTCCCTCCAACATGCTACCCTGAACCAGAAGAGACCCCTTCCCCATCCCCGGCAACGATGTGAGGTGGGAGAAAATAACCTCCTTATCCTAGCCATGCACCCCCTGGCTACTGCAAAAATTGATGCTGTCCTAGCCAGAACCAGGAAAACTCTCACCAAGTTTGCTGTAAAGAGCAGCCAATACAGAAGGTTGTATTGCCATCCAGAGGGGCCTCACCAGGCTGAGGAAATAATCCTGTGCACTAGTATAAGATGAGGCTGACAGTATGAGGGAGCCTAGCAGAGAATGACCGGGGAGTCCTTGGTGTCCACCAGGTTGAACATGAGCTAGTGATGTGTTCTTCTGGCAAAGAAGATTAACAGTATCCTCAGCTACGTTAGGAAGAGTGTTGCCAGCAAGTGGAGGGGAATTATCCTTCCCTTCATTCAATACTGCTGTGACTGCAACTGGAGTACTGTGTTCAGTACTGGGGTACCAGTGGAAGAAAGATATAGAAAGATATGGACATATTAGAGACCAGCGAAGAGACAAATCGCTCAGATGACAAAGAGACTGGAGCATCTCTCATATGAGGAAAACCTGAGAGAGCTGGGACTGTTCAACCTACATTAGAGAAGGCTCAGGAGGGATTTTGTCAGTGTACCTAAATATCTGAGGCGAGGTACAGTTGGAGCCAGGTTCTTTTCAGTGGTGTCCAGTGACAGCACAAGAGGCAATGAGCACAAATTGAAACATGGGAGAATTTGTCTGAACATAGGGAAACACTTTTTTACTGTGCACTGACTGTGCACTGCCTGATATTGCCCAGAGAAGTTGTGGAGACTGCATCCTTGAGGATACTAAGAAACTATCTCTACACGTTTTTGGAAAATCTGCCCTACATGACCTTTATTGAGCAGAGGAGTTGAACACGAGGACCTCCAGAGGTGTCTTCCAACATCAACCATTCAGTGATTCTGTGATCCGATACAGTCATCTTTTATACAATTGACCCTAGTTAAGGGGGACAAATATCATAAGAAAGAGCAAATGCAGTGGAAGGCTTTGATGTTTGGCAAGTTTCAGTACTGCAGAAGAAAGAATCAAACAAGCAAAATATTCTTATTCTAAATTGAATTCTAAATTACACATGTAAAATGTGGATTACAGAAATGTTTTGAAGGTGTGTTACTGAATATTGGTGGTAAATGGCTGTGTATTGAATAAGAAGTAGCAAATAATACTATGGAAAGGAACCAATGTTAGGTAGTGCAGTAGTTAACAACTCTGTTAACGAACTGAAAAAGGGGATTAATGTCATGTTAATGAAACTCACAGATCTGTTCATCTGTTTCAGATATATATATTAAAATAGTGGGATGGGATCCCACGGAAACATAAGCTTGAAAGAAAAAAAAAGATCAGGAAATTATATTTAGCACAGAGGAAAATAAGTGAGTTTGCACCTGTATACATGTATAGATTGTGTGTATGCATAAAATGAGAGAGTAACATGAAGAAATAATTTTGAAAACCAATAAATGTGTGAAAAGTTAATTAAAAGAAGAAAGTTAATTAACTCTGATTTGAAAGAGAGCAGCACATAAAACCATGGAGCTTTAGGCTTCCTACTATTTCTTGAAGGGTTTTAATTATCCCTCATTCCATAATACAGGGGTATCTCAAAATCTTAAGAACATTCAACCATATTTTAGCTCTGCAAGGAAAATGCTTTTAAGACAATTATTTGAATATACTATTATTTTTTATCTTATAGACAGGCAATCTATGGATAGAGGAAGATTATTAACTAGAACCAAAAGATTATTAACTAGTAGTTACTGTGTTAAAAAACATACATATATTTAAATTAATATAATGAATTAATGCAATTCACCAGCTCTGCTTCTTACCCTGTCTCTCTTCTAGGCCCCACTAATTTAATGCCAGGAACATTTTTACTGCCAAGGAAACTGAACTTTGATTACCTCTGTGTAGACAGTACTTCCTAGTTGAGTGCTTTAACCAGTACTAAAAACAAATCTTCGCCACAACTGCAGGAGGGAGTTCAAACTTACTAGTCAAAAAAACAGACAGAGGGAAAAGAGAACAAAGCAGGATTTTGTGTTTGAATATAGGTAATACAATACGCAAAATGTATTTGATTCCAGAAAAAATGTCTTAATTACTAAAGTATTGAAATATATAGTTTGAAACAAACTTAACAGCCAGCAACATTTACAGCTGCTTAACCTCTTTAATCAAGAATGTTTAGGAAAAGAATCATGTCCCAAAACTGTAAATGCAGCATTGACCTACACCTGTGTAACTTTCATTCTTCAAGTTCCTGAGATCTTGATGACTTCCCTTGTCATCTACTAGAACTCTGCCTTCAATGATGTTGTTAATCTGGTTATAATGCTTATAGACTGAGATACTTCTACGCCACATTGTCTTAATTTCTGTTCTCCTTTAAGAGCCTAGGTCTTGGACTTCAAAGTATTCTCATGCCACATAGTTCTGTGAACTCCACCAGGACTCTTCCACCTCTGACTTGATGAATATTTTTTATTTAAGAGGCTAGAGGGGATTTTGGGTTCACATTAAACATTTGACAGACTGTTGGCTAGAAACTCTTCAAACCAAGGAACTGCAACCGCTATTCAAGGTTATTCAGGGTGATTCAATCCTATAAGTTTAGGTATATAATTTACTTGTGTTTCAAAGTTAAATTCCTGCTCTGAATAATCCCCTGGAGGAGTTTGCCTTCTGCAATAATTATATAGGAAGCATAAGGTGACTGGCCTCATATCTCAGTCATACTTAAAAGTCTGAAGTTGAATGCTGTTAAGGTCCCTTTCTGGCATTTCTCTTTTCCTAAGTGTTCTAACTACTTGGCTGTAATTATGAAAGGACATTTATTTAAGCGAATTTTTGTAGATACCTACATAAAGAAAAATTCAAGACTGTGGATTCTACACAGAATGAGGTAGTATTTCCTGAATGGAATGCCAGTTGTGCAAGGGAACATGACTTCAGATAAACAACATTCTCCAGGTTTCCTTTTGAATGACAGTTTATGCCACCATATTCATCCCCATTCCCCCATTCAACAGGGAATTGGATGTGGTAAACTGCATGCCTAGAGAATAGAGGCCAAGGTTTCATTAAGTATCTGAACCTCATAGCAGCAACCTTTTAAAAGGGTCATGTTTGTGCTATTCACAACATGTTTGTGTTGCAAAGATCACAGGGCTGGTATCAGAAATAGACATATACCCTTACATCTAACTGAAGATCATATTCTCATCTTGATTTCTGAAACCACATGAACACTGACACATTACATTCACATGGATGTAGCGAGACAGCAATAACATTAAAATACATGGCTAACATGCTCACTGAGCAGGGTCCTGGACATTATGGAAAAGAACCAACCAAACCATTAACCAGCTTAACACAGTGTGACAGCTATGCTAATTCCCCTGGAACAGGTTAATTAGCCTAAATACCACTCATCCCAAGCTAGGACTCAACCATAGAACTCTGTAAATTGCTGTGGAGATCCCACGTGGGCTGCTCAGTGGTGATTGCCTTGCCTGGCACAGCACAGTAAAGGTCTGCCTGAAGGACCTCATTGGCATTTGGCCCTAAAGGGTTTGCCTAGTATTACAGAGGATATCTCTGTAGTTGGTCTCTCTGTGGGCTGCTTACCAGCCAAGCAGTTGTTCCCAGACCAACTAAAACAGCTCTGGATTCCTCAGTCTCTGGCTGTGTGTGGTTTAAGGCTTGGAATAAAGAAGTGGGTTCTGGCATGGGTTTGTGAAGGTGTTTGTCCCAGGGCAGTCCATGTGCCAGAACTGAGCTCTGGGCCCTTGTGCTCTCCTTTTCCAGGACGCAGCCTGGGAGGAGCAAACTCTGGGCCAATGAGGGAAGGAAGGGGGTGGTTTAGGACAGGGTGATACCATGTGATTAAGGGAAAAAGGGTGGAAGGGGTTTTGGAAAGAATCTACCAATAACGACCAATAAACAAAATACAGATACAACTTTGAAAACAGCAATCATGCTCCGCAACATATCTCTGTATTTTCCAAGAAATAAGTCCAAATCTTGATGCCCAGGCTAGCATTTAAACTACTGTGCCATCCTCACCTAAATCAACAAGTTAACAAAGCTTTGATGTGTATCTGCTTAGAACATACACCCAAAGCATTACAATTAGTTCTGTCTGTCTACTGGTGAGAGATATGGACAAATTTGAAGGAAATGGCAAAAAAGTCACACAATTGGTAAAAAAGATAGAGGGAATGATACATGGGGCAAAACCTGAAAGAGATAGATAAGATATTTAGCAAGTTTAAATAATAATCAAGAAGAAACATGGAAAAAGTCTATTTATATTTAAATTACGCAAAACCCATGACAACATACAGATTATTTAACATAAAGAAGCAATGAAAAATAGACTTCAACTTAAGTAAAAACTGCAAGCAAATTTCTGGAAAGTTACAGTATTGAGTTGAGTACATATCAGAACTCCTGTGCTTTAAAATGTGTGTTTCAAGTTCCTGATACCTATCAGAGTGTGAAACTGACTCTTGAGAGAGAAGCTGGGGGTGTTACATCTCTCTGACACTTAAATTTGGACTGGAGATGTTGCTGAAGTTTTTAATCCACCATACTGGTGAAGACTTGGACTAGATGTTGCCTGCAACTGAGCAAGAATTTTCAAGATTTCTGCCATGACTGACTAAAAAATGTTGATTCTATAGTAGAGCATAAACAATATCATTTTCTGGGATGGGGCTAGTAATGCATTAATTGACTTTCTTTGTCCCATTTAATTCTTGTTCATCATGTGGGAAGAGTTTAATCCTTGTAAGTAACTAATAATCCTGTAAATGAAACTGATAAGTTAAAAAGTCAGTTAAAAACCCATCAGAAAGAGTTGAAAACTGGATTAATCTCTTTCCTATTTCCATATTTTTGACGCTGCTTTCACCAGGCAATGAGGTTTTTCTTTCTTCTCTCTCTGCCTATTAGAAAGAAATGTACTCCCTTTCCAGATCAAGACCTTGGTATTTTGTATTTCATCCTCTGTCTCAATCCTTGTTTTATGAGACTGACATATTTACAGTAAGATTTCCTTCCCTAGAGGAATCACAAAATCTATAGTCTTTCCCACATCAACAGTATCCAAGAACACAAAAAACAGAAAAAGCAGACAAAAATTGCTAAGGACCAATTCCTGAAGTGTATGGACTCATTAGAATAGCAGAATCAGATATTATCCTGACTTGGAAGGGACACAAGAAGACCAAGTCCAAATCTTGATTCCACACAAAAACCCTAGAGTTAAAAACACATATCAAAGAATATTGGACACACATATCTTGAACACCAACAGACCTTGGGCCATGGACTCTTACCTGGGGAGATTGTGATGCTAATGATTGACCCACCTTCTCAGGAAATTGCATATTTCTAATATCCAGTGTGAATAGATGTATCCCCATGATACAGCTTTTTAAGCTATTCCCTCTCATGCCTCAATAGACACCAGAGATAAAAGATCAGCACTTTGTTCTCTACCCATCTTCATTGTCAAGTTGTCGACAGAAATGAGGTCACATCTCAGTCTCTTCTAAGGTGAGCAAACTGAATATCCTCAGCCACTCCTCCTGAGTCTTGTCCTCTAGTCCTTCAATCATCTTTGTTGCTTTCTTCTGGACACATTCTAATATTTCTCTGTCTTCCTAATATTGTGGGATTCCAAACTGCAATCAGGATGTGAGTTCAGGCTGCACCAGTGCTGTACTGTGGGACAATCACTCCTTTCCACTGCTTAGCTATACTGTACTTCAGGCACCCCGAGATATAATAGGACCTTTAGTCTGCCAGGGTACATTGTTGGCTCATATTGACTTTTCCACCAACCAAAACCCTTTCTGCACTCCAATCCTTGTTCCCGCATTCTATGCATATATCCAGGATCACATTTCTCCAGGTGCATGGTCTGGCATGTGTCCCTGTTAGATTTCATGTGGTTGGTGCCTGCCCAAGGCTCTAGTCCATCAAGATCTCTCCTGAAGGTAATCAACAGCTTATCCAAATTTTGTACTGTTGGCAAAATTAGTGTGGACTCAACTCCTTTGATAAAAGGTCATTGATAAAAATATTGAAGAGAGTGAAAGGGCCCCTAAAATTGAGTCATGTGGAATCCCACTAATATCTAGCTACTAGCCACATATTACTCCATTTACTACAAACTCTTTTAGCACAACCCTTCAGCCAGTTGTTCACTCATTTCAGTGTGTATATGTCTATCTGGGCACACAGTATCTTGGAGGATACTGTGAGAGACAGTGTCAAAAGCATTGTTAAATTAAAAAAAAAAAAAAACAGCATTCCATAATGCATCCACTATCTTGCCTCCATCCAGGAAGAAGGTAATTTTGTCATAATAGGATACTCAGTTAGTAAGGCATGATCCTCCATCCATATACCCATGACAGCTTTAACACATGACTGCACTGTCTTTCATGAGTTTTTCAATACCTTACACAATAATCTTCTCTGTAATTTTACCAGGCACCAAAGTAAGACAGGCAGGTCTATAATTACTAGGATCTTCTCTTGTCCTTTTTGAAGTAAGAGTAACATCTGCTAGCTTTTATTTGACTAGGAACTCTGCAGATCTCCAATATCATTGATAATTAACTGAGAAAAGTTTCACAGTAACCTCACTCAACTCTCTTACTACTCTGAGATGAATCTCA
The DNA here is from genome assembly GCA_024734555.1 of Trochalopteron elliotii. Lineage (NCBI taxonomy): Eukaryota > Metazoa > Chordata > Aves > Passeriformes > Leiothrichidae > Trochalopteron > Trochalopteron elliotii. The sequence goes on along the minus strand of JANPWX010000078.1, from coordinate 4,173,310 downwards.
TCAGGCTCCATAGTCTGGCTCTAAATTCTTGTAATGGGGCTTGCTACCTAAACAGCTTTTCTGAATTTGCTTACTTTTACTAGCCATTAAAGCATTTCTTAAATAAATATGTTGCTTTTAAAACTACTTTATGATGTGTAGTTTTAGGATATGTTTTCGACTTTCTGAGATATAAAAAATCTCAGAGCTTCAGTCCAAATCAGACTCATATATTCAAAGCCTGTATAATACAGCTTTGGTTTTATTTCAAGGTTATACACTAGAGTCAAATGTGCCAACCCAAGCATATTAAAACATCAGATTGATTATACAGACAAGTTTCTTACTGTGCTTAATGTTGTTGTCTTGGTAGTGACAGTGACAAAATTAAACTTCTTCTTCATCACCACATAAAAGAGGTAAATGACCTGGGAAAATAAGCTGTAGCTTATTACTCATCATTATTAATAATTAAAATGCTTCCTTAGTTCCATTCAATGCATATAGTGAGAAAGTAAGAATGCTTGTCACAAGTTTTACTGTGGAATGAAGAAAAAGTATTATGATATAACCAGTCACATAACCTGGTTTCATATGAATGCTAAATTGCCTTTTGTGGGTATGGAATTCCCTGTTGGTTTTCAGGAATCATAGATCAGCAACTTGATAATTCTGGTGGTTGCTATTTGTTTTGCAATTGTTTTCAGAGTCCTTGCTCGTGTCAAGTTGCTGTGGTTCTGGGTTATAGTCAATATAATAATGTATGATTCTGTTTTGTTATGGTCCTCTTGCTATAATTTAACTTTTATTCTACCATCTTCAGTGAGCTCCTTAGACAAATATACAGTTTATTAACAAAAAAATTAAAATAATTAGTTTTATTTAGTGATCACTCACATGCCCAAGACTACAGAGGTGGAATGGAGGTAATGAAGCATATCCTTGGCCACTGCCTTTACCTCTCTGATGTGGGAATACTTCTACACACTTGAAGAGATTCAGTTATGGATCTTGACACAGATTATACTTTGCAACATTTTTTTCTGTGTGGTTTTATGTAGTATAAGAAATAATAAATCTGTCTATCTATCTATCTATCTATCTCTATCTGTCAATCTCTATCTGTCTATCTATCTATCTATCTATCTATCTATCTATCTATCTATCTACCTACCTACCTACCTACCTACCTACCTATCTATCTATTTATCTATCTAATCTATCTATCCCCTCTGCCTCCCTCCCTTATCACACATAAACACATCAAAGAATGGCTAAAAGGAAATTGAAAACTGCAATAACTGACAGAAGGTTCTAGTACAAGCTGAAGTGACTGAAGATGAGGAGCTTTGCTAGATGGTATCTAATCCTTTATACCTTACACGTCATTAAGTTTCACCAGGTGGTTGAGGCTGCAAAACCTCTCCAGACCAGTCTGCCAGGAAGGTCCATGAAATCTCCCTTTTTCTCTAACCTTTCAAAGTTATCTATGAACCTTATTTTTTTAATCTACATTTTATTCTTTGTGGAAGGCTACTGACCAGTTACTTTAAGAAAGTGAGAGCCTGTGTTTCGATAGGAGATTAGTAATTTAATTTTCATATCTTTTAAACTAAGCACCTAATTTTTAAACTTTATAATGTGTTTATACCAAATGGTTTCTTGGGGCAGGATTTGCTCTTGTAAATAAGATATATTAACTGAATAAAGAGAATATACAAATAAGACTTAATTGTCAGATTCAGGTGAAATAAATTATTTTGCAGTTTAGTTTTTTACATTTTAGTTTTTCACTTGTCAGAAGATGCAAAAAAATTCCATTTTTCCACGTGAATAATTTCTTCATCTATTTATAACCTAACAGAAAATGATATTATTTTCCCATTATTATGTCTGCCTTTCCTACAGAGTTTTGAAATTCCATAAATATCTGAAGAGAAATTCTATTGTAGGTAGAGAAATTCTGTCCTAGTATAAATAAAACCCATCAGTGTGCATTAATAAATGTAAGAAGACAACAAAATTGGTGAATTTCCATTATTTTCAGTGGGATAAATTTCTAAAAGAACTGTAAGACAAAAAAACATATTTAAGTCTTGTGTCTCAGAATTCAGCAATGCCAGCCTGAGGCTCCATAAGACTCTGGAGAGTCCTTGAACACATGCATAAATCTAAGATGCTTAGGGTTTCTAGATACTTAGAAAATTAGACACAGCTTTTGGAAATTTCATGGTAATGCTTGGTTTGCTCAAAAAAATCTCAGGCACATTTTAGAATACCGTCAAAGGATACTAACTCAGATTCCTGAATGAATATTTTCTCTAAATCTTTTTTCTGTTTTTTCATCTTGGTGTATAGGCAAATTAAAAAAAAAAAAGGAGCTGAATTGTCTCCTTCATTAAGATGACACAATGTCATAGATATTTTTTATTCTTTGTGTATTTCATACCAAAACGTAGAACTTCTAAGAGTTATCAAAGGATTTAATTTGTGTTTCATTATCAAAATATCTGCTGCATTAAAACAGAACTGACTTTAACTCAAGGTTTGTCAATTTTTTTTGCTTGATTCAGTTCTGATTAGTTTTCTGACTGGCAATATATTTCTGTTTTCCCTTGTTTCTGGTGTGAATGCCAGTCTGTAACAGTTTTTCTCTGGTGTTACAGGTCGATAATCTTTGAACAGGTCAGGAAGAGATATACTATCATGTCTACTTATGCTTATTTGCCTATGCTGATACACCTGAACTTATTATAATAACAATTAGGCATTTCAGATATGCCTTAATGTTTAGATGTGAATTGCTCACTACTCAGTTGCTTGTATGTACTGATGTCATGCTCACTGTCTTAAAGCTATCATGAACTTTCAGAGCACAGGTACATTTTTTTAGAAAACAAAGCTACGTCCTGAGTATATAAAAAGATGCAGCTTATGCAAATATATCCTTGAATAAATGTCTGTTTCTCTCCTCCTCACTACTAAAAAAGCCTCCAAAATTCAAACAAAATAAATCCTTTTAAATGATACCTGACTTAAATGAATTTTACAAAGTAGTAGGTATCTTGAAGACAACACCATGCATCCAAATATTAACAAAATAAACAGCTGAGAAAAGGAAAGACAGTCTGTAAATTTCTTCCTAGAGAGGAAAAGAGTGAGTTCTGCATTTGTTACATATGCAGAATATGAGGGTGGAAGAGAGACTCATGTTCTGTCCACACACAGGAAAACATCTCCAACCAGATCACTGCCAACTGTAAGACACAAATCAGTAGCAAACTAGGCTGTATTTATCTTTGTATACTCCAGATGATTTATTCCTCTTATAGGTTTGGCTTATGCAGCTGGACAAATCTCATTAATTTTTCTTTTCTTTTGAAGGGTTTATGGTTGGATGAGGACCTTTAGGCTGAAAGAAATTAAAGTCCCTGCTATTTAGCTCAGCTAGAGCTTCCAATTTTTAAGTCTCTACTGCTTTTGGACCTGCCCTGTGCCAAAAACCGTGATGGGTCATGTGGAATCAAATATCACTGCATGATGTTGCACTGTGTGGTCATTCACATGTTGTCTCTCATCAGTATGTTTTACTTAGAAATCTTCCATTTGGATAGTTACTTGTTGAGGCAAGGCAAAACCTTAGCACAGGCCTTCACAGAGTCAGGATGGAAAGGGTGAATCAAGAGGTCAGCTTGTCTACCAATCTTATCCTGAATTAGCTGCACTAGAATCAGAGACAGGCTTTTCTTTTTCTCTCTGGCCTAGTAATAGGAATTCTGCACTGAATTTGGAAATTCAGTGCAGAATTTAAAATAAGTTCCTGTCAGGCTGGAAGTTTGAATTAGCAAATTAAAGATAGTTCATTAATGGTATTTGCAGCCTGTGTTGTACTAATTAAAACAATCTTATTTTTATTTTATTATTTGCATATTGTTGCTCAGCAGCTCTGCACTTGGAAGGATAATACTGCCTTGAGATGCCAGTTTTTTGGCATCACTCTGTGCTAATGAATAGAGCTGTACTGGAGCTATTCTTAAGCTGAACTGGAGCTTCTTGTTCTTCTTTTTTGAATATGTCACAACCATATAACCGTGAAATAACAACTTCTCTAGTTAGACTGTGTTAAAGAACTGTTTGTTTCTATAATGACAAACTAAATCTACTTTGTAAACTGATTTTTATACTAAAAAATAAAGTCTCCGTAGTCTTCAGATCACAAATTGTTTGGGACTGAGAGAAAAAACACAGAGGTACACTTAGGAGGAAAAACAAAAAAGCAGTAGAAAGTCTGGGGGCATAGTGGCCAAGGAAGTACTTTTAAGTGCTTTTAAGATTGGTGTGAGTTTCTACTGTATGCTATGGCCAAGATAAAGGAAGCTGGAAATGCCAGAAGTGACCGTACCTATATAAGCACAGTAGGACTTGGAGCGTCCCTACTGATCTGACTGCCTCAAGATTTAAGACACTACCAGATCAAAATATTCAGAGGTGAGAAAATTTCATAAAATGAATTATCGACAGAACGGACTCATGAGTGCAGCTCTGGAGTCTGATCCTCTCGGTCTTTCAAGTCACAACAGCAGTGAAACACTTATGTCAACCCTAAATATTTAGCCATACTTAAAACCTCTTCATAGCCTCAGACAGAAGAAAACTGAATAATTTCTTGAATAAAGACATGTAAGAGAAAAGCAAATTTTTTGGAAGAGGTTAATTTACAAGTCTAGTAGCATATTATATAGACCGATACCTGAATTTGTAAAGTTAATTATATTAAGGATATCTTAATCTACAAAGAGTTTTTAAGATAATAGTTTGACATCTTCTGCTTCATGAATTTGCTTAATTCAATGATATGATGGTGGTCTTGAGACCCCGTCTTCTACGACTCCTAGTTACCTGGGAAATTTATTCAGTCTACTTCTTTTCCCATTACCCTGTGGCTTTAGGACTGATTTATTCCACTTCCCCACATAAACAATTATTATTAAGAGAAGTTGGCCTATATCAAATTCTTTTATCAAAGCCTTTTCACGACAAATTCTTTGTGCAGGACAGAGTGAAGAGGGTGGTTAAACTAAAAAAGGAAAAACAGGTAAATATATAAGGCAATCTTTAACTGGGCCAGTCATTGACTTCCCTAATAGCTCATTGGACATATTGGCCTCCATAGTTAATTAAAGCTGCCAGAAGCCTAGTCAAAATTTTCAAATAATGTAACTATAGACTATTTTTTAATTTAAATTCGCCATTAAGGAATTTTCATGTTGTTTCAGTTCATGGGCACTAATATATTGAGAAGTTTCAATGGTTTTCAAAGCTGTTATGCTGGCTCTGTCAAGGTCAGTAGCACAGGAATATTCATGGCACCTTTCTCCTGTACGTGATTCCTCAAGGCTGGAAAAATTGTTCTGTGGCCTGCCACTGTGAGTGACACTTGCCAACTGAGACAAATTCTGGTACACCACAGATTCCAGGGCTTAATAAAGAAAGGTGAGGGTGTGAATAAATATCTCATATTTTTAATCAAGTGTCTTCTGCCAGTTATTCAGAATTGCTAGACTATGAGCAGCAGGTGGAAAAGTAAAACAAAATTCTTTAAAATAATAAATATGAACTTAATAGCTTATGAACATAATAGCTTATGAACTAGCTATTAAAACAAATCACAATGTAGATTTTTCAAAATGGAGGGAAGAAATTAAAATCACTGCAATTAGTTAGATGAGACTATAAACCTCAGAGAAACAAGCCAGTCACTTCCTGAGTGGAGGGACACACTATTTGTTTGCATTAATCTTGACAATAATGTCAAGAGTTTCTGATCTTCTGAAACTCCATCATATTCCCTTAGGGGAGTTTTCACAATCATCACTTGCATCAGTACTGGATTTGTGAGGTTTCTCAGTGAGTCAAGGTGGCAGAGAGCTGACTGCAGACAAATTAATCCCTTGTTTTCCACCTGAGTCAGAGAGCTGATCTGACTTGGTAGATGTTCAAGTGCAGGATCTCCGGAAGGGAGGAGGAACACTATTTGTAGCAGCAGCCCAGTTTTATAACTCCTTAATCCAGTGATGAAACCACGCCCTTGGAGTATATTTTCTTTTCTCTCTCCCATCTTCTTCAATGTCTGTGGCTGCCTACAAGTCCTTGCCAGTTTGAACTTTTAACCCTCTTATAAGATTCTCTTATATCCTTATTCCTCATCATCTGTAAACACAAGACTCAAGATCAGGGATCTATAAAGTCTATCTTCTAAATGCAATTGGATGTGTCAGCATTAAGACAAAATCTATAATCAGTTTCCACCACCAATTAAAATTAATCATGGTTTTGCATGAGAGTCAAATCAAGTTCTAGGTGGTTCTACAAGCTGACAGGAAAAAAAAAGCAATATTGTTTTGCACAAATGAATTTCAAAGTGATATTTACTATAATTGCAAAGAAAATTCATGGGAAAGTTTTGAAAATACATGCCAAAGTTCTTCACTCTGCTCCACCTTACCATTTTCCCAGCTGAGGACTGCATGTTTCTGACTTATTAGTAATCACCTGCCAAAGTACCATCTTTCTCCATTCTCTAGTATGACTAATTATTTAAGTGGTGTATCCTTAGGCAGGGGTTGGAAAGATGCCTGTGACTAACAGGATGAAATCAATAATAATGAAGAACATATTTTCATCTTTTTCATCAAAGTAAATGGTACAAAGAGGGGATCAGGTCTTTTTTCTCACTAAAAGGGAGAATATAGAAGGATGACATTGCTGATATTCAGATGTTCTAGAGGATTTGTGATGTGGTGGGGAGTAGAGATGTTTATAATTGATTGTTCAGGTAAGTGGGTTCAAAGGTTTATTACATACAAGGTGTCAGGTCGACATAGCACTGCCAGTAGACACAGACACAGTTAAGGTGGAGCTATAGGAAATGTAGAGCAGGTATCTTCACTTCTCCTTTCAGCAGTCCACTATTCCTCTCTTATATGATCTCTGGAGCTTGAAGATGATGGGATTTGTCATGAAAACAGTAAAAAAAAAAAAATCCTTCTTCTCACACCCTGGAATTAAAGCATATAGTGCTGTGTTGAGTTGAATTAGTTAAGCAAAAAAAGAAAATAAACAAAAAAGGAAGTGAAAAGAAAAGAGGAGTAGGACATTTTCACAGTGATTGGCTTAACTGTCTTGTGTATCTTTGCTCTTAAGAATTATTTATGGAAAGTGTTTCCTTCCTTGGCAAGGTTATTTCAAGAAATCATTCTACATTACAAGAGAAAACTCCAAACAGCTCTATACTGACCTGGGTTGATTTTAATTGGGTTTTGGCTTTTTTTTTGGCAGGTGTTTTAAAGTGAGGAGAAATTTAGTGATTTCAACCCATAAACATCCATAATAATACAAGTTTTACTATGTCAAACTGTGTCAAAAAGTTGTCATGGTTTAACCACAGTCAGCAACTAAACATCATGCAGCCACTCACTCACTCCTCACTGTCCTCCCCAGCAAAACAGAGAACTGGGGGGGTGTCACTAGACAGACATGAAATGAAGGACACACGCAGTCAGTTGTCAGGGCAAAAAGGAGGACTTTATATCCTCGACCTCGATTTTGGACAATGACCAGGGATTGGAGCATGAAGGTTGCCATCTCTCCAACTACACTGGTCAAACTAGAAGTTTATCAATTGTCCCTCCTCGATAGAGGTATATAAACATTACTTCATTTACCTGAAAAACTGTGAGAAACTGCACTACAAAAATGCAAACACCAGATGGCTGAAAAAAATATGACAATAATAATAATTATTGAAAAAGAGAGAGATGGGAATAAAACTTGAGAGAAACGAGTGATGCACAGTATGATTGCTCCTGCAGTTTATATACTGGGCATGGTGTTCTATGGTGTGGAACGTCCACAGGTCAGGTCGCCTGTCCCAGCCATGTTCCCTCCCAGCTTCCTGTGCAGTTCCTCACTCGCAGGGCACGGGACACTGAAACTCCTTGACTTATCAGCACTACTCAGCAACTGCCAAAACATCATGTGTTATCAACATTATCCTCATATTGAATCCAAAACACAGCACTGTACCAGCTACTAAGAAGAAAATGAGCTCTATCCCAGCGGAAACCAGGACAGTTATTCTATGCAAGACTGTCCTGGTGTCAGAGAGAGCAGAGAAGGGTTTTACTAGTGAAGAAATTGATTGTATAAGTATGCCACTAAGGACATCTAAGGAGCTAAAAGGTGTTAAATCATCTTGAAAGAACCTCCCTCTTTCAGAAATATTACAATGTCCATTGGTGTGCTAAAATTATGCAAAAAGACTCCTTTACTTTAGTCATGTTCCTTTGCTTATTTCTTCTCTTTGCAGCACTCCTTTGCTGTACCAGCGTTCCACTTTGTCAGCAGGGAATATTTGAACAGGTCTTTGCAGATGTCACTTCTTTAAGCACTCATTTAAGCTCACTGTACTGACCAACCATTTCTCTAAAACCTCAGTCACAGAGAACAGTTCAGGAAAGCCTCCTGATGTTACTTGGCCTGCCAAAAAAGAGTGGTGTTGCTTTTTGTGTCTTTTAGATTTTTTTCTTTCCTCTAAAACACGTGTCTTTTCTTACACGTACAAACACACAAAACCCCCACCATCCTATGATGTTCTTGACATTATTTTTCCTAAATAATCACCTGCTTTTAAGGACTCTTCCTACTGATCCTTTCTCCCATGAGGACAACTACTGTCCTTAATCTGTCCTGTGCATATTCTACTCTTTGTTAACCATTTGGAAAAAAAAATACCTTTTGGACTTGTTTGTAGTGCTCATGAAAGGAGTTTGTGCTCTTAACTAAGCATCTCTGATCTAAAATAACCCTTCCTTTTAATGTTTGATAACCTGGAAATGCTGAGTACAGAGAAGTGATGCATGAAACTCTTTTATTGACTCTAGTTTAAGTATTAACTCTTAAGTTCTGTTATTTGATTGAAAGGTGAACAAATCCTGTGAAAAGCAATGGTTTACGTTTACATTGTCTACTGGTAAAAACCAAACTTTCAAGCTTCAAAAGATCAGCCTTCTACTGTCACATGGGAAACTGGGTTTTTGCAAAAACTCTGAACAAAGTGTAAGACTTGAAAATATTTTAGTACAAATTTAAAGGATAATTGTTCATCTGTAATGTTGTGTCCAATTATATCTACTTACTAAATTACTAAGTGTTGCTTAAGCTTAACGTCCTTAGTCATAACTAAATGTTATAACATAACATAATAGTTAATAATATAACAAAATAGTGCCAACCTATTAAAACATCAGTTTTTCAGAAAATAATTCTGTGAATGCTTTAATTTCTAATATAAAAAACTGCCTTGCAAATATCCCTGTACAAACATTAAAACTAAAGTGGTAGAAATCAGTGTCTGTGGTAAGAAATGCATAATGAAGATGAATTCCAAACTCATACATAATTTTTCAGGAAGGAAAGGAAATATAGATGGTATATATGCTGCAACAGCAAATAACAAGTCAGTTCCACATCAGGGGAAGACCTGGAAATAAGGCAATTCTCATACCAATTCCTTGATTTTCAAAGAAAGGAATTGCAGGCCAGACCACACATCCTAACAGGTAAGTTTTGTGTCAGTCAGACTCAGAACAATGTAGCCAGGAACGGCAAAATCTGGAACCCAATATGTCGTCACATTCTTCTCTCTAGATACAGATAAAGGTATGGAAGTGCTTGATTGCAACATGACTTTTTGAACTTTCTTCTCTGGCAGAATCTGGAAAATTAATACCTGAGTAAATGTAAGATATTTTTTTTATCAGGATGCTTGATTTAGCATATAGCTGCTTATGTTGTATGTTTAAATAAATTATAAAAATAATGATTTTACATTCATCTCCTATTTACAGGAGAAATTATGGAGTCCAAACATTTTTATGTTCCCAAAATATTAAATAACTTGAAATAAAGGACTACACATATCAACACAAGTAAAATCTCCAAACTGTTACTGATTAGATTTTGCTATTTTGAAATATCTTGATGATTTTTTTTAATTACAGGTTTTGTTATTCAAGACTAAATCTGTACTTATACCATTATAAACTATATTGCATTGCATAAGCTTACAGACAGAACTTAGCATAATTATAGTTAACTCGCATAACTTGTGAAGATATTAATTAATAGATGCAGGTTTTTTCTTTTTATTTCCTCTCTTCTACAAGACCATGAAATGGAACAGACTGAAACCAAAATATGACATATCATCACTTAAAGAGACCTTCCATTTTATTAAATGCCTTGCATGTACATGTCTGCTGAAAGTGAGAGATATGGCAGTGGTTAAGGAAAAAGAGAACTTTGGAAATCTGAACCCCAGAAATGAACCTAAACTCCAAGGAAATGAATAATGTTGGAGTGCTTCAGTTACTGGAAAAAGATAACTCCATTTGAACTTCTCTTGCTAGGTATGAGGAGTCTGAAAGAGGCAGCTTCCTAATCCCATGTCCCAGATCACTTCCAAAGTTTGCATTGGTAGCTGAGGAAAGATGGCAAGATGTAGACATGCTAGAGCTATGCTTTATAGGTAAAATGGCATGTGGTGGTTGTGTGAACACACATATTTTAGTCAAAACAAACAATTTTAAAGATACATATGGAGGCTACATATGCCACATAAGGAGTGCCACTACTAAAATGTACTACATTTCTTTAATAATATTTAGGTTGGAATTAAAAAGGATAAAACAGTAGTAGACAAGTCTCTGGTAGGCAGAATAGCTAGCACTATAATCAAACTTTAGAGGAATTAGAAATAAAAGGCAACAAGATACTCTGAAAGCTTCAGCCCACTGAAGCCTGTGATTGAGGAAATTGCACTGAAGTTAGTGTAAGGAAAAAGTCAATCAAAATGTATATCTGCATGGGACTTCTTGCAGGCAGAGAGATTCTCATTTCATGCAACATCTGAGTCAGCAGGACCTGGGCAGTGTGACATCAATCCAAAAATCATGTAGTTGTTTTACTGCAGCAACATAAGCAGGTATTTCTGGTTCTTCTCAGGGTATATTATTTCAGGATGAGCAATACATGGATGCTGTGATGGCCTTAGTCACTTTGGCTGTTGTTCAACTACCTGCAATTTACCAGGCAGACACAGATAAAGGTTAGTCAGACTTTTTTTTCCTAGGGTAAAAAACATACCAGACAGTGTAAGACCACAGGAGAACCTGGGACTCAGTTTTGGTACATCAGAGTGGTAGTCTCACACCAAAAAGTATGCAAGAGTGTAAGGTGAAGCGCTTGTAGTCTAACTGGTGTGATCAGGTATTTGAAATGCAATTATCTCTTTTGTAGACAAAACACTTGATTCTGAATAGCAAGAAATTCAACTATGAATAACAATTAAGCATGGGACTCTTTTCACTGAACCAAAAAAAAACCCAAAAAACCAAACGACTCCCCCAAAAAACAAAACAAACCAAACCAAACAAAAACCCCAACCAAACAAAAAAAACCCTTCTGCTTTTAGCAGTGCTCAAAATAATAGGGTTATCTTCCATCTTGAGCCCCAAGCAGAAAGCTCCGTTTGGCTAAAGGCTGAGTAGGATGAGGATTTTTCTTCCGATGTTTCTTTAAAAGCGTCTTTGTTGGGTTTTGTTAATTTGGCCTTTCTTCCCTGTTTGTTTGTTTGTTTGTATGTTTTGACTGAGCTATGGGGTCTTTTCAAGTGTTTATATACAGTTTCACTTTTTATAGCTGTCCTTCCGTGTTTTAATATTTCATTAATGGTTCTAGGAGTTTGCAGCATAATGAACGAAATGCAAATATTTTATTTGAACAAATTCACTGGATTAATTACTAAAAATGAAAAAATTCACCTCTCTGCATTTCTCTTTCTCTTGATATCTGTCACATTAGATACTGAAGTGAATGTTTACTAGAAATGCAGCAGATGCTAGAGCTTCTGAGATCTTATTTTGGAAGTGCATATTTCTAAGCATTCATACAAGCTTAGAAAGAGAGGAAATTTTACTTCCAGTGTATATAAGAGAGGAAAAATACAGCATGTGTGTGGAAAGTTAGACAGAATATGATATGAAGAGGAAAAGAAAGGAAAGAATACACATCTACACTTCTTGCAATCCTCCCTTAAAGTAAATACTTAATATACCTATATCAAATCATTACATAAACCTAGACTGTATGCAAATCTGCTTCAGTGCAACTAATATGAATCATCTAGCTGCGTAATAAAAGAAAGTTATTAATCATTTAATCCCAGTTTTCAGCCCCTAGTGACTACAAATGTTGCTATCTTCAGCAGGAATCCTCAACTAAACACAGCTGCTGAGAAGCTAAACATTGCTCAGGAGGTTACTTTCAGCAAGTGATTTGTCACTGCCTGATATATATTCCTTCATAAGAAAATCTGCTACCAGATGTGTCCATAAGTGTGGCAAGCTCTCCCTCCTGATGACTGTACAGATGTTTGCTATGAGGTAGGCAGCTCCTGGGCTCCTTCCTCTCTTCATACATTGTTTGTGGTAAAAGAGGCCTGTGCCGAATGTAAGCCATTATGTCACTTATTCCTTTAAATATTCTGAGATATTAATCTGAATTCTTTTTACATGCAACAGTTTGCACTACATAGGTCTTGAAAGAGCCATGTGAAGTCATTGTACCTGTATCTCAACCCATGGGGAAAGAGAAGAACTTTAACTGCTGACATACTGCTTGAAAAAAATGTCAATCACTCTTTCAAAGTAAGATCGATGTAGAAGACAGTTTATGAATTCATTTTATTTTCCTGGTTTTAACTACATAGTTACATACCACAGCTACAAAATCTCTTTTACTTCCCAAAGATCCAAGAGTCAGACAACACAGAAAGGTACAGTGTTGCCTGACACTCCCATATGTATCACCTAAAGTAATCCAAGGCAAGATTATGTTCCACAAAATGCTCCCCAGAAAAAGCCACATGAACCACAGAAGGAAACTTAAGTTTATCTTTGCTTGTGATTTTCAAAGTGTCCCTCATGGTCAAGCTGGGAGAGAATAGCTTTCCCTACCTGAAGCAATGAACCGTAAAAACAGGATTAACATTTTATTGACTTTTGGATGAAAAAACTCATATCTTTTAATATTCCCTCCATGAGATACCTGAGACATCCAGTTCACTGTTAACAGACATTGTGCACACAAGTTTTTCAGCTGCAATTTTAAACTTTCCAGATGAATTGTCAACTGAAACTATGTAATTTCACCACAATGAAAAGCGAGACTGGTTTTACCTGTTCTGGCAAAGAAGCAACCTTAACCAGTCATAGATTTACTTGTGAGGGAGGATAACAGTGTTGAAGGAAGGAAGAAAAGACAAATGTAAGCACAAGTGGCTACTGCTTGCATTTCTACATCACAGCCATGTCACAGTGTTTTCTGCTTCTTTCTCAGATCACATCATCTGGCCTTGTCTGAACTTCTTTAGGGCAGTTTTTCAGCCTACGCATAGTGACAAAAACTAAGACTAAGGAGGAATTCTAATGATTGTCTTGTTTTTTTGTCGTTTGTATCATTCTCAATCTTGCGAAGTCAAGAGTTGTTAAAGACCCCTTCCTTGGAACTAGGATATAAGTGCTTTAAGTCCCCAGAAAGAAAAAAAATTGCTCCCCTGTATCCTCAAACCATAAGGTATTGTGTAAGTGAGGTCACATATCCTTTCCTTGAGCTCTGAACAAAATCAGAGGGCTTCAAGATATTTGGACTTTGTCCCTAGAGGAATTCATAGTTATGTCCTAAGAACAGGTTCCTCAACATGAATAAGCATGGAAAACCTTGTCTGTGGATCCTAAATGTGAAATATATACAAAACTGGCAAGATCTGATAAAAATAAATTAGTTCTGGAAATATGTGGAGAGCAGCTAGTTATTTAGGGGGTATAGTGATGAAAGATAGGATATTTATGGATTTCCCCTACCTAGAGGTTTTGAGAGAGAATTTTATTACACCACCGATAAACTTAAATGCCTAAATTATGTGAACCTGTCCCTTGGGTCCTTCAAGGAAATTCTTTTAAATTCTTTTCAATATAACCCAGAAACAGATTTTTATATATGTTGGCATATGGCTGTTAAGGGTTGTTTTTTTCAATTTAGTTGTGCAAGTACTATTTGATGAACAATGTATTGGCCAGATTTTGTCTATATTTGTCAAATAAATTATTCAACAAATCATTTTCACTTTATTTGATCAGCTATAATAGCCTTTCTGACTCTTCTGCAATCTAGATGCCTTTTAAATAAATAAGTATGCTTGCCTCCAGAGATTTCAGGATTCGAACAGCTGGTTTCCATCACCATGGTAAAAGCCTTCAGGTGATTCTGGATGAATACCATTATTCTTCCCTGATATAGGACAGTGTAAAAAGAAGCAGATAAAGTTTTTGTAATTTAGGTATACAAGAATGTTTGGAAAAATGAGTTCTAATTTGGCCTTTTTTGGAAAAGAGACAAGATCCTGAATCCTGGTTTCATATGAAGCAGACAGGTAACACCAAGGTGCCGCATTTCTTAAAATGGATGAGGTGTGGGGTGGCAGGTGGACCTGAAAAATCGGGTATCAGAAACTGAGTCTGCAGGACAGTCAGTTCATCAAGGCAAGTGACACCACTCATAGAAGGAAGGAAATAAGCTCTTTAAGGTACCCATAATTTGTTTTTTTAACAAGAAACATAGAACTTTGATAAAGAACTTTGAAGCCTTTTTTAATAAAGCATCTTCAATCATAACAATCTGATTCACTATGCTTTTATTGGCTAATCAGAAAAATATGCAACTGTGATTCCTAAACTTTGATATTCAGAGTTATTTAAGCTCCGTATGGCATTTACAGACTGATATTGTTGCATATAAATGTTCACTTGCTTAAAAACACACATTTTCTACCGCAGTAACTTCAGGGAAGCAGCTGGCTGCAAATGGGAATATCACTATTATCTTCCAGTCCTGAGGGAGACATTGTTGTAATAATAAAGGCTTACAATTGTTTTACCTAACTTGCAATTAAATAACCTTTTTCTCTGATAGAAAATTTGGATTAACAGAGGAAAATCTGTTGTAGGATTCACACTCAATTCTTCATGCTTATCATCAGCCCCAGGGTTGTACCTTACACTAAAGGTAAATTTATACATAATTTATTTAAGATTCATTAATTATTAATGAAAGATTCAAGTGTGTTACAGGTGTATATGGTATGTGCTATGGATGATTATGAACATCACAGTAAAATTTATTATATTCACTTTCTGTCTATGACTACAAATGATAAAGTTATTTGTCAAAATATGCTGTCATGTCTTTAAATTAATAATTTATTGACTGCATGCTAAGTTCATATTAGATGTTTATCAGTTATTTAGAAATTTATCTTTGAAACAAAAGTTATGCCCAGTCAGTGGCTGGGGAAATGTCATGTGAAAATACACAAGTCTCACTGTATTTTATCGATTCATTCTTAGAAAAATTGATTTATTTGGGATTAGCAAATTATATTTATCATTTAAATTATACGTGTATCATTTTGCTGCAAAATTTATACTGATAAATAGAGCATTGCTAGACAGATGATCTGGCTGTGATTATTCTCTACTTAAGTGCTTCTTTAGGCATTGCTAGACTAATTGCAAAAGCTACCATTGTGAAGCCAAGGAACAGTTACATGTTAACTGAAACAGTGTGAGCTGCAATCTCACTGAATCCTTTTGGATAAAACAAAGACAGATTGATGAGAAAAGCGTATATCTTCCTACAGTGAATAATGAAAAGGAGAGAGCTCTCTGGAGGAATCAGTTTCTAGATAGGTCTTTTTCCAAAACAATATGGTCTGGTAATAGGTTTGGGGCATATGTGCCTGCATGCATATATAGATGAAGACTGCTACGTGATTGTAGCTGTCAATTCTTCAATTCAAGAGTAACAGTATGCTATTCATGACTAAAAGCTGGGAGACACTTAAGAACAAGTGAATTTTAGAAAAACAGATGGACTTTAGAACTAGAAAAGCAGTAGTCCATCTCTCCAACCTGTTGAGGTCATTCTAAATGGCTGCACAGTAACAAAGCTATCTCTCGGAAATCTCTGATTCAGGAGACCGGGGTAAAGGAATGTTGAAATTAAGATTTTCCCATGTTCAAGGAGGATTGGATTTGACAATGCCCAAGCAAACTTGGCATCCCCAAGTCCATGGGCCCTGATGGATCCATAAAGCCAAGAGAGTCGATGGACACCACAGCAAAGTCAGTTTTAATGGTCTTAGAGTGGCTGTGGAGATTAGGAGAGGTGACTAGAACAAAGCAAACCTCACATCATCACACACAGACTAAGGAAGTATGGGCTGGATGAGTGGACAGTGAGATGGATTGAGAACAGGTTGAACAGCAGACCCCAGTGGGTTGTAATCAGTGACACAGGGTCTGGTTGGAGGCCTTTCACTGTGGTGTCCCCAAGGTTCAATACTGGGCATACTATTAGGTTATTCATCAATGACTTGGATGAATGCATAGAGTGCCTCCTCAGCAAGTTTGCAGACAACACAAGGCTGGGAGGTTTTCTTGGCTTCTGAGAGATCCATAGACTGGTCTGCACACAGGACTTAGAGAAGTATACAGTAAATTCCTGAATACATTTTAAATACATTTTCATACCATCTGTTTCATAATCTTCTTCCTGCTCCTCTGCAGTGAACATTACTTTCAAATGGACTAGGGATCCTTCAAACAATTAAACATCTAAGGGCCCTTTGTCATATCATTCATTCATGACATATTAATCTGATTAAAACTGGCCCTGAAGTTGGTATTAATTTGAATTATAACCAGAATATTAGTTTTGTAGAACCCTCCTAGTGGCACCAACTTGATTATTGTGTGGTAGATTCTTTTTATAATATTTTTTTTTACTTGTTATGGGACATCAAAGTTGTATAAATGTACAAAAATTAATACTAAACAGAGTAGAAATACCTAAAAATTGTTATTGATTCTAAAACTAACTGAAAAGGCACTTCAGTAAAGCATGACCTCTGTTAATATAAAGCAATTGTCTCCCAGACGATTTTGTGAGTACTGATTTCACTATTTTATTCTGTAGTGGAATTCAGCGCGTACCTACAGAACATAAAGCTTCAAATCTAACAGATGTATAAGTTCTGTGTGACGAAGAGCAAGAAGGGAAAGCACCTTGAGGAGACTTTAGAGAGAGAAAAGTCAATATTTTTCAGTATAATCTGCAAGTGATGCATAATTTAACCCATGTTTTAAAGCAATAAAAAAAATTGTGTCATGCTCACCGTGATTTTTAGATAAAATAATCCTGAATAATTTCAGGATACAGATTAGATGTTCATTACGCAAATGTACTTCCTCATCAACCTGTTTTTTGTTCACTTAGATAGTGGTACACCGTTTCAATGTCAAATATCTGATTTGAATAAATAATTCAACAATGAGATACACTTGTCCACAGTACATGAAAAAGGCAAATAAATTGGAAAGAAGTGTCAGTAAATTGACAATATTAAATGTCAATCACTTACTCGGTTTGCATAAATAAGGAAAGGGAAACACCAACACTTCCAAAGGGTGTGAATATTTAACTTGTTACAGTCACACATAAAACCTTAATAAAGTAGTAAAAATGGTCTCCATAATGACAGAAAATGAAACTACCTCTATCATATCATAACATCAGCATTATTCTTGGTTTTAATAACAAGGAAAGGAAGCAATTAGCTTGTATATTTATGGAGCACTTACACTGAGCATTGCAATGAGAAGAAATAATATTGTCTGTTACATCAGATTAATTTTGATTGAAATTGTGTCTCGGGGTTGATATCAGCAAATTTTGAGAAAGAGAAAATTATCATTGTAATAGACACTTGTAGAAAACCCTGGCCAAAGGGTACATTTTTATCCAATTATTGCTCCAGAAGTGTTTAAATTAGTCAATTGGTTAATAAATGTATTCTATTTATTTCGTTTGAAGGTTTTTGATTGTTCAAACATTTTCCCTCATCTTTCTAGTTGTGATGTTTAAAATGTAGAAGCATCTTTGCATTGTAAAAAATTTTTTTTCATCTGAAACCGTGTGTAACCTTTGAGAAAATGAATAAGCATTTTTTTAGTTTTGCACTTCTGGCTCTTCCAAGGAAACTTTCACTTTGCTCCTTGTCTTCCTATCTATTACAGAAGAAATATTTCCTGGAAACCAGATAATGATTTTTCAGCAGAGATTTTTGGAAAAGAAAAGGAGAAGACTATGGTGTATCAGATTTCTGTGTTCAAAAAATTTTTGTTTGATTAGATTTAAAGGATAAATTTGGGATTATTTTTCCAGGGCTACAGTGTAAATTAAAAGCTGAAATTCACTTTTCCAACTGTATATTATGTTCCCATAATACAGAAAATTACACTAGGTGATGATAAATTAAACAGTAACACTTAAAAAAAAGACAAAAGGAAAAGAAAAATTAAAAGCCACAAATATATAGTAGAAGTAATAATGAAACAAGCCAGTTTTGATTATGAAACCCTGAAGGATCCCCTTAGCTAATATTTAGATATTTACAATAAGAATATATACATGCACATATGTTTTGTATTATTTTAAATTATCTAATTATTGTCATTTTTAATACAACTGAATGAGGAAAGAGATGTAGTTGAGTAGCACTAAACATTTTATGTTTCACTTAAGCATTTATTAGGCTACTGCTAATTAGACTGGAGGTTTTCAACTATAACAGCACATGTTCCACTTTATTATACAATTAGGGATGCAATATGAATATTTCATGCTTTCATTAGCTTTGCTGTACACAGAAAGGGTTGCGTCTCCTATAAAAAACAAAATCAAAAGATTCCAAAGGCCCAACAGGGAAAAATTAAGTTTATATCTGTATTAATGTAGGTTGAAGTAGGCTAAAGAAAATGCTGGGAACTAAGCAAATTTTATTTTATGCCAATGTTTCCATATGTTGAATGTCTGTAAATGTAAAGAAGGGGATAAAATAGAAGGAAGATGAAGAGAAAAAAGCAATGCAGATATAAATTAGGGAAAAGGAAAGCAGGGCATGTTCAATATGTATTTTTTTTACCAGCCCCAAAAGTTTATTTCTCTGATTTCTTTGCAGATATGAGGTCATAGGTAAGGCAGAATTGAAGGCATTCTAGCTCAAGAGGGTAGCTGGTCTTGGCTTCTGATGTTGTCTCAAGTCAAATTGTCTGATAGCTTAGGGAGGAAGTAGCTATCAAGAAAAAAACACCAAATGAAATTTACATGCTATGTGGCTCTTTGCCACTGGGTACTACAAAAGAAAAAATAAAAAATCAGAAGGCATGGAAAGGAAAATGTTTGTAGAAAACTCTGAAACAGTTTAAAAAGTGATTCTGTTCACCTTTTAGATTTCATGTGCAAAACAAATTGTAAAGAAAATATTTTCGAATATTGATAAATGTCTCGGCTTCAAAATATACCTGTGGTCTAAAGCTGCCACAGGTCTGGAATTAACATACCTAAGATGCAGTGAAACATACTGTAGGGATCATATTATTCCTGTGTTTTTATGAGCATTAAAAGTCAGCAGGCACTCACCTCCCATATTCTCCACCCTTTTACTCTGTCCTCATCTTCCACTGCATTTCCATTGTACTGCCTCTGCTTTCAGTCACTTACTCTTTCCTTTCAGCCAGCTTGTCCTCTTACATGGTTATTTGTGCCAGTTCATGTCTCCTTGCCTGTTACTCGGGGTTTGGAGTGTGACGGGGGAGCTTTGTGTTAGCAACAGAAGCTTGCAGAGGGGTGGGAAGGAGGAGAGCCTCCTTCTTTCCCTAGTTATGAACTGTACACCTGGGTACAGCTGCTTTCTGAACTCTTGGCCTTGCAGGTACAACTGTTTTGAAATTGTCTGAAATTGAAACTTTACTCAGGTCCCTATGCTGTCACTAGTTGCCAGTTGCAGTAATCAATTGTGTTTCAGTGTTCTTTTCACTAATTCTTCAAAACAGGTTTCCCAGTCTAGAGAATGCACAAAATGCTTGCTGACAGCGACCACCCTAAAGCCAGACTGGAAGGATATGGAGAGCAGTTAGTGTGCCATGAGTCACAGCCAAGGAGATGGCCAGCAGAGAGTCTGCAGGACTACTGGCAGAAATTCTCAGGGTGTAAGGAGCAACACTACCATGTGTACTTGGTCTGGAGACTGAGCTTTCCAATCAATAAATGTCTATCCAAACAGTCTGGGTTTGAGAAAAATCTGCATTTCCTTTCACACCCACTTGGGAAGAGGGCAGAAATCCAGAATGCCATTACAATTGTCTAGAATAAGTAGAAAGAAGATACCATCCCTCAATGTCTTTCTATTTTTACTTTAGGGTACATATTTCCATAATCAGTGTTGTGATACATACTTCCCCACTGATTTTGAACTCTGTAATTGCACTTTTTCCAGAGGATGCTTTCCCCAACCCCCTCAACAATTTTGACTAGTGATTTTTTGTAACTTTACTGAATACCCAGTCATGAACTCTGTTATAAAAATATCCAAGAATTTTATCCTTCCATCCTAATAGACATGCTGGTCTCATCTTCAGCTGACTTCAAAAGACAGATGTCTTACAAGGGAGTGGGGAGGGTGCTATGACACAGGGAGAAACACAGAGAATGCTCTTCCTTTTGGGGACAGGTGAAAAAAATTTTGCCTCTGAGCATTTCTCAAGATTCCTCAAGACTCTTCTGTTTATAAAAGAATTGGAATAAATGAGGCAGAAAATGACAGAGGAGAAAGAGGCTGGCAAAAAATTATCTTTCTAATTTATGTATCCAGTGGGCTTGTTTCTATAATTTAGCTCTCCTTTAGAAAGCAGTTAAAGTATCCTCTTTGTATATTTGCTATCCATATAAAATAATTACTGAGACTTTTCTTCCCTTTCTTTCCTTAAGGAAATATTCTTGGGTGTTGGAGAAAGGAGAATTCTGTGAGCATTAAGAAGGAAAGAAAATATTAATCTCTTAAACATTCTTCAAGACTTTATTCTCTTCCTATACATTTCTAAATATCGAGATGTTACTGAATTACACTGTGACTTGATAGTTATATACATGAATTCTAAGAAAGTACACTATTAATTAATTAGAACAATGGAAAGAGGGGTTGATGCAAATTCTTCAGACTGTTACCGGGGTAATTGATCCCTCATGCTCACTTTCCATTAGAGCATTCAAGTAAATTATTTTTAATATATGGCCTTGTATAAAATCTCATCTTAAAATTCTCAGTAGAAATAGTCTAAAGTAGATGTAATCAGTCTTTTATCAGTCACATAAAATATCCCTGATCTGTCATATTAAATCATCTCATTAATATATTGTCATCAGAGAAGGTGCTTTCACATGTTTGGAGCTGCTATGAGCTGCTCACCAATACTACCACCTTTTGACAGAAGAGTGGGATAAAATGCAGCAGTCAGTCATATATGTTTAAAACCTTACCCAAAGATAAAGTATAAAATAGAAGATTGTGGTTTCATGGAGAGACTGTAATAACCATGAGCCCTGGTTTCATTACAGGTATCTGCTGTTGAGCCAGCCTGTTTAGAAATTCATCCCTGTTTATGTGGCAATGCCCAGTCTTCACAGGTGAGCTGTCCTTATGATTGCAGAAATCTCTGGGGAGCCATCACCCAGGCAGGAGCTGCCTTCTGTCTCCTTGGTGTCCCCACATCATGCTGGGTGCCAGTGCCAGGCAGTGGCTGTGGGCTCTGGGAGGTGAGGCCAGGGATACCAGCCCTGATCCAACCCCTCACCACAGGGCACAGCAGAGCCTCTCAACCCAAGGTGCCAGTGCCTCTGCAGAAAAACAAAATGCAGGATGGCTGTGATCAGTTTAAAGCAATATAATTTTGAGCCAGTGTGCTACTGAAAGAAAAATGAGAAAGATGGTTGTTAAAAACTTTGGTTTGTTTCAATACATTATTTTAATTTTCCTAACATGAGTTTTCTGTGGAAATTATTTTTTCTTTTCTTTTTATTAGTGTTGCTCATGTGTATGGGTTTCCAGACTAGAATAAATGATTTCACAATTAACATAAATGCACTTGAAGTTCATTAAGCAGCATTTCAAAAGCTGTGTTGTTGGTAATACTATGTTCTACCAGCAGCAGAAACACCAGATTTGTACAACTGGATTTGACAAGCAATGAAAAAGTTTGGGCTACTGCTAAAATTGACCCTGGCAGTACACAGTACACAGCAGAGGTGAGTTGTCCTGTGCCTGTACAGATGTTCCCTCTGTCATATATCAGCATAATCAGCATTGCAGTGGTAGACTACATGTCTAATGTACAAAGTGTAGCTGAGATTATTGCAGTAGGTCTCTCACAATGTTGTCTGAGGAATATCTGTTTCAGCTGCCTTGGAAAGAAAGATGGTAAAACTGTTTCAGCATTTTCAGGTGTCTGAATCCTTTCCATGTCATGCAGTGGTTCCAGCTTATTTTTGACTGAATGGCAACCACTTCCTCACTGGAGCTACACTCAACTGACCAAGTGGTGAAAATATAAAAATGAAGCAACTACGCATCTTAAACATTATCCTCACAGTTGCTTTCCTCCTCTGACATGAGTTCTTCTTCACAGTCATCAGGTATCAGCCAGATGTTCATCAGACATGTAAACAACATGGTTTGTGGAAGATATCTCTTCAGTCTGCACCCATTACTAGAGCATCCAAACCAGACTACAAATGGTTTCCTGTCTGCACTTACGCGACTTTTTAAGTTTTGTGCTCAGATAACTGGATGTACATCTGATCTCAGGGGGAGAAAAATTGGTCTTTGCCTTTTAGTCCAGATCTCAGTTTGCTTCTACTTGATTTGTAGACTGGGCTGAGATAGATAAAATATGGTGCATGATTTGCCTTCTTTTGCCTATCATCTGCCATTTCAGCCCCGTGGAGACTTCATAGGTGGTAAAAGTTACCTCTAAGTACCTTCCCAAACACCCAGAAGAATCTTGGTCGGGGCATCTGGAGAATGGGAAGGCCACATGCAGGAATGAGGCAGTAGTTTCATCTACTGTTCCCTTACACAGTTTGTGGTCTTTTATGCAGTCTAGACATCCATGTCTTTGATTCCAGTCTATGAGAGAAAATGAAGCTCCCTAGAATTCAACTAGTCTAATAAAATATGTGAATCATATCAAAACCTCCTCTTTTCTGTATGCATGTGGTTTAGCTGATACGTTGGTGAGTCAGTGGTTAGACTCAATGATCTTGGAGGTCTTTTCCTATGTTAATGATCCTGTGTTTCTCTGTCCTAGATGAGCTGTTAAAGAAACAAGTTCTGACTCTCGTTATGGACAAATGGTCTGAAGGATACAGAGCTTTTCATTATTTCTTTTCATTCCTTTGTTAGTCTTATTTCTTATAGTGTGTGACTGTTACACTTTGCAAAGTTTAAAATATGTCACCATTCATTATTGTAGTAGCCACAGAGAACTAAGTTGCATTTTTTTTTCCAGAGTATCTATCCAGTTGACATTTTAGGGGACAAAATAAAAGATATAATATATTTATACAAAACATATATATAGCATACATAAAACATAAAACAACGTCTTGATGCCATACGGGGCTAGTTTTTCCTGATACCTGTTAGCATTCCCTTCTGTGCTGCTGAGGAAGAAAAGCACTACAGGGACTCTACAGACTTTATTCTCCAATCTTCAGGCTAAATATTGAGTGAGTTTGTCCTAAAGGTGAATATTATTTCTTACTGTATATTCATGGCAGAGTTTTGTTAGTGGGGAGCTGCAGGAGTAGCCTCTATGATGAGAGGTTGGGACTGCCCCATCCAGGACACAAATTCAGGCCTCTGCACAGTGGAGAGGAGGGAGGGAGAAAAAATGTGAGAAACAACTCTGGGAACACCAAGGTCAGAAAATTAAGGGAAGGAAGGGGTGCTCCATGCGCAATAGGTGAAATTTCCCTGCAGCCTGTGGAGGACCCCACATCTAAACAGGAGGATATTCCCTGCAGGAACTGCAGTCCATGGAGAGGACCCATGTGAGAAGAGCAAAGAGCAGCAGAGAGGAAATGTTATAGATTGACCATAACAAGTCATAACAACTATTATGGATTGACCATGGACAAGGTGTAATGGTTTAAAACTTTTTTAAGGGTAGGCTTATATTAGTTGTTAGGAAGAAATTCTCCACTGTGATAGTGATGAGAAACTTCATCTAGTGGAAGCTGTCCCTGCCCATGGCAGAGATGTTGGACCTAGATGATCTTTAAGGTCCCTTTCAACCCAGACCATTCTATGATCCTACAATTGTGTGACCATAAACACTCTTCTCCACCTGTCCTGCACCACTCAGGGGGGGAGGAGGTAGAGAAGTTGGGAATGAAGGACTTAAGATGATCTTGAGCAAAAGGGGGATGGTGAAAGGTAGTTTAGAATTTGTCTTTGTTTCCACACTATCCACCTCTGTTATTAATTGACAATAAATAAAATTAATTTTCTACAACTTTAGTCAAACTTCTAAATCTGTGCAACAGATAGTTGTTCCAGTGGGAGAGGACAGTAAGACCTTTAAGCAGCTGCAAGGAAGAGACAGCTGACAACCTTTGTTGGGTGTAAATGTGAAATGTACATTCAGTGTACTTGTTTTGTCTTTTGTTCTAACATCTGTGACTTAGTCTATATGCCACCAGCAATTACTTGTAGAATTCTGGTAAAGAAAATAAAATATGATTACAAGTAGGAAAGCAAATATGATGAGTTATCATGGCCATTATAGTACAAGAATACTGATCTGACACCCTTCAAATTGCTTAACTACACTGCAAATGCAATCAATCAGCTTTATTTGTGTAATATATTAACTCCTTTTAGATATTTTTTAAATCTTCTAACAAAATATGTCCTTTATTATATCAATTCCATTGTGTACTCCTCTTTTTTGGGTATCTTTGATTCTCACTCTCTCTCAAAGCCTTGTTTCTAGGAGAGGTCTCATATTAAAAATGTTGCCCCAAGCTGTTACCACTTCATGGTTCATCTGGCAGGAAATGGAACTTCAATGGGAAGGGAGAAGATAGGTTTTCATTAATGTCTTTCAAAACCGAGTACCAAAATTTTTTATTCCGTACCCATTTTCAGGGTAATTAAACTGGGTCAAAGAGTGAGAAGTATTTGGGTGGCTATTTTCGAAATGCATTAACCTCTGAATTGTTGCAAGGATGTCTTACAGTAATTTCTCTATGTTTAGTAGGATGTGCAGTAACCTTTACTCCTCCTGTAATTATTTTCACTCTTTAATTGCCTCTATCCACTGCTTCAGATGTCAGACCATCATGGAAAATGGTCTTATTAAGGAAGAAATGAGAATAAGTGAGAGGGATTTCCATGTTGATATATGATGCATTAGAGAAAGCTAGGAGAGAGATTGAGTTCCAAATGAATAACTCCTCTAGAGTAAACCACGCTTTTAGTCACCTGAAGTATAAAGTTTTCAATTAAAAGAATTTTTTTTAATATGTTGGTAATATTACAATTCATACATCAATAGAATTTTCTTTTTATTTACTTTTTCATCAGGTGTGCTTGTTAACAACTTCAGTAAAACTAATCTCTCTACAAAAATTGTCTTCTGTAACACATGCTTTCCCTGCCTTTTTTTGTGTAACACAGACCTTGACTTGTGGTGGTGTTTTGTTAAAAATGCAACTTTCTAAGTGGAGTTAGCTTTGATACATCAAGAGTAAACATACGATAATAAACATTTAATCAAATGGAAGGTTGTGTTTCCCTTTACACTGTTGATGTTTTTCACCTCTGTGGGCTAAAGCTGCCAAATCCAGAGTTAAAAGAAAATGCGCTACTGAAACTATGAAGAGGGTTAGTTTTTCTTCATTAGACTTAAATTTTGTTGTTCAACATGCATCAAAAATATTTAGGTCTTTGTAATCCTTTCTCACCAATATTAGAACCATAAGTCTGTAATCAACAGTCAATTCAAGAAGAGTTCAGGATATAGCTCTCCCTTTCTGCTTGTGCAGGTGTGGTCCTTTTGATACCATTTGCGTTGTGGCAGATCAAAAGACAAATCTATGTGACCTTTGGTACCATAAGAGTTCTCTGAAAAGTATTCCAGCCACAATGACCCGATCATCTCACCATTATTCACAGGGTGTATTACTAAAAGTAATTCAACAAGGAAACTCAGTGACATGAAAAAAAGTTAAAAGCAGCAAAGAAACTGAGGAGCCCCAATTAAGATGTGCCGACTTTCATCAGGTAAGTTAATTAGGAATTTAATGATTGAAAAGAAGAAACTATTCGAGTAGATTGTAATTTCCAGTATCTACGCATGAAGCCCTGTTGCACAGGAATGAGCACACAATATATCATAAGGCCATACCTTCCTTTGTGTGGAAAAGGAGTCTGACCAACAGCCTACCTAAAGGAACGTAGAGACATTCCTGGTTTAGAAGCTTAAATTCAGCATCTATTTACTACTGCTCGCCATTTATTTTCCCTTCATGTGCGCTCTATTTCAAGTAAGAAAAAATAATAAAAATTACAAATCTGATGTTCTCTGGATACAATCCCTGTGTGCTTTGGAGACTGTCATGCTGTTGTTGGACAGCTGCAGTAGCCCAATGCTGGCAAGATATCAGTGGCTTGCTTGCTTTGCTAGATCTCTATTAATGCAGGAGTTTTTCTTCAGACAACAGCTTTATCTAACCCTGTCAAACGCTTATAGCCATGTTTAATTATATCTCTAGCTTTACTGTAAGTAGATATAGAAACTGAAAAAGTAAAAACTATGCACCCTTTGTCTCCCTTACATTTTTTCACTCAGTGGTTCTAGCTGTGGAAGCAAACATAGGCTTCATGAGAATTTCTTACATATTTCATCCAAACAAAAACCACATGTACATGTTTTTCAATTCATTCTTAGACTTGCCTTTCATTTGATTTGAATCTGAAATGTAGGCAAGTACAGAAGTGGAACTTATAGCAGATATGTTTTTCATTCTGAAAATGCTAAGAATAATAACTTCATAAGAAATGTACATTAGTTTTGAGGCTTTAAATTATAATTGCTTTAAAATAAGAATTCTAGGTAAAAGTAAGTCCTGACAGAAGGACCTGTCAGAATATACAGGATAAAATTTACTTTTATTTGGAAATGTAGCACGGCAATAATTTTCTAAAGGATCTGACTGACCTATACAAAATTACTTCTTGGCTAAGAGGATAAAAGAGTATCTAGCACTTCTTCACATGTGTGTCTCTATAGTTTCATTGACTAGAATAATTACAGGGGGATCTTTTCAAGCCCTCGGAAACTTCTCCCAGGCTGCAAGGCCTAAAAATCCTTCTGTAAGTAGAAAATTTAATAAAGAATGTGGGAGAGAAAGGGTGATCAGGAAACAAGGAGCAAGAAATGGGAATAATATAAAAGCATATTAGTAGAAATAAATTGAAGAGAATACTGAAGATGTAGATCCAGGTCTATATAAGGATAATAAGCTGAAAGTTCCAAGGGAGGAATGGTGAAAACAGGCTTTCAAGTTCAAAATGGCTGTCCTGTAATTCTTTGTTATTCCTGGTGGGATGGTGGGGTGACACCTTTGGAGTCCTTTCTCTTTTGGCTATCTGCAGGAGGAGAATCTTTTCCCAAGATACAGGTGATGATAATATATTCCTGTTTTTCCAGATTTTTTTTTCCCTCTTTGCATTTATCTTTAATTTTTTTTTCTGAATACTTCTAAAATTATCATTTGCTACTCAGCTGTGTCTAAAGATAAAGTCAAAACCTTTGCCTTACTGTGTAAACAAAGAAGGAAGTCAATGCTCTCTATTCTCCATTGAAGCAATGCAACCTGTGAGTTTAAGTAATACAATACCTCACATAGAAACATTTCTTCTGGAACCCATCTAAGAAATTCATTCCTCTAGTCAGGATTACTCAGATTAGATCTGATACATGGCATATTACAGGTTTGAGGAGACAGGCATCTCTTAGGTTCATGCTTTCTTCCTATTTTCTCTGGTACAAAATATTTTAATGATCAGATACAGTTTTCTATACCACAGTATGATGTTTTAGCAAAAGATTGTTGAGGGAAGAAAATTCAAAATCCACAGAATATGTGAGGTCCTCATATTTTGTTTATCACTACCACTTTTGGCTTAAATATGGTAAGAGAAACATGGTGTTTCCAAAATCACAGTATATATATGTGCAACTGAGCAGAAGCTTCTGACACATTTCAGACTTCAAAGACATTTTGAGAGTTTTTGTTAACTGTAGAGTTCTAAATGACTTTATCTGCTTACTTCAGAAATCCCACTGTGGCATGGATCTTCCACTGTCTCTGCAGCCTGGGAGTCTGTATGTCTCAGAAGGAATAAGCTCATGAGAGATACTTGAGCTGCTTTAAAGTAGCTGCCTCATCTTTATGACACAATACAGCTCTCTGCAGAGGGTCCCAGGAGCAATATGGTTATGTTTGTGCAGTGGTGTGCTGCACAAATTTTCTTACAACAGCTAAGTAACTGGGAAGATGTTTTTAGGCCATTCACTTGATGCAGCTTTATTTCCATCCGTGGGTTAAACTCCTTCCAAGCATGGTGCTTCACAGATCCAGTCTGAAATCTAGCTGTAGTCAATGTCTTCTGTTGGCATGCTGATGAGGTCCTTCAGCTGAGAAATCTGGAGCCCTTGTTAGGTGTTAACCATAGCTAAGTGTGCTACCTGCAATCCGTGTGGGAATGTCATCAGTGCCTTGATCCACTCTACTGACCCTGAATTAGAACCACTTGACTGACAGAAGTTCTTAGGGCAGCAAATGGCTCTCAGTTAGGCAGTTGCCAGGAACACAAAGGTACTGTGAAGATAATAGTATGTACCCTTGATGACCAGTGGTTTGCCCATGCCAGCAAGAGGAGTGAGGTTGATAAGAGTTATGCTACAAGATCTCCATGCCAGAGTGAGATCAGTGTCCTTTACCTGGCTTTTTCCATGAAAAAATGAACTCTGTTTTTGATAGTCCTCTTCCATTGCTGCTTGCAAGGAAGGATCTTCTGAAATGCTCGGTAGAAGAGTTCATGTTAGCATAGAATGGCAAGAGCACTTGATTGCTATAAAACACCACTTGTAAAATGCATGATCTGGATTAAACATGGACTTTGAGGGAAGCGTGACATTTATAAGAATTGAATGAAAGAAGCAGGCAGGTAAAGAGGTTTAGCAAACTAATGCTTTTATCCATAAGACACTTCAGGCAATGTGATGCTGCCAGTTTTTCACAGGATGAAAGAGAAGAAAATCTTAAATCCTCAAAAAAGGAGTGAGCCCACCATACAAATTTTAAGTAGTGGAAAACATGCATTCAAATAAATCAGAAAAGCTATTTCAAAAGCTTCTCTTATTACAGAGAAAAATAAAGCAGTGATTAGCCCTACAATGACTGTAAACCCACTGTGTATAAGAAAAGTTACTACTTTTTACTTTCCATCTTCATTTGTTGTATAGGCACGAAGCATGCCATACTATAATATGTGACTCTGTTGATAAACAATAGTGAATTCTTTAGCCACACCCAGGCTTTCAATTTGCAATTGAGCTTCTGACATTTGTACTCCCTCCAATTTGTTCAGTCCGGTGTTAACAAACACAGTTGAGATGACAACATACTGTAGGCAAATCATAGGCTTCAGATCGCATGCAAAGGTTTTGTTTGCAAATAAACACATAAAGTTTCCAGTGAATAAAGTTCTGCATCACTGAGTTTCCCTCCAGGAAGCTGGCAAGGCATGGACAGGGATATGGGAACAAAGTCTCATTTGTAAACACTCGTGTCTGTTACTATTTACAGTAGAGTAAAATAACCATAATGGGTTTAAGAATAGACCACACCTAGTTACTGCATAGTATATTTGTACAGCAATAAAAATCTATGTGCCCTAAGATAGAACTCTAGGTTTTACCTGAAAACTCACCTGAAAACCAGTGAAAAAGTTATGAGATTTTTCTGTACAGTTTGGTTTGGACTATCTGTAATTAAATGCTCCTGTTACACCAGATGTATAATGGATGTATTTTGGGGGACCAAATGCCTTTTGGAAGTCCCTAGACTATCTAGCGGTTTCTACACAGATTGGATTCTTGTGCTGATGGCTTGCCAGAAGTAATTTATGATTTGGGATGATGCTGTCTTCAGTCCTGGTACAGATTAATGTATCTTCATTTGATTTTCTTTCCCACCCTAGGAGGTATTTATTGAGCCAGTCTTTAAATGCATACATTCCTTTCACCAAGTTATTTCACAGTCCAGTAACTTGAACTCCTCTTTCCATGACTTCTAACCAACTCCAGGCAATGATCAGAATAAGAATGATTGTTTATTAAGACTTCATATTGTTGCTCCAGAACAATATCACAGGAGGAAAGATGTTAATCTATTTTTTCTCAGATGTTTTTAGTGGTGAGATAACTACAGGACAAGCGGAAAAGTTTCTTAGGAAGAAGGAAAATCTGATTTGAAGGTGAATGTTTTCAGAACTTCACTTCTGAAATAAATTTCAGTTCTGAATTGGTGTCAGGTTTTGCAGAAAAATCCACATCTTACCAGTCTGCTTCTAATTACTGGACAGGAGTTTAACCACTCACCATTTTGGCCACTATTCGTTTTTTTCTTTCATGTAACACACAATTACTGACTTGTAGCAATCAATATTTAGGGTCCAGGTGTAGCACTCTGATCAGATTTATAGTTACAGAGATATTTGACTAGGTTTGCAGACCTGATTTAGAATAGTATTCAAATGGATCCGAATTCAGAATCATGGAAATTATGCTAAAAACCTTGTGCAAACAATATTTTTTATGAATCTTGCAGTATTTTCTAGCTTAAGCCTACAGTAGAAACACTACAAACACAGTATTTTCCTTCCTTTTTTTTCTTTTAGGCTTGTACTTCTTCCTCCACTCCCAGCTGGACATGTTCATATTAAAAGAGTAGGGTGAATCTGCACTGTGACACTCATTGTAGTTAGATAAGTCATAGTGTTTGGAATTTGCTTTTACCAGGAGGAAGAATAATTCACAACACTGTGACTGTACTGAAAGATGCCTCAACATGCTTTTTCCCACAGTATCTGTTCCAGATACTGACTTCCTCTTCCTTCCTCTCCTTATGGCTGCTGTTGTATCTCTTACATGCAGGGTGGATCTCACCTGTTCCAACAAGTCAGCAACCTTCAACATCTCCCTAATAGGCTGCAACTATCTATCACAAATATGCAGTCAAATATTCCTGTGGTTTTCTACCTACCAGACAAAGACTGGACGTCACTGGAGGCATAAATTAGGGCAGAATTCTGCGTGGGTTTTTGATTTTTATTTTATCAAGTTCTAACTCAGCAGTGAATACAGTAACACAAATTCAGAATGACTACTTTTTTCAGGTGAATCTAGCAGATGTTGTTTATCTGGGCACAAGCCCCACATCAGTGGAATTATTCCATGCCCCAGGTTCTGTGGGACAGCAGTACCTGGGTTTCTGTTACAGACTGAAATGACTGTCGTCATAAAAAGGAACTTCCAACTCCCCAAACATCCATAGCTTGCAAGACTGGCCTTTCCTAAATCCAGCTTGACTGTGCAGCTCATCCAGAGGCCCAGGGCTCTGTGACAACCCTTGTGAAGTCACAGCATCTTTCAGGACTAAGATATGGGTATGTCCCATCCTTCTACATGCCTCAGTTTTCTGTAGATATTTGGGATCATGGTCAGGAAGAAAACTCTGATGAGATCCATTGGGTTCCCCAGCCCATTCTTTGCAGGGAACCAAGCAGCAGTTTAGGTGCAGACAGAAATTTCAGAGCAACCTGCACCATTAAATGCTGAGGACCACCAGCTAAGTAATTTTTTTTTTTTCTGAAAAAGAATCCTCTCTAGAACACCATTTTACCACATTAATGTCACATTATTATTGACATAACAGTTCTAGCTTATAAATATTTGAACTGGATACAGGTATTATATAAGGAATAAAACACATTTTAATTATTCACAAATCATTAACCTAAAATTATAAGGGTAATTTTAAAAATGTATTTTAAAAATTCCTCCAGAATTCATAGTTTGAGCAAATCTAATAGGTATAGAAGCTTGGCTAATTCTATTCTGAAGTCAATGGACATTGCTGTTAGCATTTCTAATTGAAGGCCTACTGCAAGAGGCTAAAATAAATACAAATAGGTTTGGAATATACATTTCCTGGTTGTATCTTTAATACTTGTACACTTCCTTATACTGTTCACTAGAAATATTAGAACTATGAAATATTATACATTTTGACTGGATTGATAATAAATTGCACCCCATTCTGTTTTATATAGGAAAACACATAGAATCAGTGAGAAATAGTATCTCTACTCAACGACACCTTCCAAAACCCTGCTCCTACCAGGATGACAGTCACCCAATGTGATTGCTGTTTTCATTGTTTTGTAGACAATTCTTTGGGGAATTTCTTTCAGAACTAAAGAGAATCTACAAGAGCAAGAGTGGACAGTCAGGCACATTCCCGTGCACCCAGGAAAATTCCAGTGCTCTTTAGATGACTGGAGGTTCATTATGACCTTCTGTGTGAGGATCAGACTATTGATGTCTGCAAAGTGCTCCTTGGTTTATTCTAGGTCTCAAAAACAGCTGATCCAATGTCTGTAGGAAGCTCATCTCTATAAAAATACATGTCAACAACAAAGCACATGTGTATGCACACATATACACAGAGACAAGGGGGCTCAATTTGAGCTTGTCTGGGATATTTTCATACTCTGTAATAAAAATTGAAATTTCAAAGTACTTCCATGCTTTTTTGTTTTAATGGCAGATGGTTTGAGAAGAGCAGTCTATAAATGAATTGGTGCTGACCAACACCGGGCACCATTTATTTACTTTCTGTTTATAAACCTTAATGTTTGTTTTCCATGCATTCTGCTTCATGAAGATGATCACTAAGTACAAGAGATCCTTTAAACCAGCAGTGTCTGTGGTTTGGCTCTTCTTAACAATGTAAGTTTATAGCTTGGTTGAAGACATTCCAGACTCCACTGCCTAGTCCTTTTCTCTTTTTTCTTTCTTTTTTTTCTTTTTGTGTCTGTGTGTATCTTTATATAACTGATGTTGATTTTGAGTATCTGACTTCAAAAACAGCACACAACAAAAGAAAACAAAGACGAAGAGTCAGGGTGTGGATTCTTAAATTCAGCATACAAAAATGAGCAAAAATCCATCACACTATAAAGGAAGATTCTGCAATCATTTGATATGATGCTCACTTTCTGGTCTCTGTATGATAAATTTCAACAACTAAGTCTACAAAATAATAAAGGCAGAGAGGCATGGCATTCCTGAACATATATTCAGCCCTTCAAATTTCAGTTCTGGCCTCTCTTGTTAACAGCACAGTCTGACTCTAAATCAACCTTCCTCTGTCTGTCTGGAATCACCCCTAAATCAACTTTGTCAGAGTAATAGGTGACCTAAGAGGGCAGCAATGCTCTGTGGGGTGCCTGTACATGTTCTAGAATAATTCTGAACAGCAGGAAGAGAAGCTGTAATTTCCTAGCTGCTGTTTCCTTTTATAAGTGTCCCACTTATAGCTGCTGCTAGGGGTATACCTGGTTTCCAGGGTGGTTACTTGTCATGTGGCTGCCTTAGGAAAGAAGTGTTCAGGGTAGCAGTGCTCAGATTCTTCAAATCCAGATGAGATGGCATCAACACAATGCTGTCAGCAAGCTAGAGGATTCCAGCTTGGAGAGGGTTTTCAGGCCAGAAAAGGATTTTTGCCCCAACTTGCCATTCTAGTTCAATCACATTGAGTGTGAACCTCTATACGGTCTATCAAGTACATGCTCTGGTTCCCAGGAGGCAGACACATGAGGAAACAAGATGAACCCATTTTGTCTTTCACCTGGTTTTCCTACTTCAACTTCTTAATTGAAGTGGAGAAAAATTATCTTGGTTTTAAATTACCCTCTCTCTGAGAGGGCTATTGGGTGATTGATTATTTTCATGGACTACTGTACATCAAATTTACCTGCTCTGAGTGTTTATGGCATGATGGCTTTCAGTTCTAACCAGACTTACTGCTCCATGCACTTAAAATACAGTTAGTTGCTGTGTATTTATCCAGTAGCAAATGCAAGGGCTTGTGTTAGTCTTTATTTTTTGTGAGTCTTGTCTCAGCTGCCATTTTTTACTAATGACTCCTGCAACAAAGCAACCACTGATACTGGGCAGCAAAACATTGCAACCACAGTTGTCTAATTTGAATACCTCTGCAAACATACAGACAGACAAGCAAGTAAACAAGGTAACAAGAGTATCAGCTGACTTACAGTCACTGTTTACATGTACACTCTTAGCCTCTGGCAAACACAAGGTAGCACAAGTCATGCCAGCTCATTTCTTTGAGTACTTTAAATGAAGTACCAAGATCTGTCTCATCCTCTTACAAAAAAACTTTGAACATGCTAAAGTGCACCTTGTTCAGCTGTTGTTATTAAGAAGTACGAACTGCTAGCTAAAATACCAGGTTTTAGGTGCATAGCATTTTGTGGCATTCCTAATGCTAACTCAAGTAGCTGTTGTCATGTCTGTGGTCAATTGGTTACTTAAGAGTGGGAACCATAAAATTCAGGACACTGACACAGCTGCTCAAATTTAACCTATGGTGAAGTGAGTGTCTTAATCCGCCAGCTACAAAGATGTCTCTAAGCATTAGGTGCAGGGAAATGCCTCTCTCCACTTAATATTCACGCATTTTTAATTTTTTTGTAATTTTTTTCCTTGAGTTAGGAAAGAAAGGCAGCCCTTTATCACCACATTTGTTCAGACAAAGGAGAAGTTCACTCAGCCTATTTCAACACCTGCAACTTGTGCAGTGCAGTGGATCTGTATGGGGAAAAGCTGTAGCTGAAGCCATCACAACTATGTTAAACATGTTTCAGAGGTTTACTTTGGCTTGGCTGTTGCCTGGCCTGGGCTGCTAAATGCCCATTAGTGGCAGCAATGTGATGGGTACGTTCCTGAGGCTTTGTGTATAATTTAGTTTCATCTGAAAGAATCCCTATTGTGTTCATTAGGAGTCTTTCACAATATGAGCAAAAATACGGTACAGGTGATTAAGAGGTTCATTTTAAGTGCACACCCCTGACCTCAAATACAAAACTAAGGCAGGTAACCCCAGTACCTCAGTGATTAAACAGCTGGGTTTGAAGGCTCATACTGAGTTTCAGGCAAACTTTGAGAAAAGCCATGCCATCCAGAATCCATCTGCAAGCTGGTTAATTCACTGATGCATATTTTCTAGTTTCTTTTCAGTTCATCAGAATTTTTTTCCCCCAAGTGTGTCTATGTAGCTGGCATTTGGTTAACAAATGGGCCTTTGACCCCCAGGAATATATGCTTCCCTTTTGATAAAAACAGGACGTGCTACTCTGTAGTTCAGCTGAGGCCTGAGAGTGCCCTTGTTGATGGTCATGCCTTGGAATTATATATACATTTTTTTTACATGAAGAACTTTTCCTTTTCACAATTCCTCAGATTTCATTGCATAAGGCTGTGCCAGAGATTGCTACCTTGTGCACATTCCCCAAGTTAGACCAAAATTACTGTTTACAGTTGCATAGAGTATTTCATAAACCAGCCAGTGTATTTGTGAACACTAACTTTTCTGTCTCCAGTGGGTTTCAGAGGAACAGGGATAGCACTGTGTTTCTGAGCTGTGTTACAAAGAGCAGAGCACCTCTGCGAGGACTTCTGGACAAGACTATCACCTGCTCTCATGGTGGAAGGCTTATTTGCTCTCACAATTATCAGTGAAGGGTCAAAGGCACTTCAGCAGCTACAGCATTTGTGCTTTTACTCCTAAAAGGATAGACTGTAAATTGCAATCCCCTACAAACTAAAACCCTCATCATTTGACCTCTTTCTCTTCTTCTTTACTTCTCCCCCATCTTTTATGTGTCTTACAGGAGGAGATGGACAGGACCAAAGTCTGGGAAAGCTCTTGGCTGGCTGGAAACTAGAAAAAAAACATTAGTCACCAGGTTCACTTGTATCATTACCTACAAGAAAGGCTAGCCAAACCAAAAAGCAACAAATGTAACCTGGAAGTACTTCATGTAAACTATGGAGGTTTTTTAGTTTGTTTGTTTTTCTCCCTTGAAAGGTTGCAACTTTCAAACATCTCCAAACATAAGCTTTCTGCAAACAAAATACAGTAATTTTTTCCCTGCATTTTGTACTACTGGTTTTACCAGCTCTATACTTCTCATTTCTTTTAAAAGTCAGACACCAAACATGTTGTATTTTGATTTTTTCTTCTGATCTTTTTAAGGAAAGAATAAAAAGAAAGATGATAACAATGAATAACAGATTCAGTGAAATGAAATATTTAATAGTGCAGTATCTGCAAATATTCCTTTTTTAAAAATCTGTAACATATTTATCCACTTTACTAATAAATTAATACTCTAGTAAGTTGATAAGATTAAGTCTGAAACCATCTATGTAACAGTATTTATGACTCTATTTAAGAAGATGTATTTTATTTTTATTTTTTATTGTTGTGAAACCTGTCAGGAAATTAGTTGCAAGGCCTGTCCCTGTGAATGAATGATCATGTGCACAAAGATTGAAACACCTTGCTGTGGTGGTGTACGGCTAAATGAAATTTTAACTGAAACAATGAACTGTCTAAGAGGCAGGTCTTGGTTTCCCAAAGGGCTGGCTTGAGTGGAGTTCTTCATTCATATGATAGTTGCATGTATACATATGTAGTTAAAAGAGGAATTCTTGGCAATTTAGCACTCATCATGTTGTTTTGCAGAATAACACTGGATACGCTAGACATAAACATATGTTGAAAAATGTCAGTATGCAGTCCAAAGTTAAAATATGCGGCTCCTAATTTCTTGACAAATCTCTGCAGTGCATAGAAAGGGAAGTCAGGCTCCCACCATGATCCTGATATTCTGTGAATAAGAACATGATAATTTATGGAAAGGGTAAAAAATGTACTCTTTGTGGATGACTCTGTGGTAGTACGACACATGAAGGAATATATTCAAAATTTCCCCACAGGTCAGCTATCAAGAGTGTTGTAATGGTGATTTCTAGGAAAATTAAATATAGGTCTCAGCTTCAACCCTGAGGCCTGACCACCACCTAAAGAAAGGAGTTATATGACATCCAGTCTAAAATCTTCTCAGATTTTTTGTTCTTCCCAGGGTATTGGTTGAGATACATAATTGCTCATGCTGAGAAGATGTAAATCAATCTTTTCCAACTACTGACTCCATTCTGTCCCCATTTTCACTGGCATAAACAAGGCTGTGCACAGACTGTCTGTAATACACTGCTGCCTGTGATGTTAGTAGTTGGCACAGTCTGCACTGCAGTGTGATGTCTCGAGAAGGTGGGTGCTTTTAAGAAGTATTATGAAAGGAGTAATTATTTTACTCATAATATAATTAACACATGAAGTCTGAGATAAGCTACCATGAAGACTAGTATTTCCCCACCAAAGTGTCAACACTTATTCAGAAAAAAAACCCCACATCATAAGGAGAAACAGAAAAATAGTGGTTGAAGTGGGACTGTTACAGATAATACTTATCTAGATGTTTGGGGGTACAGCTTGAACTAGTGGAGTCAGAAAGGAATTTTCTCCCTATGCCCAGAACCATTCTAGTAAACACATTCAGGGAACACATCTTTCCTTGAAGCATCTGGGATTTATTATTAGGAGGATACAGAACTAGAGAGAACATCCAGACAAAATATGTGGTGACTGGTAGTTGTAGTTTTCCATCAGATGTCTGTATGTCGCTGCAGTATAACTGGCTAGGTTCTGTTACAATTCATAACCTATGAATGCCTTACAAACATGGAAGAATAAGAAGAGTGGATTTCCACTGGGAAGATCTTGAAATACAAATGTGTTAGAAACATTTCTGTTCTCTTCCCTCCTGCATTTGGCCAGACACAGTGACAAATCTTTCTTTCCACCCCTGACAGGTTTCACTGCAATAAGTGCCAATAACAATTATGCTAAGTTTGGCTGAATGCAAATTCAGTCTGAATTCCCTCAGCTCTTCAGATTTTGACAACACTATCAGTTCATAACAGACCACCTGTTTGTTTTGTAGTGCCTGCCAAAACATATAAGTGTTAATGAGGAAAGGAGATGCTGCCTTTAATGTGTGTATATTTATATAATATGCATAAATTCATATGCAGCTAATGTATACATTTCTTTCCACTGAAGCAGATAGAAGATAAACAACTTGATTACAAGGTGACGCTGTTTTGTTTTTTTCCTTTAGTCACCTTAATGAGTTTATTTAGCATCAGGGTTCAATGTGGAGAGGGAAAAGTGTTATCAATCCTTTCATGCAAAAATTGTAAAGAACTTCAGTATCTGTCCTGATTTCAAGCTCACAACTGTAGAGTTGTAGATGTACACTGTAGATAACATGGAATGATCCACAGATTGTATATCCTGAAGTCAGTGGAGCTGTGCTATTTACAGCAGCTGTGTTATTTTCACTACACACCAATTATATGCAAACAAGCATGCACATGACATCTTCATGAAAATAACAGCAGAGAACAGAGTCCTTTTCTCTCAAAACATTACAAAAAATACTAAGTATTTCAAACAATCCAAATATCACACAATGGCCTGCACTGAGTGAGTCACGTGTCTTCCAACTTCTTTTCTCTACCTTTCCCATATGGCACTGCTCCTGATGAGGATCTAGCCATATATGTTTCATGCATGACTTAGAAGACACGCAAAGAAAGTGAAGAACAAAATTTACATGAGCTTTTGTCTCAACACAGGTACCAACTTTTTGCCCCAACACAAGGTAACAAACCTATGGATTTTCAGAAGTTCTTCAGAAGCAACTCTCTTTCTCATCTGAATTTTCACGAGAATTTAAAATTATGAAGACTATTGATCGGAAGAAGTAAATCAAAATCGGGGGAAAATAATAGGGAAAAAAAGAGGCAACTGAATAACAGGGGAAGGAAGGTAACTTATTAAGTCCAGCTCACTTCTACCATTTGAAGTACAACCCTTCAACTGTTTAGAAATATCTTTCTAGAGCATAACAGTAAACACCAAAATTTTAAATTATGAAAACTGTGAATTTTAGCTTTGGAAATTAGTGATTGGTTTTGCAATTTGTGTTCAAATTGATGTGTCAAAGGGCATCTATAAGTGTCAGGTAACACACAGAATCAAATCCATAGAGGAATACTGTCTCTTCTGCAATAGAATTCCAGGTATTGCATTCTGAAAAATGTT
This sequence comes from Trochalopteron elliotii, assembly GCA_024734555.1. Classification (NCBI taxonomy): domain Eukaryota; kingdom Metazoa; phylum Chordata; class Aves; order Passeriformes; family Leiothrichidae; genus Trochalopteron; species Trochalopteron elliotii. The sequence goes on along the minus strand of JANPWX010000078.1, from coordinate 4,133,860 downwards.
TGTGATTGAATGGATGTGTTTTTAATCAGATTTGGAGGAAATATCTGAGACATATAGAAAGTGGCAAAAATGCTGAAAAGACTGCATGTCCATGTCCAGGTCATCAAAAAGCAGAAAGAAAACATCTGATCATCTCAACTCCAATGAGTATTCACATGTGTTCCATAATTTTTCCTGTAGTGTAAAACTAGATTTCCACTTTTCTCAAGACTTTGATTCTGTGTGTCCTGAGGCTCCCATTAACACATTATTATTTCTACCCAGAATCTGAAGTTCTAGTATAAGCAGAGCTACATATAGCCTTGGGCGGTTAGTTAGCATTTACCAGTGTTCAGACCCTACATCATAATTATTTCATGCATTAATGGGATGTACACCTTTAAAGCATGTGCTGTAAATACAATTTAAAAGGAGGTGAGATTTCAGACCTTTGATAATTTTCAGATGTTTTCTCCCTTTGTTGAATTTTACTTATTTTCTTGCCTACCTTTATGGATTCTTTTCAAGAATTAAATAATTAAATAAAATTAAAATGCACTTGCAAATAAACTGGATTTTAAAGCTAATTTTAGAAGTTTTTGAAATAAATTAGCTTCTTTTGCTCCAGAATGGAGTCCAAAAAGGTTTATTAAGGAGCAGCTTTTCTGCAGCAGCTATTTCTGAATAACTCCATAAATTTGCAGAAAAGCCTAAAGACAGCCAAAATACCTCTATATGTAAAACAATACAGATAGAGCCAGAAGCAAATGATGCTGAACGTTTATGCTGCTGAGAATGGTAGGACACCCTGAGTGCTTCCATTCTGTCCTGCAGTATGCAATGCAGACACATTCCCAACATGACCTTGGACTAATCTTTCATTGTATGTCAATGTCTCATCTTTAGAAACAGAACTATTGTGTTGATAGAGTTCATTAGTGAATGTGAGATGGTCAGATGGCATTGTGATGAGGTAATAGAACATGGATTATGCCTACGTGTAAGCATTTGCTCATGCAAGAACAGGAATTGGGAATGATTTCATCCACAACAGAATAGCCAGAAAGAGAACCAGAACAAGGTATTTTTTACAGAGAAACTGCACTCTGACAGAGGTCAAATTTTGTAAAACTGCATAGATTAATGCAATACTCCTGACTCTATTTGGAGTAAATTCAAAGCTGCCACTAGCCTCCAGTCCCAGGGTTAAATGGATGGAAAATGCTTATAATACAATAGGCAAACAAAAGGTCTTTGTTGCTTTGTGTTGCTGGCAAGTTAAGGCAACCAAAATCTAATGCTAATCATGTTAGCAAAGTAAAATGCTACCTTTTGTTCCTTAAAAAAAATTATATTTGATTCTACAAAACCAAACCAAAATGCTAAACTATGGCGACAGAAACCAGACTGCTGTAGAAAATGTATTTCAGGAGCCATGATTTACCCTTGGAACTGTATATCATGACTATTAAGGAAAGAGAATGAATTTCTGCATAGTATATATGCCTTTCAGACATTAGTATATAGTGAGATACTTTGAAGAAATATTTGTTTAGTCCCCTGAACTATAATGATTTTGACTGGAACACATGGCGAATGTCATCAGATACAAATAGTAATACTGTTCTTTTCCGGAAAAAAGTGATAGTCTACAAGTTTTAGAACAGATTTATAATTACCATGTATCTCTAAAATACGTCTTTGGCTTTTAAGACAGTTTTCAGATATTTGAGGTGCACTGACACACCATCTTCCATATCAATGTACTTAAGTGCATATAGTAGTTATGAAAAGATTGTTAACACATTTGTGTGGAGCACACAGCCTGATGGGCCCTTTATGGCAAGTGAAGAAGTTTCCTGGAGGTTTAGTTACTGGTGGAGTAACACTTTATCTTGTTCATGGAAGCACCTGATAACACAACTTGTGTCAGATGTCACACTGCACTATGCTCTCAGTTTGTCTTCAAGGAAGTTACTAAGCTGTGTCTGTTCCATGATTTTTTCCTATCAAGCACCAAATATGTTTTTGGTATCCAGGTCCATGGCTTCATAAAAATTTTGTTGATGGGTATTTTAAACTGGAGTTGACTGAAATGTCTGAAATGTGAATATCATGAAAATATTGAGAAAAAATATTGTGACTTTTTTATAAGAAAGGAGAAAAAAAAATGCAAACAACTTGAAAATTGATAACCTACCATATCCTGTTAAAAAACTCTGAATATTACTTTTATCTTGTTGATGATATATACACATACATATATATAAATATATGTTGTCCTCAAAAACACAATAATGGATTTCAAAATGTCATATTCTGTACACTCTGTGTTCTATATGTTACAGTAATACTGTTAAAAGCACTTGAGGTATCTCAGTGGAAATTTATTGGACAAATTCCAAGAGTATTGTTTAATATTTACTGTTTCCAATGAAATAGCTTGGAAAATGCTGAGTAATGCAAATACTCAATCCAAATAGGTGTGCCTAAGAATTAGTGTATCCCACTAACTGCACAGAGCCAGTGAAGTCATGCTGGAACAAAGAATCAGGCAGCCACAGCCCCAAGCATCTGTGTTTGGCATACAACCAGCAATGATGTGGTATGTATTCACATCCAGAGGGAGAGACAGAGATAAAGAAAAACAGGACAGGAGGAAAAAAATTACCTTTCTGAAGGGAAAGCACTCAAAAATTCACTTTCAATCCTTTGTTAATTAAAAACTGTGGTCAATAAATGTAATTAGACAAAAGACTCATCAAAAAATTTTGCAAACAATGGGGTGAATTAAAACAAAAAAACTGCGAGATTTTTCTTGTTTTAGAAAAAATAACTAAAACAAGGTTTGATTTCTTCCCCTCAGCTCCCAAATGTATTTTGATGAAAAGAAGACATTTTACGTACAAAATTTTACAGGTAAAAGCAAGTTGGAGTCATTGGTTTGTAAGTAAAGTGGAAGAATCAATAAGATGTATAGAATGATTGTTTAAAAGCTCTGTCCATAAACTAGGTCCTACCATGAATTAGATATTATCAATTATTTGGATCAAGAGCACTTCACTTGAGATACCTGACATTTTCAAGATGACTCTTCACACCCTCTAATGGGCAAAGCCCTACACATCCCCTGGAAATGTGAGCTTTGACATTTCAGGGGAAAGGAATTTGTGTCAAAATGCTTTTGGAAGAATTTCTGAAAATACGGTTATTTTACATTTTCCTTTCTTGTGATTCAAGTAGTGTTTTTTTAAGCTCAATCTTTTTTTTCACAGTCCACCAAATTTGAAGGTGGCTTAAGGACCAGGGCACTAAGTTGCTAGGAACCCTGTTTGTTAGTGTTCCATTTTAATTCACAATAATTCATAGGAACAGCAGTAGATTTTACACACACCAGGGACAACAATTTTGAAGGTAAGTGAGGTAAGACATTATCACCATGAACTGTGCTTTTTCACCAAGATTTAAAAGTCTAGTAAACAGGGTTCTGGTCCATCGGATTTACTAGTACAGAAAAAGTTCCTCTAGTGCTAAAGGATTATGCATTTTCTTTGTAGAAGTATTTCCTTCATCAGTTATCATGAAAGCATATGATCACTGAAAACATACTAATGATTTGAGCCTTATGTTGGGTATCACAAGGGTTGGCTGCTGCACACATGATGTATAAATCCCAGCTTGTTAATGTGTGTAGCAGGGAAAAAGGGGACAAGACTGTTTTCCATATGTCTCTTCAGACTTCAATAATCTCATGATGTTGTTCCTTGCAACTTTGCTGTGCAAGACATTCTGCTGATGCAGTCCTAAAGCTTAATGGACATCACGGTCAAAATCTACCAGGAAGCCTGCCTGTGTCAAAGCCAAGCTTCCTGCTCTTACAAGTTCTAGTCCAAGAGTTTGGCTGCCTTGTCTTCCACCACATCTACCAAAATCATGCTAGTCTTCCTCCTTGTTGCAGATTGACAGGGAGAGAGCTAGCTGAGACCTGTAAAATCACTTTTTCTGGCAATTGATGTTTTCCACAAATGTGTGTACCTTTTCTACATACCATAATAATATATCGAAAATAAATCATCTATGGGCAGGTCATGCTTAGTTTTGTGCCAGTCCATCTGTGATCCATGCATGGAGACAGGAGTGTTAAACAGAACAGCTGTCATTGCAAATATAAGTCTCTAAACATGCATATGTTACATGTACTTTTCAGAAGACTGAGTTATGAAATGAAAGTCTCTGACTTTTCTAGCATCACTTTATTCTATGTTTCAGTGTGGATCATGATGTCCTTGATTGCCTGTGTTCACAGCAAAATCTTCAAAAGCTTCATCTGTCTGTTTAATGGAGTAAAGTTATTCAAAAAATATTTCTCCCATCTTTTTGTCTTGGGTCATTAGGACAATAACTCAGACTTTTTTCATCTAAACCTGCAAAGGGGACAGAGGAGGGAAATGCATACCTGTTCTTCATCTCTTTGCAGCGATCATTTACTACAAAAATTTATACTGCAAAAATTTACTGCTAATAGTAACAAATAAAGTGCTATATACTGCATTTCATGTGGGCTACTGGAATGAAATCTGGAACCTGTATTGGGGTTATCATGCCTAAGTGTCCTTACACACCCAGTGAAGACCTTTCTTAAAATCTCTCTGGAGGAATTTCCTTTCTGCAGAGCACATGAGGAGATTTAAGCAACTAAGTGCCTAAATCTAGGCTTATATCTCACTAAAGAAAGAACTAAGCCTGTATCTCTATGCCATGTTGTGTGGAGCTTGGTGCAGAGACCTGTATTCTGGGTTTGGTTTTACTGTTGCATGTCAGCCGTTCATCACCGTTCCTGTCACAGCTGGGGCTAGCTGGGGACTGGAGCAAAGTCCTACTTGTGAAGTACTTTTTAACTAACAAGAAACTATCTGAGCAGTAAAATGCTTTCAAGGGGGTTTTTGAAGAATTGGATATGTATAATCAACATAAACATGATTTATGAATTTGAGATAAATCAAATATATCCCTAGGATATCCCAGAGCCACAAGATTTTGCTTTAAGATAGAAACTGCGTTTATTTTCTCTTTCTGTAATTTACATAAAATAAGTCTCTTGATAGACATGATGAGGAACAACAGCCTCTTTGCAATGTCTTTATTTAGAACATAAAGCTACCTGCTAAGCACCTATTATTTTATTTTTATTTTTTATTTCTAATTTATTGATTTAGTCATATCTCAATTATGTCAGTCACTTCTATTTGGAAAAACAGCCACTAGAAGACGCATTCAAAATTAGAACTATGGTTTAAGTGGGTTTTTTCACATCCTGGAAGTTTTATGCTTCCTTTTTCCTATTGGTTACATACTACCTGATTTTATTGTTTAAAATGTATTGCAATGCGTCTGACTCCTCATTAATACCAAAGTATGAGAATTAGTCTCAAGTAAATAATTCTGATAAATTTTGGATGGTTAAGAAGAGATGTACCTCACCTAATTTAAGACACCCAGGGTCTGGTTCATTCACCCACAGAGACAGCCATTGGGTCTTTAAGATGTCCCTGAAGACTCAGCAAGTTTACCTGGGGCTTCCAGATAAGACATAGGAGGCACAAGGCACTCAGACCCTTCTGGAGACTATCATACAGGGTTCAGCTTAGAGATCAAGGCAATTAAATATTTATGCCTACTTTCTAGACGTTACAGTATCATTATAGTCTAGACTTTCTTTATAGGCAATAGAAATTTATGAAATTGATACAGCTATTGAAACCTACTTTAGTTAATTTAAACATCAGTTCACTAAATTTGTTTTTACTGAAGAGTACTTCAAATGGCTCTGTGGATGCCACTATCAGCTAAACTCCACTGACTGAATATGAGTTCAGATATCATTACCAAGAGAGGGTCGTCTAGTTCTGAGATTCTCTAGCGTACCCTCTGCTCAGTGGCTGCCACTGCAGAAGAACATGAGTCACTTTTAGGTCCTTCATCAAAATTATTAACAACACATGAATGTCTCACAAACCTTTTGGCATTTCAGCTTACACTTCAGAGACTACATTTAGAAAACGGAAATAAACCCCATCTTGCCTGCAGTCTCAAACATCGTAGTCACATTAAAGTGTGTGTCTGAACATGTTTTCCTGAGATTTCAAGGAGTTCCTCTGAGCTTGGGGTAAACAAACTTAGCTGTTTATCAGGGAATGGGCAGTCAAAATTAATAGCAATTTTTAAACTATACAGACGCACACATATGTAAACTTCTGCCCTCAAGGAAAAAGTCAGCAATTAGGTATTTACTAGCCATAAACATAAGAAATCATGGGTTCTAGAATTTTAGACACATGAATCCATCAGAAATATCCTGACTGTATAATTTTTTGGCATATTTTCTTCTTTAGCAGATATAATTGTTGCAATAATAATGTCCAGTAATGATCATATAATTGCAGCATTCCACTCCTCACCTTGAAGTGTAGTATAAAGTAGTTCAAGATTTACTGAGACCAAACTGACTCAGCATTACTATGGCTAATCTTATATCAGAGGGACAATTTACGTCACTACATAAAGTAGTGATGCTTTGGGAACAGGAGGCACCAAACCTCTGAATTCCACATAACCTCAGTTTTCTTCACTCTCTCCTGAAACCTTTCTCTCAGCAATGAGCTGTATCAAAAGTACAGAGCCCATATGAATCTTTCTCTTTCCTTACATACAATCATGGCATGGGGGCTTTAACATTAATTACTTTTTCTTTTAAATAGATGATTCATAGAAAACTTTTCAATAGGTGAGACAAATCCTTGTTTTTCATTTGGCTGATCAAAAAGTGGACAAACAAATGGAGAAGTGATCAGAAAATTTGTGATGAAGAATCCTGTTTGATAATTTAGTAAGAGGTCAGATCATTTTATTGACTTTGTCAGCAAAATTGTGAATTAATTGACCAGAATTAAATGTGTTAGTTCAGTATTAGATAGCAGACTACATTCTGCTAAGTTGCCACATGAAGCCTACTATTTATGCCATTAATTTCCTGATGTCAAGCTGGACAAAATTGTAAGTTTTTCAGAAAATGTGTATCATTTTGCTAATATTTTATATTTGTCCTTATGCAAAACCTGTTCTGTCATAAGAAAAAAAATCCAGTGTTTTCCCAGTACAGTTGTATGCAAATGATTTCTGCTGAATGAATGTTCATCCTTATTTTCTACAGTTTCACATCAGTGCCTGTCATCATGCAAATTTATTCTCAGTGGTATTACTCAGAACTATGCTGGTGAGAGCTTTATTTGTTCATTAATTTAGGTCTCATTAACTACAAATAACTTGACAAGGATAAGAACAGATTATCGTCACTTTCCAATGTATATTAATAGTTTGTTCATTATGTAAATATAATTGCATACGAGTGAAATTTGATACTGGGCTACGAGATAACCTAAAATTCAAAGTCTCTGCAAGGAACATTATATAAAATTAATATAGAAGTCTCTTAGATTTGAATGTGGTGTGTTGAAAATGATAATGCATAAAACAAAATATACATGTAAATTCTAGTCTGTATTTTGAAATGAGGTAACTGTCTAACCTTAACTAAGTCTGTTTGGTTAATAATAAAATACTTCAAAACTTTTTCATCACTGAAAAAATGTATCTACCAGTGTTTTAGGAGGAGATGACAAATTTTTGGCATATGGCATTGGTTTCAGGTTATTTCAGAAAATAACTGGACTGGTAATGATCAGTAACAGGTGATACATGACCTTTAAAATATACTACCTTGGAACCAATTGATTATTTACTTGGGTCAACTTAAGTCATTTTGCTAATCCAAGTGCACAATTTATCTGACTAAACAGTGCAAGAACTAGGAAATTTAAATATTTATAAGAAAATGTACGGTGCCACACTTGTTGTTGTTGTGAGTACCAAAACATTAGAACTTAAACACTGATTCTCTGCCTCTGTGAGTCAGTTTTAAATTCAGGCCGAATTTTGCAAAAAGCTAAATCAAACTTAACTTTCAATTGTACCCAAGTACCAATTCAACTCTTTCCATGTTCCAAAATTTCCCCAGTCACAGATGCAAATACTATTAAAAATGTGGCAAAAGTTTAATTCACATACTCAATTAACTTGAGCTGACCTCAAGCATATAATTACAAAGGTATTTGGGATAAGGCTCATTATTGGGCAATGATATCTTCCTAAGGCACTCCCAAATGATTTCTCTCCCTGTCTTTCTCCACCTTCTGTTGGTAGGTACTTGTTCCTGCTTGTATCCAAGCTAGTCCCTCCCTGGGCTTTGCCAACTTAGTTCCCCAGGAAAGAGGGAGCTGGAGACATTGCAACAGACCATGGATAGGGGAAAAATGTTCTCAAGTTGGCCCTTGAAAAGTAAGGACTATAAAGAAAGCAAGATAGCCAGTGAGGGATGGGAGCAACCTGCAGAGCAAAAAAGTGGGGAAACTCTTTTTCCAAAGTAAAATGTATAGAGCTTAGGCTGCAATTTTCAAAAATTAAAGCCCTGATCAAAAAGTTTCTGAAAAAAATTGAAAAATTGATGTACTTCTCTCTGCTTTCTGGAGGAGCTCTGAGGAAGGGATGTCCCACTTCCTTCTGTGAGAGTGATTTAACATTGAAGAGTTTGCCTTCATGTTGCCTCACATCTGTACACCTCAGAGACACATAGGAAATATTTTAACCAAGGCCTTTCACAGGACTCATTTTTACTTCAAGATCTGATAGCCTTTTTTAGAACATGAAAGTATGATCACTTGTTGTCTTATTTGAACAAAACACTTCCTCAGAACTACAAACAGGGAGTGAGAAAATTTCTCTTGGCACGCATACTCATCTTCTTTGCAAGAAATATTTATTCATTAACCATTAGCAAATAAATTGCGTCTTTACTGCTTAGGCATCTCTCTCTGCTGCATACCTGTGCAGCTGCATAATTTCAGTGGAAGCAGTCTGAACAGTGTCAAGATTGTACACAGGGATTCCTTTCAGGAGTAGATCCCTTTACAATTTCAAATTATTTCTGGTGTGTGCCAGAAGTACTGTGAGCAGAATAGAAGAGCAGAACATGATCTAAGACACTCTGGAAACAACAGAATAAAAGGTCTACATAAGTACAGCTGGTTTTCAGAGTATAATATGAATTCTTAGGGGAGAAAAGCCATTCAGACTTTCCCTTCTGAAGCATTCCAAGAGTGAGGATTTATAATATTAATTTTGCTTTTAAACACACTCATAGCTTCATGCCCAACATAACTGGTGATGACTAATGCCACAATATTTGTGTGTGTGATTGCTCTTTTGCAATATCATGAAAAATCCTAGGCCAGAGCAGTTTGGATAGTGAGAGCTATGAAATGTTTGAGTGGTATTGTCAGAATAACCTCACTAGGTTTGTAACAGTTTTGGAAAATTGTCTAGAATGCAAAAGCCAAACTCTCTTCCTTTAATGTCCTCAAGTGTCCTTTGGCAACCCTGTTGCTATCAGAGGGTACTTTAATGGTATAGAGATAGCTCAGGCTGACATCAATGCCTTTCAAATAGCACTCAGATAATGTCGAATGGAATTCTTTTGAAAGCTATGAAAACAAAACAGCATGTCTTGCTTCATAAGTTATGTAACTAATTATTACTCCTTATGACTTTTCACACACATACCTTGCATCTGCATCAGCTTTTATATGTGATGCAAACTGGAGGAGAATTCAAACCTAGCTCCTTGAATTAATGGCTTTACATTTCCTGTGAGCATAAAGTTTTGAATTGAAAACCAGCAGGTTTTGACAATAACTGGAGTAAAAATATACTTTATTCTATTCCATACTGTAGTTGCACCTACAATGTGATAATGTGACTATAGAGCTCACAGCAAACATTATGCTATGTACTATTCTGTTCAGATAGTACTTACAATCCAGGTTGGAATACAGCTTTTGTCAGAAAAATAAACATAACACTAGGGAGGGGATTGTGGTGCAATAGGGTGAGTTGTCTGAAGAGTCTATGTTGACTATAAACTGCTAACTGCACTGTGCTGGTCTGTCTTAAATTATGCAACCCCCATTGGACAGAAGCAAAGAGGTTAGAATTTAAATAGGAATCTACTTGTCAAAGCTTTCTTCATTTTCAGAGGATGACATAGTTCAATCTTTGGTTTGTTTTGTCATGAGTGGATTTTAATTGCTGGTGTAGTCACTTTTCTTAACATATAACTTATCACAATGACTCTAATGCTTTTATGATAGTCATCATAATTGCTGGAGATATCTTCAGGAGTCATTCACATTCCTCTGAGCTGGAAGAATTCCAGAGTTTGCATTGTTTTGCCATGAGAATACCTGTAAAAAAAGTGTTATCTGCTAAAAACATTTCCTTCTGTTTGAACTTTAAAATTTTTATCTGATTAGCTCGCTGTAAATTGCAGAAGTAAATTTAACACAACACGCATAGCACTCTGATCTTTAGTGGTGACTAGAAATACAAACGCACACATTGCTGTCTCCTGACCCTGCTGCCACCTGAGAAAGGGCTACTTGCTATTCTGCTGAGTTAATACCCTACACTGCTAGGAACCAGGCTGACACATATGAGGAGAGGCTTTAACTGCCAGGCCTGTGGTTCAAAAACAGCTGTTTCTCCATGAAAATTCATCACTGTTAAACATAAGTGAAGGTGTTCACTAGTTGAATTTGCCTCACCAGTAGGAACCCTATCAGTTGATATTGTCCTCTGCTAAGCCTGTAAATATCTCTTAAAGGGCTTAGAAGGAGTGAATGATCTGGCTAAAGGAAATGTAGCTGCCTTAGTTACATATTTCACAACCCAGTTCTCAGTCTGGCCCTGACCTTTTGCAGGAGGTTTAAAAGCCCTTTGTATTCCAGCTGTTTCAGCTTACTAATTATGTCAAAGTGCTGACTTTAATTTTTCACTTACCTTTTATGCTTGCACACATGGAACCCATGTTGTGTTGCTGAAGGGGCTTCACACTATGGCTGTCCATGGCTTTATTACCTACACCTTTTCAGAAGGAGCTCTCCAGACAAGGTCACCAAGTACTTTACTGGGAAGGTTCTGTAAGACATCAGACATTTTGAACCATATTAACTTTTAGATTACTAAGTCCACGTGCTTTCAGTAAACTGTATTGCCTTCAGGCTGCAAAGAAGCCCTGAAGAGAATACATCCCTATGGATACTGACCAAGCAGCCTGAAGTAATGGATTCATAAGTGCCTGTCATGTCCTTGTTGCAGCAAAACAGAAGCTGTGCATACAGACTTTTTTTGTCTGTGTAGAGGCTTCAATGGCCAAACAATTAATATTCCTCTTTTTACTTACATATCTCATTCTTTCTCCTTTACTACCCTCAGCTTGTGTAAACAAAAAAGACCTAATTCTCTTAAGACTTTGCAGTCTTATGCAATGTGAGAGATTTGGATGCTCTAACAGCAGATTACAATAATACAATAATCTGGAAGTGAGCAAGCAGGAAAACATATTAAGAAGTTGGCTTGATGTAGCTATTTATGTCAGTAAAAAAATTTGACACTGGGAACAGAAAAAAAAATTTAACAAGCACAAAATTTACATATAAAATTGGTTCTGGGAAAATTTCTTTGACCAAAATACAAAATTATGTATAAAAAGGCCTGAAAAGGGAAAATACTATTAAAAGGGAAGCATTCACATGTTGAGAAAAGTGGAGGGCTAAGACTGAAATCTTAATGCATTTTCTGGTACATTAAAGCTGTGTTTTTAACAGTTTTCAATTAAGTGATCGTATAAATTTTCTCCCCATGGGCACTCTGTCTCTATAAGTGCAAGGATAGATTGTCTTTCTTCTAAATGAGAAACTATTTCACAATTTGTTTTATTGTTCACTGGGTGGCCAAATATCTTTCTTCTTGCGCATTATTCAAGCATTGCACCAAAGGCAGAATATTAATTTTCTTGTGAGTTTTCAATCATGTTTATCACTATCTTATATGAATATTTTACAATTTGAGGAATTAATGTTGGAAATGTTTCAACAAAAGGTGGAGAATGATTTTATTTCTAGTGCATAAATTCATTGATTTGCATATCACAAGATTAAATAAGGGTCAAATAATTTTACTAATTTAGGGTGCCACACTAAACAGTCTAAGGCTTGTTTTTTTCAGAAAAAATAACACTGTTAAGCACTCTAAAATGTCAACATACAGCTCAATGTAACTCAGGAGGCAGGTGCTAATGCTCACTATTTCTAAAAATCTGTGACAAGGATATTATAGTGGACACTTGAAAAATGGAAAGTATCAAATTAGCCATAGTCTATTACAGGCTTGTACAGCATTGGATTTATTGGAGGCTTGGATTCCCCAGGTGTCTCCTAATTTAATTCAAGACAGTCACAGATCCTCAACTCATATTTTTATTTATTTAGTAAGCAGTGAACAAAGCAGCTTCTTCAATGAACAAGGTTGCAGATCCCTTGGCGGCGCAATCTTCAACCCCAAATCACCTCCATAGCCATCTTGAGCACTGAATGAGGTTGAAAAATAATGACTGTGGTGTTATTAAAGACTATCAACACCTGCATATGCACAAAAGAAATTAATTCAAATTGCCCAGAAAAATATAATTTTGATGTTTCTTAATCTTAGTTTACAATCTTTTGAAACACCATAATTACACTTGGCTATGTTTTGAAATAGCAGACTAATATAGCAGGTTAGGAAAGAAACAGACATCCTAAAGCACTTTCTATCCAACAAAATATCTGTTTGGTGACCAAATATTGATGTTCACTTTCATCCTTTGTATGTCTGAAATAATTGCATTTTTGAATCTGACTGCTACCATATAAGTAAGCATATTTAATAGACTCAGAAGTTTCAGTTATTCTTCCATTACTGGATACAGACATTTTGTGTTTGACCCCTCTGTCCTATTCTTTCCAGTCAATTCTGTCCTAAGATACAGTTTTTATTTCTTTCTTTAACCTAACTCTCCTGTCCAGTGACACAAACTCATTGAGTGTGAACTCTTCAATGAGAAATAAAAAGGAGCTCTCAAATTCAAATGAAGTCATTAACATGCTAATTCAGAAAAACAGTATTTGGCCTGTTTTATATTTTCCCTTGTATTACGTAGTCCCAGCCATATGTTTTGATATTTTTATTCACCTGACCTGCAGTTTTTAAAAGTTTGTATGTCCCCTAGACTTTTTATGCTTCCTCTAGGGTTAATATTTTATTTTCTTCATTCTGTTGCCATCATATAGACAGGGTGAGAAATCAGATTCCAGTTCTTACTGCATTTTACTTGGCTTGTTTATTATTTGTATGGATGTGTCAGAGCATTCAATAGCAGTTCCAGTTTGCAAACTTCCTGCAAAGGATTTGAGAACAATTATATGAATATTGTCCATATAATTCTAAATCTTGTCCTAACCCTAATGGATGCATTGGACAGCATCCATTTACCTAAATGTATGAGAATTCAATAAATTATAATAGAAATAATACCAATTTAAAAGCAGTGGTTTGAAAGCACAAGCATGATTTATGGTCATGACATTGTTTCCAGCCTCACTGAAATGCATAGAGTTTAGAATGATATCAAGTGTTTTACAGACAATGAAAGCTCCATGGCCATTCAGATTGCACACTTGCAAATTCTGCAGAATAACTATATTTTTTATTAAACAGATATTTTCAAAGGAAAATAATTCCCCCAAACAACATAGGTGTAGGGTTAAACTGACAGAAAAATAATCCCTCCCCCTACCTTTCCATCTCCTTTTCCCTACTGTGGATAACACATCTGTCTTGTCAGGTGAGGCTACTGAAAGAAGACTAAAGCTGAACTTCTAAGACAATAATGGGACAGCTGGGTTTTTTTTTCTAGTCCTTGCTCTTTCATTACTTTTGAATAAAACAAAAGCAAGATCTGGCATGTAAGAAAAATATTAAGATATGACTCAAGACATTGCTAATGCTGACTGAGCCAAATTTTGAACTTCCAGGAAGCTCAGAAAATTTCTGGAACATTTAATGAGGGAGTTCCCCTGATTTTCAAAGACTCTTCTTCCTTGTTATAAGCAACATCAAAAGTGAAAAGTTATGAAACTACTCTGGAAAATGTCTCAATACTTTCGATCAGAGCAGAAGCAGGAAATTATTCCAGACATCTCATCAAAGAAGAGCAGATAACTATCAAGGCTCACTAGATCATTTGAAGTCCATCCAATACTACTTTAATTTAAAGATTTTCGTCTATTACTTCCTAAAGCCAAGTGATGTCTGTAGAGAGGACAGGGAATCAACTGCCTGAGGTCTAATTTCATCTCTTTGATGTAATGTTGAGAAAGCTTTTCTGCAGGATAAAAGCAATATGTTCATCAGAGAAATATTGTTATCTAGAGGTGAATGCCTAGAGTTGATGTTTTTTACTCATTTTTGCACCCGCATTGGAAAACAAAGAATGTTATAATATTTAATTTTATTTCTAAAGCATTAAATGCCATCTCTGCATGCAAATGCTCTTCTGAGATGAAGTGACTGAAATGGTTGGCAGGGGAAGCCTGCACCATGTCATCTACCTGGACTTCTGTAAGGACTTTGATTGTCCTACACAACTTCCTTCTCTCCACACTGAGAGACATGGATTTGAAGGGTGAACATGGATGTAGTGGATAAGGAATTGGCTGGAGGGACACAGAGGTTTTGTCAATGGTGGTCTGTCCAGTGGGAGGCCAATGAAGAGTGGTGTCACTCACAGAATTTTTATTGGAACTAAAGGTCTTTAATATCTTTATGAATGACAGACAGTGACATCAAGTACGCCCTCAGAAAGTTTGCAGATGACACAGAGCTGAGCAGTGAAATTGACACAACAGAATGCAGGGGTGCCATCCAGGGGGCCTCCGCAATTTTGAGAAGTGGGCCCATGAGAATCTCACCAAATTCAACAAGTCCAAGGGCTTTTCTTCATCAGATCTACAACTATTAAGTGTGATTTCTCTGATTTCTTGTATATTTTGATCCAGGAAATTCTGAACACAATTTGTCTTAATTCTAGTACTAGTCTTGATATACTAGTCTTGAACCCATGATGCACTGGACCAGTGATATGTGTTTTTAAACACATACACTGATAGGCTTTCAAGATCAACAGAAATGAGGCTGTTGAACACAGGAAATATCGAGTCCTCTGCTTTTGTGCACTGAATATCAAATGCTAGAGAGTTTCTAACTCAATGCGTGTGTGTACAATCTATTTACTGAGGATTTTCTTCTGGCCAAACTTCTTCCTGACCAAAACCTTAATTTTTTTCTTTCCAACACAAAAGAAATTTTGAAGTGCAGAAGAAAATATATTTGGGGAAAAATGATTTTTCCTACCTGTGAGAAGTCCTACCTGTGAGATCTTCTTGAGAAACCCTGCTATTGTCACTATTATTGGTCCGGAGAGTGACAGAAATTTATACAGGAAGCATTTCAGTTTAAACTTCTTGTGCTCTTATTCTGGTACTTAGAGTGGCATAAAGGAGCATCTTATGATGTGGACAAGCAACATGCCTCCATGACAGAAAAGTTCTAGGGGAATTTGGAGCCTTAAAGTATCACAGCAAATCGTGGTTGACAAAAGAATGCAGTTTCCCTGTGTGGTGTAGCTTTAAAATCATAAATGTGTTTTATGTAGAGAAGAATGCATGAATTCATCCTGATTTTTTGAATGAATTTATGCCATTAGTAGAGAGTCAGACATGCTCCTACAAAAGGATGGTGATCAGGGACTGGGAATAGTTGCTGCACAACTGTGACTGAGCTGTGTTTTAACATCAATGCTACCAACAACAAGCCAGATGTATTCAAGGCCTTGCCTGTGGCTTGATGACACATACCCTTTTCACAACAATCAGTGGATTTGCGGTAACAATCAAAAGGCATTTAAAATGCTTGGAATGTGGTTTAGAAACTCGCCTTGGCATCCCGCTTTTCATGTCTTAACATAAATGCCTCAACTGTTTTTATTGTTCTGCAACTGCTCATTTATTTTGAAAGAAGGAGCTTGGCCTTCAGTATTTGCATTCAACAATACTTGAAACAAAACATTAAAGTATTTTTTAATTATGCCAGTGAAATATTTCATGTGAATAATGCCAACAGCTGGGTCAGACCTTTCAGTTTTGAGTAAGAGCTTATTCCAGACTTGCTAACTGAGAGGTTCTTTTTTTAGAGAAAGTTTCTGATAAACTGCCAGTTTGGAAATACATTACAAAACAGGAATGTCTTTTCAATTTGTGTTGCAGTTGTACCACATTCTTTATGTTTTCCTGATTTTTTGCCCTTATGACTCTATCATAACGAATTACTGCATAACTGATGAAACAGCACAGAACTACTTTCAATAAAATCAAGAAAAGAACAATGTTAATGTGAAACATATTTAGGAAGAAATTACTTCATTTTGGTGGAACAAGACAGAAACAGACTTATAGATCTCTGGATAGGCAAGGTATTACTCCATATGTTTAAAGATAGATCAATTGATTGATTGATCATTATATTAGCAGGTCAATAGACAAAAGGATGGAAAATCCATCTGTTACTGAACAGCTTATCTAATTTTAAAAATCAAGTACAACATTTTTTAGCTTTGAAGAAGCAGCCAATAAGCTTTCTCTCCACTGGGTTGCAGTTTATTTGGCAATTATTGACTAATTTTCTAGATTTTAGTAAGAAAAAAATCAGTATAAGGATTGGTGAACTATATCAAGATGAAAGAATAATTTGTTTGACCACAGAGGGAAGAAAAGTTGGTTAAACAGCTGAACTTCATCAAAACTTTTGTGGATAATCTCTCCTCTACCACAAGAAAAACCCCAAAACAGTTTTCATGTCTGAACATTTGAATTCTGATATACAGGTTTGGGATCATCTGCTTTTATGAACTTATTAGCCAGTGAAACTCATCTGCTTTTGAATCAGAGGACAGGCGTGGGGAGAATCACTGTTGTTAATCACACTGAGATGTGAAGCCAGCTGAGTTGGCTTAGGAGTAATGGAGCCAGTGAACCTGGGAAGAGCCATAGAAGTTCCTGCCACCTAGTGCTAGCTCTGCCTCTCTTGCAAGGGAAAGTCTTCTGCTCACATAGCAGGTGTTTAGCCTAGCATAATAATGAAAATCAATCCAAATACCAGTTCAGATTACTATACTAGGCTTCAAAATACAAAATTCACTTCTTGCCACATGTTCAGTAAGTCTGTTTTATGAAGATGAGAGCTTCTCATGGGAAGGTGAAGAGCTGTGAGTGGATCAAATTGCAACTGTTCCAGGAATCCTATTTGTGGCTTAGGCACCTCTAACAACCCACACCCCCAAATCTTTACTGATTTTATTCCTTTAGTTGCTGTGGTCAGATTCAGCCAGAATCAAGGAAATATATGACACATTTTCATATATTATTCTTGGCTTCTCAGGAAAAACTTGTGTCAGAATTATTGTTATTACAATTACTGTTACTAATCTGAGAGTATCTTTTGACATACTATCAAGAATTCCACACTGACTGTATCTCTTCTAAATTCTGCAAAGTGGTTGTAACACATCCAAGTAACTTCAGCAAACTATGTAATCTGCAATTTCTATGTAGCGTGTTCTTTAATTCTTTAAAATGTAAGAACATGCCTACTTTTTTTTTCCCCTCATGGCATCATTCATTTACACAGGAACTGAGTTTGCCTAATTTTTCACAACAGACACTCTCTCAAACCATTTTGACTCAGTAACTCATTCTTTTTGTTCTGTGCTCAGCTCATAGGAGTTTTTGTTCACTGTGGGAAACAGTAGAATTGGTAGCTTTAAAGTTTCCCCTTTTCATAGTATTTACATTTGTTTTCCCTTACGGAGAAAATTTCTTTCTAAAAGAGTCTTAGTCTCTTTGTTGATGCAATGGTTGTGATTCTCTGCAGAAGATAATTTTTGAATGATAACTGTTGAACCAGTTTCTGAGTCCACAAATTGCACTGACTATGATTTGACCTAAATAATTTATTTCAACTATCCCCTCAAATTTTAGGAGTTATTATGAAATCTTGCCATGAAGGCTATGACCCTTAATAGTAACAATAGAAAAATAACACCCAAACATGTTTGGGAGGGGTTTTTTTAATTATGTCAGAAACAGGGACTATTTCAGTAATATACACTATCATGGTATCACTATACCCATGATTTCAGTACCATCATGCTAGGAATAGAAAAGGAGAAAGTTCTGCCTGCATTTCTTCCTTCTTCTGTGCTATTCCTACTTAGCACATTTTTGGGGCATGAGCTTGGCTTCAAGTATCTCTTAAGGACATTATTGCACATAGTGGAGGGAACGATTTGTAAAAATTTCACACTGATGGAAAATTCCATACAGGCTAAATTCAGTTTCTTTGTAAGTGAAGTGATTAATATGAAAGATACCAGGAAATTATGGCCTGAAAGAAGTTGTAGATTCAAGATATAACACATGTGATATAAAATGTTATTGTGTGTCACCTGGAAACCAAATCAGAAACATTTTGAACTATTTGAAATAGTTTCAAATAGTTCTTTAATTATCTGAAATATCAGAAAACAAATTACAAGAGAAATAACCTTGAAATAGGAAAGTATTAATTCTTTCATTTAACATACCCACATACATGTTAAAATCACGAAGCATCATATAACGCACTTCCATACAGTTTCCAGACAGGCAAATTAAGAACCCAATCAAAATATATGTTTTATTCCTTCTAGTGCTTTCTAATTTTTAGACATGCTCTTTTCTTAAGAGAAGATGTGATGTGAGAGCCTTCAGTTTACCTTCAAGAGGGACTTTACTTTTTAAGAGTGATCTGCAGATCATTTTAGTTTGTTTGATATTGTTGCTCAGACTTCTTTTTTCATAGTGTAGAAAGTAGTGTGACACAAGAAAATTTGCCCTTTTCCTTCTGATCAGCTGGTCAATTTTGACAAATGCTTTTATTTCAAGGATAAAAACCACACTCAAAGAATTGGGATCCTTGTTCTTGTTCTTGTTCTTCCTCTGAGAATATTTTGGTTCTTTAATAATCAGGTCAAAGCTGACTTCCATTGCACTGAAATGAACTGAATTTGAATGTCTCTAAATCCTCTACCCTTTTGATTGTACTTTGTGTGGTGTTTTCAGAGCACTAGGTTTAATGTGGTACTGTCATTAGTACCAGACCAAAGGAATCATGTACTGAAGCTGGCTACAAACTGGAATAACCTTGTTCTAGTTTCTGGAATTGGCCTTTTTCAAGGAAATCATCAGTGTAAATGTGTGCTTAGTAACTGTACTTTTGCCAATGCTTTTCTGTTTTCTTCCTCTTAGGCCAGCTTAGAATATTTTATCACAAATACAGTGGAAAATGGTATCTACCAATGATTTATCTTCCACACGTGGTTCAATATCACCTTGTGACTCGAAATATCTAATTTTTTTAACCACACTGCATTCATATTTATAGGAAAAAATATCATTCATGGTGACAAGATTATCAAAGTTGTGTATTAATGTAGTTTTCCTGACTAATTAAAGCATACAATTTCAAGAATATATTCTAAGAAACTTGATTCAAATACTGCATCACTTCATAGGAGTTGGAAAAAGGGTACCTCTTCAAAAATCATATCCTTCAATTTTTTTCTAATTTATAGATCATATAACTTAAATTAAAGTGTCAATTTAGGTAAGTTTTCCTTGAAAATACTCTCTGGAGGTCTAGGGAATCCTTGAGAATGCTCTTACTAAAGTTTTAGGTAACACTGTTCTGCCTATGACTTTATAGGGAAAGACAGTTCAAAATTAGTTGCACCAACATAATTAGATACTCTTGATATTTCTCTCCAAATGCTGAAAAAGGAAAACAAGATCTAGTATTCCAACAAGCAGTGTGAAATTACACTTTGACTTGATATTAGGCAAAGAAGTGCAACAATAAACATGATATAGAATACCTGGTAATCTTAAACTATAATTAATAGCAACCTACATAATGGTTGAAGTGGCTTTCTTTTCTGCCTCATCTTTGATTAATAAAGACATGCTGTCTACTGCTGCCGGAAATGACTCATTTAACATGATTACTCTTGTTTACTGTCCTTTGCCAAAGATCTAGTTAGGTTTTGGCTAATTACTTACATTTATTTTTTGTAGGTATTCTGGAATCATAACTTCATCACACAGTGACTACAACTCAAAGTCTATGACATTGCTGGATAATGTTCACAAGGGGAGAAACTTAGATAGAAGCTGAAAACACACTTCTTGATTCAATAGTCTACTGTATGTATTTGGTTCTAAATGGCTTTCATTTACCAGAAATGTTTTCCTTGTCCAGAAATAACTGTAATGGTATCAGTTCAAAATACACCTCAAAGTTACAAGTAAGTTCACAAATATTGAATATCAATAGAAGAAGAGACATGTTATGTACTTTCTGATTAAAAGACTGTAAATTACACACAGAAAATGTAACCTATTGTTAAATTCTGGTGAAATCAAAGGGTCTCTCTCTGAGACAAGATCGTCACATTCCAGTGCTAACTGCTGGAAATCTAACACCTTGCTGAGATTTTTAAAGAAACCGGCTAAACCACATCTCTTTTATAAAGGGAATCAGTTAATGATTAATTGATACATCTGTCCATACAAAATCAACTGAATATTACTTCTAAACACTGTGAAATCCAAATATACAAAAGACTGTCCATCATGTGTAGTTTCTGAAAGGTATTTTTCACCCCCAGTATCTCCATATGAATTATGAGAACAAGAGCATTTACAGTGAAAGGATGTGAAAGATTAAGATTTATTCAAGTGTGTGAGCAATGGCCACAAAGTACTGCATACTGACTGTTGTGTGAAAAATGTAGCATCATACCTTTGTGCAGTTCAAGCAGAAACGTTCTACAACTGGTTTGTCATGCTAACATGACAGGGCAATGCCTTAAGCAGCCTTGCATTATTGTCTTCCCTGACTAACAGGCATTCACTTACCATTTTGCAACATCTGGTGCGTCCTACTGTCATTTGATTTACAATGAGGATGTGAGGCTTACATGGTTTCTACAACCCCCATAATTCTCAATGAAAATATTCGAGTGCCATAAAACAATCTAAGAGCTTGAGGGTTAGCCAGAGGGGAATTTACAAAGCCAAAAAACAAGGGATGTTAGTTTTCGCCTGAATAGCCTGAATGTGGAGCTCAGACTCACCAATCTTCAACTGAAAAGATTGGACTGAGACATGAATTAATCAATTTTCAGCCAGAGCTATTCTGGTCCACTAACCAGCTCATAGAGACTAGGAGACTACAGACAGCCTTTGTGAGCATCCCTCCTCCTGAACTGAGATTGCTGTACTATACGCTTGAAGTTCAGTACCAAAAAAAATCACTTCAAGCTTTTTTATTTGTATTTAGGGAAAATTGATAATTTTGACTGTTAAAAGCTAGGCAATACTAATACTGTAGTGAAGAATTCCTCTTCTATTCTTGCTGATCTGATGATTCCTTTAAAGTACAGAAAAAGGTCTTATATGATCAGCTACTAGTTTCTCAGCCAGAAAGCTGCTTCTTGTAAGAGACAGGTTAGTTAGTTTTTCAAACACCTCTCATCTGCACATCACTTGGTATTCAGTACAATGCAAATAAGGAAATCACTATTAGACGTGGGTTCATGGAAGCATAACTGCTTCAGATCCAACTTCCAGCATGTTCTAGATAAAACCTTCTTTCTGTTGTGGACCTAGCTTAGTCATTGTAGGTACATAAATTCAGCTCAGGTTTAATTATTGGTGAGGCCCTCAGAAAGTTTAAAAGTTATATAGAGAACAGAGTGTGGGTATCCTATGCAGCCAAAACCTATATTAAAGATATGGGACTTTGGTTTTCTTCTTTTGTGGTTCTGTATATTTTTGAGTTTGTCTTACTTTTCACATCTTCATTTGTATTAGGATCCACCATTGCATAGTGAGTTACACAAAATGAACACAAATGTGAAAACTGATAAAATCTGGTAGGAACAAACAGATATTAAAAAGTAGTAAATACAACACCAAAATAAAAATCAAACAAATAATTTATGGAAAAAGGGAAAAGAAACCTAGAAATCATGTCTTTTCTCTTAGGTTAGTCTACATATTTCTTTTCAAAATGATTTTTTAATCAAAATTTGTGATTTTATGTTATCTCCATCTTATTATTCATGTTTTTCAACTAGGTCTAAAATACCTCTGGAAGATCTAAGAAATATCAGTAAACAAAGAAAAGACATTAATATGTATGCTCTTACCAAAAATGTCACGTACTTGCCACAGTTATTTGTATTCTAAGCAATTGAAAATGACAATACTTTAAGGGTTCTTAATTACCCTCTTATAATCCTTGATTTCAAAGTTCTTTGAATTAGGCTGTTAAATGTTGTTTTATTAAAAATGTATCAAATTCTATTAATTAAGTTATTTGAATAAGTACAGTTAAAAGTTACTTCCAAGATGTGGAGCAAAGCTGATATACCTAATACTGTCCATGAATGCATCTTGATTTAACTAATTCTTTCTAAATGCTACTTGATGCTATAGAGGGCTGGATGTTAGTAACATACCAGTGGTAAACTTTCAAAAGGTTTTCAATGCTTTCCATTCTTTTTGAAATTCAAACGTTTAAAGAAGGCTTTAATTCTGAGATATTTCATGCACTGGAAAACATAAATGTTGAGAAATAGGTATCAAGGCATGATTTGTAGGGCTGTCAGGCTCCTAGATGTTCACAAAGGAATTAAGAGACCTAGTTTTGGTAACTTTCAGGATATTAAAGTTCTGTGCTCCTAGCAAATTACCTAGACTTTCAAATTTTCTGATGTGGAATCCCTGGGCCATGCATCAGAAACTGACTAGTGTTGAACATTCAGTTCCTCAGCTGCTAGTCAGTCAAAATGGGTGAATTGGATAATATTCTGACAGAAATAGACACATGCTTTGGCAAAAGTTGTCTGAAGCATAATCATTTCTGAAATACCTGTATTTGACCACATGGGTATGTTTACTTCTCCTACAGCTTCCCAGGTGGAAAATTAGTCAGCCATGCTCAGATCTCCTCTAATTAATTAGAAATGTCTCCTCAGAACAGCTGCATGTTTTAGTCCCAAATCTCTTGGACTGGAACAAATAAGCACGTAGATAGTTTCCCATTTATTATTACATGGAAAGGAGGGGAAAAACAAATTTTCATTTTTTATGCTCTACTCATAAACAGTGTTGGCGAAAGGAAATAAAAATTTGGAAATAAAAGTGTATGTTGAAAGATCTTATGCCAAACATGCTGAGGCATTAACACAATCCTCCTATACATTCCTCTAGAACTATTCATTCTCACAATTCCTTCTGCACAAATTCATTTCACATTCGAGTTCTGCAAATAGCAGTGGTGACATAGGCATTTGAACTGAAGTCTCCTACCTATAGCTTACAGGAAAAATATTTGATTTTCTGACATTGTTCACTGCCACCATGTCTTGGTTTGGAAAGACAAGTGTCTGCTGAGGAAGGCAGAAGCCTCCCTTGAAGATGTAATACCCCTCCCTCCAAATTATTATAATTTTGAAATTAAGGGGCTCGCAGGCAAAGATATGGGAGTAGGAATAACAGTTCTTTACTAGGAAAATTAAAATAAAAATGTAGCAGTGCAAAAAACAAACAAACAAAAAGAAAACACAAAGAGTCAGAACACAACCTGACACACTATTGGTCAGGGTGTTGGTAGCAGTTCAATAAAATGGTGGCTGTGGTCCCCCTGGAGTGACAGACATAGTTCTGATGAAACAATGATCCTGTAGAAGGGTGTAGTTTTCCTCTGAAGGTCCAGTGGTGGTGTGGATGGTTCCAGTCTTCCTCTGGGAATCCAGTGGAAACAGGCTGTCCTGGTATTCCAAATCTCAGATTTTATCCAGATAGGAATCCTGGACTTCTCCCCCTGGGTGAAGCATCTCACAATGGGATGATGTAATTGTATCAGTCATGCAGTGAGCCTTAATGGCCCGTTAACAGCAGATATCCCCCTGGAGGGAGGATGGGTCATGGAAGAGACAAAGAACACTGTCCCACCTGGTTTTAACAGCTGGCCCATTAAAAGAAGGTTTTCCCCTGGAGTTACGAGGAATGGGTCATGGAAGAGGTAAAGAACACTGCCCCACCTGGTTTTAACAGATGGTAATGGAATACATACTTTTGGTTACATCTTGCTTTGCAACCTAAGGTGCACATGATGTAGAAAAAGTACATTTACGCACTCATTCAGATTAAACAAATATGATGTTTCCAACAAGACACTTCATCCTCAGTGAAATAAAAGATGACAGAAACACAGGAACCACTGAACTACCATTTTTTTAATGTGTTTTCACACTAAGAAATGTTCTACATATGTTGCAGTGAGGGTAGCTGCGACAAACCTTTAGGTCCCCTGACTTCAGGGCAGAGGGTGGCAAGAAAATAATTAGGAGCGGGGACAACAGTTGGCACTAGAAAAAGAACACTTAAAAACAGAAAAAAGAAAATAGGGATGGTGCCCCAAAACCATGCATGGTACCCAAGAGAACTCTGTGGGGGTAACCAACCGAAGATCCAGAACTAAGGAAAATATGACAATATGTAGGGTAGTCTGAGGGTAAGGGTCCAATCAGAAACTCAAACTAGGAACATAACCATATTTGTACAATGTAAGTGACCAATCATAAAAACACAGCCTTATATGGAACAACTTTATTAACATGCAAACTCCCATGACCCTTTACTGCTCTCCACAACTAGAAAGGGGTTTCCCATGGCCTTAAGTTTAGAGTTGCTTCAGCATGGGCAACTCCCACATACATATGTACTAAATGCATGAATACAGCTAGCATAAGGAATAGTGTGGATATCTAGCATAAGGAATACTGTAGTATGTCAGATTGATGTCTTTGGATATATAAACTGAAGAGTCTCAAGTGAGCCTGAGTTTCCTTAGTATTTGCCCAGTGTGGCATGCTGCTGAGATTTTATGTCCAGTGGCCACAGAAGAATAGATAAATTCAGATTAAGAGTAAGGTGTATACATTCAACAGGATAATTAGCCATTTGTATAACTTATCTAGACTTCTAATGATTTCAATGGTTTACTTGTTCAGTGCACAATCTAGTTTCAATTAAAATTAGTTCAGAACATTCTGTGTTAACCTATGTAAAAAAAGAGAGTGAAATAAAAATTTCAGTGGTGCCTACCAATATCATTTGTGTTTTGTTCTTTAAGTGGGACAAATCTAGAGGTGAAAAGGAAATCTCTGAGGAATTTCTGTCTGTGGCACCATTTCTTCCTAACACAGTCTAGGTGATGTGCTGCTTTTTTCAAATGTAAGTTTCTCTTCTTCAAATGTAGATTCCTCTTACGCATTGATCTTTCTCTTTTGATGGCAGTATGTAACATTTTGAACAAAAAATTGCCCTGTTTCTCATATGAACTTTGCTCTTCCTAATCTGTTTTAATTTTACATGGATACCTCTGGCTTAATAAAGTTCTGTATGAGTGGATTATTAGATAAAATTGAAATTAAAGGGATAACTTGATGAAATCTTCACAATTGTTTTCTCCACAAGCAAAAACGCATGCTAAGGAATAGCATTTCTCCTTGGCACTTCAGATGTTGTTTGTTTATTTAATATATCAGTGTTTTGATATTTCATTTTTACTGAAATCTTGGATTCATGAAATTTTAATTCTTGAATAAGTTACCAAATCCAAGTGTTTTCTTGTGAAATTACTTCTTTGAGTAAGGCAGATTTAACTGGCACTTTCTATCAGACATTATTTACTATGTAGCCAGACACTTCCCTAAAATCACAGATTGCTTTATGTATTTATTTTAAGCAAATGTTCAGGTTAGATAAAAATAACATGCCATCATCACTTTATAATCATTTTTTCTGCTATATTCTCCATGTCAGATCCCTATGATGGATTCATGGGGTTCTATCCTCTTTACAAAATGTTCTGTGGTCCCTGCCAACAGCAAAAGAGATGATGGACATGCTTCTCTGCAATTCGAGCAAGAGAGCTTCAACAGTATTGATTTAAACAGCTGGTTTTAGCCATAAATAAAGGCAAATAAGGCATTCAAGTACCTGGAAGAGAGCAGGAAACATAGGTTTTATATGGGATGGGACTTGAAATAGAAGTTGTGTCCTACTCTAGTACAAGTGTGCTTAAACTTAGTGAAAGCACAGACAATTATTTATTTTCTATCTGACCATGAGCAAATCTTGTGAGTATTACAAAGTATTTCATCTTTTGTAAATCTACTTTGAGCTGTGTCTAAGACAGAGAAGGTGGAATTTAATTTGGATTCTAGTATCTTTCTGGTTTTCACTTATGATTCACAGTTGATTGGCCAAGTAAAATCATCATAAGATCAGGTCTTTGTAACAGAGTATAACATAATTAAAGGTCCACCCCAAAAGGACTTTTTACACATCCTATAAAATTCAAAGGGGATACCCACAGTTCCTGGAGATTTACCTTTGTTTCATTCTGGCTGCTGGCAGATAGATTTATTTGTTTGTTATTACTTCTTTATCTAAAATATAGCCTGAGAGCAGCATGTCATTTATAGAATGTTTTTGTCTTTTAATTACTTCTGAGAATCAAATATCTGAAGTGGTTTTAGGTAAGCAAAAAAAGTAAGGTTTCTTATTTACATCCCAAGTTAATTGCTCTTAATTGTGAAATAATAGGGCCTCTTTGACTTTCCCTAGCTTAAAAGTCACTCTTTTATTACTGCTACCTTTTTAATGAAAAATCTGCTTTGTGTGAATATTACATTTTGAGTTTTAACCTTGCAAACATCATGTTCAGACTCTCCCTAAAGTAGGTAATTCATAAGGTACTCTTTGATAAATCCCCTTGTTTACATTTTAATGTATCTCTCTTTACCTTTTAATCTCCTCTTTTGGTTTGATATATATATGAGTTCTTCTCTATTCTTTGTTATCATATAGGAGACGGTGTTATTGACTTTTTACAGTGATTTTCTCTATATTGACTTTGACCAAAACCCAGATTGCTTGCTTGACATGTTTAATCTAATTTCCCAAAACCTAGATAGTAGGCACTTGGTCTCTAAAGGGAGATGCCAGACAGCTTAAGTAATTTGTTTCATTTTGGCCCTATTTTTGCTTGTTTTATTTTGTTTTTTTGGTTTTGTTCTGTGGTTGGGGTTGATTTCTTTTGTTCATATGTTTGTTGATTTTGGTTTATTTTTTGGGTTTTGTTTTGTTTGGGGTTTTTTGTGGGAGGAAGGAGCTTCTATTTTTTATTCTCCTGAACATCGGGTCTTTTCGATTGGTTATTCGCTGGTAGGTAATGGATATAATTGAATATTCTCAAAAAATAATTAATTTCCTCAAATTTTTGCAAATTTTCAAGATATACTTCAGACAAGATTTTAGCTTTGCTTTGGTTTTGGTTTTTATTGGGAAGATACAGGGAGGTCACAGTTTCTAGTGACCTAATAAGAGAATGAATCACAAAACCTTCTCACATGTGATTGGCAAAAGCAGGGCTGGATAAAAATCTCAAATCAATTCTCGTGACCACAGTTTAATAACCAGGCTAACTTAGCTTTACTAGTTAAAGTATCCAAAAAGATCTAGCTGGTCTTTGCATTGGTTTTGTTATACATCATCAGTAGAAGAAATAAAGTTCCTCACTGAATCTGAGTGAAACCTTAGACTGAAGTAGGCCCTAATTCTGGAATGTAGTTTTACTTAATCACCTTTCAAAATTAAAGCTCTGAAGTAAATGAGTTTAAAGTTCATGCTTAAATTCTTTCCTGGAAGAATTTAATTTAAAGAGAACAAGTTATACGAAGGAAAAGAAAAAAGGAATCTAATTTCTTATTCTACTAAGCAAAAGTAAGTCAACATACTGTACGTGAATTAAGATGATTTGCAAAATTAGGACTGGATATGCCGTGCAAGACAATAATTATCTCATTCTCTAATATCTGGTCATACAGTAATTTAAACTATCCAATTCATCTATCTTTGTTTCTTTGTTAGTAATTTAAAATTATAGCCATTAATTAATTTGAATATATCAAATGTGAACTGAAAGCAGTACTTTGGAACAGTATTTTCTGTGTAATATACAGCAGGTTGTAATTAAAGCTAAATAAGTTCTTTAAAAAACAATTCCCTTATCTTTTATATATGAGGACATGGTGAGTTTTACCAATATCAGTAAGGTAAAATCAAACAGTTAAAAGTGCTAATATGGGATAACAGAATATGACCTGATGCAATTCTGAAACGCTCATTCATTTTTAATTGTTTTTTATTTTTCTGAAGCTTTTCACTGTTTTCAGTATAGAACAACTGAACTTTGAGGAGGAAATGGAGAATAACCCTCTAAGACGCACTTTCTATTTATCTGAAAGCATAAGGGACTTGAAGATTTGAGACAGAAATATTATAAATCCTGTTTAGTGGATTGTAATCAGCTGTTATCTAGGGAAGTAGAACACAATTTGAAAGATTAGTGCAAGTATCACTACAACAGGATCCTGCCAGGCTCCAATCGGGACACCATCCCTTGCTGCAGCACCATGCTAAGTGTGCACTGGAGAGGCTTGTCTGTTGTGGTGTATTTTGGGGTTTGCCAAGTTCTGCATGCTTTTGTTCCTTGCTTTAAAATGGTTCCTTCCTGTACCCCCATGTTAAACCCTTTTGGTCTTTCCTGAGTTATGAGTCCTGTCCATCACTCTGCAATCCTGCCCAGAAGCCTGGAAAGTTCTGGTGAGGCTGTGGGGTGGTTCGGCAGGGTCTCGGTTCCCCTCCCTTTTTTATGTATAGAACTGTTCTACTGATTATCCTTTTGTTCTTGGTCACTCCCCCCACTCACTGGGATTGGTTCTAGATTGTCCCCTGCCCTGTCCACACCCCCTGTACTTAAGCTCTGACCCAAAGGAAAAAACCTCACTTCTATGTGGACCACCCTCTGGGTAAAATAAAACCCTGTTGTACCCACATGAAGTCCTCCTTTCTTCCACACCAACACCGTGCTTCTGCCTGAGGCCAAGGCCCACAGGATCGGAAAGGTACCAAGCTGTACCCTTAAATGCCAGTTTGGTGAAAGAGCTAGCCGGATAGCAGCACCCAACACCCACACTTGTCCATTCAGAAGGTGTCTGGCAAATCCCCTCCGAGGTCAAATAATTTTTTTCAACCCTGTCTTCATGTTTTTCAGGTATCTATGTTTGAGCTCCAGCATTTCTGGAAATATGAAGAACCATCCCTTAGGTGTGGAGCCACCTTAAACTGGGCTGAGTCTGACACAATTAAAACTACATCACAGAGTCAAATTATCTTTATGATTCTGTGAATCTAACACTATATTAACAACTGTACCAAATATAAGATTAGTTTCACAGGACAAACTCCACTGCCTCATTGTCTTAATGGAATTATCCATCTGCCAATAGGGTAAGAAACTTACTGACAAAAAAGACATTCAAGGCTGTGTGCTGCATGGTTGGTTGCATGTTTTCCTCAGATGTCCCACAAAACCTCTTCATTTTTTAATAATTTTTAGTTTAATTTTATTCACAGAAATAATGTTTCTGTGTGACAAGAGAAAAGCAGCCAGGAGTTGAATATGCAAGCTGATTACAGATCATTTCAACTATTACATTCAGAACTGCATAAATATGTGGAGTAACTATAAAAAAGCTGTCTCACTGGCAGAAAATTGCCCATAATGCTCTGCTCTGCCAAACCATTAGTGATTTTTCATGGCATTGTTTAGGGTTCAAAATATCAGGAGTCACAGATTACAGAAGTTAAGCACATGACTTGGGACAGGTCCTTCTTAATCTGTTAGCCTGAGGGGAATGCACTTATTATGAGTAGTTCTTTCTGAACAGTCTCTAAGCCCAGGGCTTGATTTGGTCTGTTTTAATACTGTCTTTTTTTTTAATTTTTTTTCCAGAACTCTGAAAATCCTTCAGTTGAAACATTCTGAGTTTCCACCGTTGTGTTACATTTTGAATGGCTGAGATTTCCACCTCACTGGTAATCACATTTCAGTAGTGCTGTGTACATTTAGCTTTAAAACTGTCTGAAATAGATTGAAGTGAATAGTGCTATATAATGGAGATAATATTATTACCATTATTTCTGGAAAATCACTGCAATCCTTACTTAAAGCATTTTAGCCAGATCAAGCATCTTCTGATCCATGTGATCACATGAAAAAGTGATTTGCAAAAAGCAGAGTTTTTCCACAACAGACAGCTGCTCTACTTTTCGCCTGTAATCAGAGGTCTCTCTGATAAATAATCTCATTTAAATTGTTTTCTAGGATTAGGAATTTTGCAGCAGAGAAAATGACACATTTCATTAGGAATCTTGTTACCTTGTGAATATTTAGCCTTTTTCACAAGATGGGAGATAAGAATAATCTTATACTAGAGCCAAATAAGAATAAGGCTTTCTATCTCTTCTGTTCATACATGAAATTCTCTTACACAATTGTGATAAAAGTTAGTATTTGCTTTTGTATCTGTCATGACAATTAGCACCATCATTTCCTGGGCATGGTCCATTGTGTGTCCTCTACACAGCTGTAGATTTCTATGACAAGGTAACTATTTTGTCCTATAGAATGTGTGACTTTATTTGAAGACCTTAGGAATATAGAGGAGAGCAATTTTAATGGGAAAGACACACAGACAAAATAAGAAATTAAACTATTTACAGGCATGACAGTTTTCTATCTCCTCTCTTTCCATTAAGCCAAAATTCTACACTTGTTCTCTGTGCCTGTTATTGCAACTTTTCCAGCTAAACAGAAATAGAAGCATCATAAATTCCCCTATAAGCAGTTTTTGTGATAGTTCAACCTACTTTTAGAGATCAAAACATTTTGATTAAAATCAGGGAAAAACATTCCTATTTAAGTATTCAACTGACCTAAATCTCCCAAACTTTTGAAGTTCCTCCAACTTACAAAAAATACGTTTGTTTAGATTATGACAAAAGAATCAAAGATACCCATTGTTTTTCCCATGTAATTGATTTCCAGGCAGTAACAAAGGTCTTTTCAGAGACTGAGAATAAGCTAAGCAGGATATTGATTTGTAGATTTTTTACTTTTTTTACACATTTCTTTTAGAGAATGAAATTAAATATTTCATGTTCATGTACTTGTTCCTTGGTGAAAAAAACATGTTATAAATTAAGAGTTAGGCTTGGTGATAGAAACACAGTAACTCTTATAAATGGATTTTTTCTTAACTTTGCCTAACAGCAGACTGAAGACAGATTAAGCAATATGTATTTAGAGAATTTCTGAGTATTTTTAATCTCTGAGAAATCTTTTTTTTTAGTAGCCCATTTTTGACATCTGCAATAATCTTCAGTTAACAATTTAAGGCAAACAAAACTGCATCCCTGTTAATGGTCAATGAAGCACTAATTTCTTGAATTGTTGATTTTTATTAGTTTTCACATCAAGTTTCTTCAATTTGCCGTCTTAAAATCATTGCAATCAATGAAAATGCTTCCAAATGTCTTTAACACAGGGACATTTGCTGCTGTCACAGAAGAGCCTAGACAGCTGGGCAAGAGTGATGTGGAGCCTATGCATGTCCAGTCTGACATTAAATACCCAGACACATCTTCTGGTAGGAATCAGACTTAGTGCCCAAAGAGTCTAAAAGCAAATAAAAGAGCCACGAAGCTGTTCCTTTTTTCTGGTTCTGCACTTAATGCCCTTCCTGTATCATGGCAAGACATAATGTATAATCTGACAAGTTTTAGTGCAGCATTAATCTGAGCTGAGGTTGTCCGTCTCCAGTTTGCCACATTTAGGCTTTGTTAAAATGTAATAATCAGGTTTCAGACATGGAAAAAATAGGATGACTTTCTTTGTTTAGCTCTGTGTCTGATGCTTCATACATAGGTCTACTCCCTGATAACTATTCCTTTTTTTCCCTGAGTAATGTTATTTCAAGAAAATTATCTGACACTATAATTTTTTCTTTTCAAGATATGCTATTTTTTATTCAGAAATTAGGGTTTCTGTAGTCCAAACCCACTGAAATAGTTTGAAAATATTTATTGCCCACAAATTACCACATTTGGTCAAGACCCAAAGATGTATTTTGAATGTAATTTCCTGATTTACTGTGACACAACATGTTGATTTGATTTTGAAAGTTTAAAAACACATTGGACTTGGTTATCACTACATACTACCTCGCACAGAACTACTCAACTAAAGAATATCTTTAACTATGTCATAGTTTTCCATGATCATGAGTGAAAAAACAATCAGAGTGACTAAATGGGTTGAAGTAACACATTAAGACTACTACAAAATTAGGTGGGGTCTTTTCCTTTGATATTTTTAGATCACATCTTCATTCATTCCACCTCCAAAAATGAGGAATTTTGGTTAATACTGTCCCAAGACATCAAGCAGCATTTCTTTAAGATCAGTATCAGAAATGTATTAAAGTAAATTTGAAAATATCTCAACTAGGGGGAAAATAGTAAATGACAGAACTGCTAGTTTGCTCTGGGAAGGAAATTGTGGAGTTGCATCTCATTGCTACCCAAGAAGAAAGACATGAAAGATTTTACTGCTAATTATCAGCCAAAGGAAAAATACTCCCCTGATAGAAAGAGATCTGGAAAAGAAAGGAGAAAATTACATTTATAGAGCTGTGGGGCAAGAGAGGAGTAATATTATAATTTTATGCAAAAAATGTATGCTCCAGTATATTCTCCTTTTTGATGTAATATGAGAGAATACTTCAAGAACACTGGGTTACAATAATATAGGACTGACCAAAGAAACCTAATAAAAGAAAAATAGTTTGAACTCTTTGAGGGTTTTGATTTGCATTACCTAAGAAGTTGAATTTCATATTAATTAAAAATATTGTTTTCAGCTGAAATCAACATTTTCTTAGGGGGAGAAGGAGAGAAACCCTCCACAATACTTAATTTCTGAATTATTAGTTACCACTATCTCCTTAGAACTGTTTTCTCATTTTATCTTTCCTTACAGCCAGTCTCATCAATGAGGTTCATTTCCAAAGGGACACTGATACCATGTGACCCTCAAGAAAAGAAAATTATCATGCAGTAAAGAAAGTGGAACATGAAAATAAGGAAAATATAAGGGATTATACTTTCACCCAGCAGTACTATGGTTTGACATTTGACTGAAAGC
Source organism: Trochalopteron elliotii (assembly GCA_024734555.1). NCBI lineage: Eukaryota > Metazoa > Chordata > Aves > Passeriformes > Leiothrichidae > Trochalopteron > Trochalopteron elliotii. The sequence continues at coordinate 4,100,551 of JANPWX010000078.1, read as the reverse complement.
ATGAAACATCCTTCTAGGCATTTCTACCTTCTCTGTAAGAATAAGTTTCAGGAAAACATATTTTCTAACTTATCCTGAAAAATATTAGCAACCTCATTTCAGTGATAATTTTAATGAACAGTAGCATCATAGAAAATTTAGGTTGTAATTCTAGTCCTACTCCCTGCTGAAAACCTACTAGATCAGTTCAGTCATGGTCTTGTCCAGGCAGGAACTGGATATCTGCATAGAAAACTTCACAGACTCTCTGGCAATCTGTTCCTATGTTTGACCACCAGCACTATGTTGACATTAATAGGAACCTTTAATGTGGCAAGAGTTCTTACACTAACGTGTCACCTGAGCATTTCTTAACACATGTATGCACATATGTTTCTATGCATATGTATCTGTCAAATTTGTATTTGCAAATTCTAATTACTACTTTTTTTCCTATGTTTATTAGTCATAAAAAGATGAAAAAATTCCTACTGGCAAAAATAAGCATGTTTCTTTTATGAAAGTATTGGGCTAAGAATAAGAAAGCAATACAACATTATGCTTTACAGCTAATATGCACTTTTGTGTTTTCTACTGGTTTTGCTAGTAGTGCACAAAATGAGATTTTCAGTGCTGTTCTAGTTTCATTCTTAGCTCTGTAGACACGTGGTATATCTGTGATTTTTCAAATAACCTGAGGCTTAAAATAGATTAACACTTTACCAATGCTTCCATTTCCTAGAAAGTTTATTTTGTTTGTAACTGGGTTTGAAGGCAACAAAAAGCTCAAGGGCTTGCAACAACATCTCTAGTGTATCAGAAGATATACTCTTTTTTTGGAATAGAGACAATTATACCATAATTTTAAACACAATTTCAATGTATGACAGAAAATATTAGAATGCCAACAGTGTATTATAATATTATCAATACTGAATTTATTTTGCATGAACTGAGTGCTCTCCGCTTCACCTTGATAAAGTTTTATAATGATTTAGAAAATACTTAAAAGCAATAGTTAAAATCACTCAGTTTGTTGCTACTGGCTCTATCTTTGTTTCTAACTTTGACAAGTGCCAGGACTGTCAGTTTGGCTCTAACTTGTACACTGTTAAATAACTGGCTACAAAACTGAGACCTACTAAGAAAAAGTGAGAAACTGGCCTGGATCTGACCCGGGAAATATGGTAAGAAAAATAATTTATAGTAATATTTAGTGAGGTTGCTTGATCTTATTCAGATTGGTAGATATCTGAGATTAGAGTGTACCTATGTTTTACATATATATTTGTATGTGTATATCTATATATACACATGCATACTCATCAAAATGCTAATTCACATCATTATAGACAGATTTGAAGATCATAGTTTGACAGGTTTAAACCAAGTAGCTCATAATTGCACCATAGTATAGCACTGTTCTTTCTGTCAAGTTACTGTGAAGAAAATTATTAGACACTCTGGAGACCAGAAGAAGAGTGCTGAAGAGAGAGTGATTGTCTATCTGAGTTTTCACCTAAGTGAAAAGCATCCACATCCTTCTGGGCTTATCTTCATCCAACAGAAAATTATTGTAAAATACATAAACAGCCCTTCAAAGAAAAAGTAAGTACCCTAAGCCTTCCTGCTAATACACTGTTTTGTGACAAAATTTTAAATCCTTCCATGAACAAGAACAATTTTATCCAGTACATAGTCAAGAAAACAAAATCTGTCAAGGACTATTGAACACACAGACATATGTCTTAGAAAGTTCTTGAACCAAAAAGTCTTCTAGAGCAATGTCATTGTACCTTTGACCTCTTATTATGTTCTTTGTTGTTGGTCTCTGTAACAACTTTATGTGATGTTTACTCTCAGCTTTGTCCCACAATCAGTGGATTGTGGGACAAGCACTTCTGTCTCCAGGTGTTATTTTCTTTATCCCCTCTAAAAATAAAATCCTTCTTCATACATTATGTATAAGGAGTCAGGGTTCTGAATATGTGATTGTGGATTTCAGACAATGACAGGTTCAAAATAAAGCTAAACAACCACCAAAACAACCTACCAACCATTCCTTTGTAGAAAAGGATGTACCCTTGGGAAAAGAAAGAAGACATATGAAAACAGTTTGGCAGCAACTGGGCTAAGAACTGGTGGATGAGTCTACAGAATTGTTAATTCAGACCTAGATTCCACAAAAGCAAAGCAGTTCCAGTCTTTTCATGGAAACAGATCTAAAAATAACTAATCTAAAATTGTGTAGTAAGCTTTCGGACTGTTATTAGTGTGCAATCCATGCTCAACCCATGGTACTGCTCACTGATACACTTAGGGTCTTATTTTACTTCTCATTATCCTTCTCTGATTTTGTTAGCAATAAATTTATTTTCTGTCTCTAAGGTGAGCCTGTTCTGCCATTGATGGTATTTAATGATCTCGCTTCCAGTCCTTATCTCAACTGATGAACCCTATAGTTAGATTTTGTCTCCTATGTCCAGCTGCAGAAGAGGAACAAGCAAGAGGCTTTTGTGAGTCAAACCACAACAATGTGTTCGCACATCAGAATTCAAAATTGCCATGCTAGTGATCAATATGTAATCCTTGTAATCAGGTCCAAATTTGTGTTTTAAAACTGTGAGGGGTATAGAGACACTGTACTGATGTAAATGATACATTTTTGTGTTTACCATGTTATGAAATAAAGTCCTTGACAACACCTGTAAAAACTGAGCATGCAATTGATGAGAATATATCAGGGTCCATGGTACAAACATCCATCACAACTGAAGAAAATTAATGATTTCTTTTACTTGTAGTAGGGTATTCTGGAGCCAGATAATGGCTGGACATTCAAATAAACTTTTTAGAATTACTGAAGAATGCAGTAAAAAAGGCATTCTGTTAATTATATATAGGCTCAGTAGTATGCATGCTGAGCTGCTCTCACTCCAAAAATGATGCCATGGTGTAATTTAGAAAGAAAACAGAAATATTTTACACTATTATTGAGTGATAGAACAGAACTGAACTGAAACAATGATTTAGCCAAGTCTTATTTCTCCTAGAAATCTCTAAAAATCTGTGACTGAGTTCTGTTTCTTAAGGCAAAATATTCCATCCCTAGAATAGCACATACAATCTGTACTTTAAAACTACACTTTAAAATAATAATGGGAACATGCTAGGCTGCTGCATGGATGATATTTTTTCAGCATGAAGGTTGTGCCTGAAATCTTGAAATTTAAATTGGAGCTGTCGACATATATCAAAGGGAAATTTAATTGCCATTATCATTCTCATCATCACACAGTTTGATTGAAATGTTTAAGGAAATGAAGGAAACTATTTATATTGGCCAGTGGGTGGTGGGAGGGTTAATCCAACAGCCCCTGAATTAATAAATGGTATTCACTGTAAAGAGGAAGAATAAGGGCCACGACAAAGGAAAGAAATATGTTTTATTTTGGAAATGTGACTTGACATCACTTGCAAAAGGCAAATTAAAACAATGTGAAAAACTGTGGTCCATAAGTGCCAGGAAGAAACTTTTAGGTTTTAGGAAAATCATGTCTCTGACTTCAGCATCACTGAGTAATGGGGAAGTTTCTCACAGTTTTCGGAATGACCTTGTTTCAAATATGCCATGTAATCAGAATAATTATTTTTAGGACAGACCTTCCCCATGGTCTGAACCCCAGACTTTCCAGACTGGGGTTTGTCTTTTTCCTATGGTCTTCCTTTGGCTTTGGAGAATGAGAAGCAGAAAGTAAGGTTGTTTGAGCATAAAGACTGAAAACAGGGAGCTTGATAGTACCAGAAACTGGAGAAAGAAATAAATTAGTATTTTAGGCAAAATAGCTTAAATTTTGAATACCAACAGGTGGCACACAATTGAGTACATCCCCTGTATGGGGATGAATGCCTGACTGAAATTCTGAAATCTAAAGTAGAAATCTGCTACCTCCTGGTTGCCACTACTACCAGCTGGTGATAAATTTTGGTAACACCTAGACTAAACAAGAGAAGTACCTCTTGAATTCTGATATTAATTAAAGATATAAGATGGATTCACCACTTAGGGAGAAGACCATATCTTGTGCTTCAGTGCATACATTTATTTAGGAGGGAGAAATGAACTCCTGAGAAAAGGTGTTGAATGTCAAAAAGGAGGATTTCTGAGAAGCTGCTGCAGAAAATAAAAGAGAGTCTAAAAAAGGCAAAGTAAGAAACCTGACAGGAAGAAACATCTTGCAAGTCAGGGAGGATTCTGGAAATGTGATACCTGCTGGGAAATGCCCAGGGACCTTGGCAGGTGGCATGAGGGACCAGTAGCTAGGACCAACCTTCCAGGGCCAGCAGAAGCCTCCCAGCAAAGAAGTGGAGACCCAGTGAGCACAGCACAGTAGCAGAGCAAGGAAGTGCAGTAAACAAGCAGGATAGAGGCACTAATCTTGATGGTTCTCACATAAATCTCAGTACCAATCTCCATTATGGGTTGTTGCTTACTCTGTCTCACTCTGATAGCCAGGTAAAAAGGTTTAAACTGGGAACAAAAAGGGAGACTAGAAACAGGATAAGAGCCTTTGTTGTCTGTTAACCCTAAAGCAGCTCTGATTTACTGAAATGCATAAAAGCAGCTGTGATGAGTCAGGAGGGTTCTGCCTTAAGATTTCTGGGTTTTTAGCCATATAGGAAAGGTATGGTAAAGGAATATTACAAAGGTTATAAAACTGAGAAGACAGATGTCAACACATCAGAACTAAGATCACTGATGCAATCTGAATTTACCTTGCCCAGTGTGAATATACATTATGTTAACTTTCCAGGACACAGCTCAGTATTTCAATCATCACACACCACAGAGGCAATGGAAGTTGTTCACCATTAAGATCCAACAGCTGCTAGTCAAAGGGCAGATTGTTAGGGATTGTTAGGAAAAGAAAGCTGTCTCATATTTATAGAAGCTGAATACTGTCCCAGAGAAATAGATTTACTATCATAGTCAAAAAGATGTTGTTCAATGATTTCAAGTCATGTAAACCAAACTTAGGTTAATTATTTGATGTCCTCAATTATAGTAAAAGTTGATGTGAGATATATTTTAATAGATAGAGCTAAGCTCTACGTACAAAGCTTTAGCCTACAAATAAAGAATCCACTGTTGTGTTAAGCTGGCAGTGCAATAGAAATTCTGGACTTGAATCCCTTTACATATCAAATCTCCATCTCTGATGGGAATGACATCATTCTGGGTATCACAGGGTGCTGAGAAGGCTTATGTGATGTATTCCTACATGATAGTGAAATCAGAAAAGAAAGTCTGTGAGGAAATTAATAGTCCTCAATAGGGATCTGAATTGTTAGTGTCTAGTAAAAAACAAATGGGACCACACATGCTGAACAATGAAACAAAACCAGTATTGAGCAGCTGCTCATTAAGCAAGCATCGTCCACTCTATACAGTGAATGAAACAGGGGTCCCCTGAAAAAGGAAGTCATTTAATTAAAATTACATCATAATTTGTACAAATCAGAAACCTTCACAAAAATCTGCTGAATTGATATTTCCCAGGTAACCCTCTTCCAGCATTTCCTTTCCTTCAGATGCATGATTTTGCTGTTTTAATAAAGCAATATAACACTGAGTTTTTCATGTGTTGATAATGAGTTTCTACATATTTGTGTATTATGTGTAAACAAAAGTTGATAGATGAATAGGGTATTAAATACAAAGAAATACCCATCTGGTGAAGTTCCAGTCCCTGTCTTTTCCTCCAGTCTCATTCTCCACAAAAGCTGAGATCACTTCTCCTTTGCTTGTTCTACACTTTGTAACATTTGAACTGCAATTCAGTGGAAAATAGAAGATGAAAGCTGGGATATGGGGGATAAGTTTATTTGTGATCTCTCTTCCATCTGTACCATAAAATTGACGTCACAGGGTTGAATGAATCAAAGAGTGTTTGTTGCAGCCCACATAAATGCACCATATACCTGCTCAATGCTGTAAAAACATATTTTTCTACGCACTTATTTTTTCTACTTTAAATTTTGCATTAAGTATACTTCATCTGTATGAGTATCAATGCTGATTAGATTTCTTATGAAATGTGTGTAAAAACCTACTTGCTACCTGCTTTTTCCAAGCAGACCATGACACATGGTACTGATTGTCATTATAAAACCAGTTCTTGAATGCTTTATAAGTCTTTCCATGTCATAGTTTTATGCCTTGGATTTTTCCTCTTTGGAATATAATAATGTACTCTATGTGGGACATATATCAACTCATAGTTATAACATTTCTCTTTCTAAAGTTGTGTGTCAAGATATAGTATTAAAAAAAATTAAATATCCTACTTTCTTGTCACATAGTTAGTACAAAGGCAGAGATCCAGGTCAAACTAGTAGAATACAATCAAAGAAAACAGAAGATATTTCTTTCTGTCTTAAGTTAAACCCTCTATACAACTGAGATTAATACAATTACATCTATGTCAACAGTCTTGTATTTAAATGGTTAAGTGCATTTGTTTTGACTAAAGTAGAAAGGAAAACCAAGAAATCTGCTTTGCCTGGTATAACCTCTTTCTCTCATGTCATTTCCATTTGCTCTTAACAGCTTTGTTAGTTTATATAAAGTAGATGAAAAACTCCCCAAACTAAACATAACTTTGTCTTCCTGTGAGTTGATTTTAAACTGTGCCTGATTGTCATGGCAGGTCAGCATTAGGTTTTTATTTAAGTGTATGTGATTAAAATGCTTTGTGATTCAACCCTTTAAAAATTTCTAAACATATAAACTTGACAGAAGCAAAGACATGCAGCCTGATACTTAAGTAAGAGGTCAAGCAAGGATAGAATAAAATTTGTTATCGAGGAATCTTATTGTAAACAAACTGATGTTCTTCAGTCACTTCCCAAGGCTTGTTTGGTTTGTTTAGTGTCAGGAAAGGTCAAATGGTTTAACCTAAATATTAAGATTTTCTTCTTTCTGTTTGACTGAGGGGTTTGTTATAGCCTTATGCATGATTTGTACTGGACTGTATCAAACGTGCCATCATTCAGCTGACCCTGGTCAGGCTTGGTATTTCTGCTACTCCATCATATCTGCTGAAGTTTATCTGAGAAGGTTCTGCCAATCTGTTTGTGGGCATCTCATGCATGAGCTGAGCTAAATGCTCAGGTTTGTGTTTGGCTTTCAGCTCCTCTGGTTCATTCTTCAACTACATTTGCTAAGATAAGAGTCACAAGAGTTACCTCAGCTGACCTGCCAGTTGGGTACATGCTGTTGAATCCACAATGAACTTTAAATATAATGATAAACAAGAAGCCTTTCAAATATAATTTGCCATAAATGTAGGTGTTAATGTGATGAGCTACAATTTAAACATAAAAGAACATGTTGATACCTGGCAATTAAAAGTGAAATAGCTAATTTATATGACTTGTTTCTGAACGATAGCGTAAATCCGCTTCTTGAAATGATTTTGAAAAACTTTTCTGCTTTCCAACAGACATTTCTACCTGGGTCTTCAGCATTAGTCATCTGAGGATAAGATACCTTCATATACTGGAGGTGCTAATCTCTTCCCTCCGTGGAATCTGGTATAAAAAAAAACCACAAAAAAAGATAAAATGCTGTCCAACTAAAAAAAATCTAGTTAAATAAAAGGAGGCACAGAACTGTTATGTAACAGAAACAGCCTAGTGAGCCATTATCATCATTCAATTTCTAAACCATCCAATTTTAGGGAAGAGGAAGACTTTGATGCCTCTTAGGTGAGGGAACACATACTAGAAAATGAATATAGGCTGACAGAGGAAATTAATTCAAAGTTTTCTATTCACTCCTGTTTTGCTGCTGGGAGTTTCTGCAGTGAAGAACTGGGCCTCAGCTTAGGTCACAACTCCACATCAAGAGCAGGGATCCAGCCACAGTCACTGCCTTGTTTGTTACTCCACAGACTTTTAGTCCTTTGTTCAAGTTCCAGGATTAATATTCATTTCTTAAATAAATACCTGTATTAGAGAGGCACCTTGAAGTTATTGTCAACATGATTACTAACTGGAATTACTTCTCAAAGGTAATTGTTATTTTACCCACTTTACAGGGGAGGAAATAATGACATAGACAATGTTCCTGAAAGAATCCGTGTAGGAGGAAAATTGGAATATCCCTCCCAGAATGACTTTCGAAGATTAGTTTTGTCATTGGTCCTTCCCCGGATGCATATCCTCATTCCCATTAGATAATTCTGCAGCCCACAGCACAGTGGATTGCAGATCAGCAGTCACTTCTCAAGTGATTGTTTCCATAGCAAGATTATTTCCTTCATAATTTATTAGCTACTTCACTTTTAATTATAGACTAGGATCTCCCTAACTCAAGAATGAAAAAATCTGGGTCAAAGTCCCTAGCAGGTACATTTCCTTCCACTTACTGAAGAGAAAGAAGGACAAGGAAGTGAATTTGTGGGGCCCTGAACAACTTGATTAACACCAATTTTTTTTCCTTTACACTATTTCCTTTCTCTCAGAGAGAATATTTGCTAAACATTTCTACTATGAAATGTATTGACTCAGTTTTTGTAAATTATGTTTAGTATAAAAAACAGTTGCTGTCTTGTATTTGAAAATATTAACAATTCATCCCCATCATTTCCCCTCCTTTTTTTTTTTTTTACTAAATACAAAATGGTATCTGTCATGAAAACATTATTATTTGTAGAGCAGTCTTTCCCACAACCAATGTAATTTTGGTTTTTTTGGACAACATCTTTTACAGGAAGCCTGAGACAAACTAAATCCTTACTATATCATAAAAAACAACTGAGAATCAGAGCAGAGCATGTAAATCTAAAATAAATGTGCCATGTACGATATCATATGCACTTGTTACATCCTATGATCTGTTTGAAGACTTCCTCTACCATATTCATCATGACCATGTCCCGAATAAAACATTTGTCAAAACCACTTCTAAAGTCCATATTAGGCTTTTAAAGGTTTGTACAAAAACGAATATTTTAAATCTCAGAAGGGCTTAATTTTTAGTATAGTTCTTTCACCTTCAGCACTGAGAGATAGATGTTTTCATCTGAATTATGAATTTCCTATTTGATTCTGAGTACATCAAAAAAGAACCCCCAAACCCCCACTTTCTACATCCAAGTCACATTTTAACCGTAGAAATCATGTTGAAGATTACATCTCACAGTTTTTGCTAGAAACATCTAAGTACTTTATGAAGGAAATGAGAACTGAGATAAAAACATGATGCATCTAGAAAAGAAGCTTGTGTTAGCACTTCAAGGGGTGTAGAAATGTGAGCCATAAAGGCCAGTGCTAATATAGCATGCCTCCATATATGTCACCTGCTAAATCTGTTCTGGCAGATTTCACCTCAGTTATGTTGTGGGTGAATGCAGCCCTGAGTGAATGCTGACTCTTCATGGTGTCTTCTGGTCTGTCCTAATCCTTTGCAGCACACAGTAGCTTTCTGATTCTAATTACCAAATTTTGGATCTGGCATATTTCTCGGGATTTTCTTCTGCTTGATCACACCAGCACTTCCCCATATAAACAAAGCACACAGTGGGTGATTATTATAATGGCTGATTAAAATAAGTAAACAGATTGGAGAACATTAAAGTTTTATGCATCCCTGCCATCTGCTTTCTCTCCACACTGTACATATTAATATACATATTGTACACAATTGGTTTTGTTTCCAGTTCAGTAGCAACAGGCATTGTGGTACACCATCAGTGGCTTAAATAATTCACAAAAATGACTGCAAATTACTGCTCTAGATAGTTACATGTCTGATATTCTGTTTCTTTCTCTTATGATTCTGGCATTAAACTCACCACAATTTATCTGAATAAAAACGTTGAGAGGAAAACAGGAACAGAAGAGCAATTACCTTTTCCAACACTGAGAACAATTTGTTTATATTCAAAATAAACCTACTAATGTAAAGACTTACTCCTTTTACCTGTGTAAAATTGTTAATGATGGAATTGGAGCCATAAAATGTTCCCTTTTTACCTTTGATTTTGCATGACTTCTAACTCTTTAAAGTTAGACTTACAACAGATTAAGATGAATTTTCTATACAGTTTAAGAATTGCAAATGAACAGCACACATAAGCTAGACAATGATATCATTATGTTGAATGGTACCTTGCTCATAAATCAATCATGATGAAAACATTATCCTGCCTTAGGAAAGAAGCACTACCTACTTTGAATGAAATAAATGCAATCAAAAACTTTATTAAGGGGCTGTATCAGAGAAAAAAAAAGAAATCTGTGATATTCAGATGTCTTTCATAATTATCTGGCAATGCTGGATTTCAATCAATTAATTAAAAAAAATCCAAGCATACAAACTGTAAGAGCAAGAACAAGGCTGACCAATTTGCAGGTAGACTAGTTGCCAAGATGGTAGAATGGCCAAAGGTCACCAGCATCTCAGCATTTATATTGTAACTAAGGTATACAAACTTTTTTTTTCACACTGACTTTCAATCACAGAATCAATGAATAAAAGGTTGGAAGAGACCTCAAATATCATCTGGTCCAACCATTCTTGGCAAAAGTCTGATCTAAACAAGATGGTGCAGCAGTTTGCCCAGGTGAATTTTAAAACTGTTCCATGTTGGGGAACACTTCTCTAGGGAGATTGATCCAACTGCTGATTACCCTCATTGTGAAAATTTTTCCTCTTGTGCCTAAATGAAATGGAATCTTCCCAGGAATATTTTGTACTCCTTTACCCCTGGTCTTTGCCATGCGGCTCCTTGTAAAAGGGGAGTCTCCATCTTCTTTGTAGGTACCCTTTAAATACTGGAACATGGTGATAAAGTCTTCCCTAAGCCTTTTCTTCACAATGCTGAACAAACCCTGTTCTCTCAGCTTTTCCTCATTTTTCAGCATTTAATTCCAGCCATTTAAGCAGAAGGATTTTGTAAATTATGGAAAGGAACGATATATATATTTAGGCAATTGACTGCCTCTGAAATAACATGAGTTTTCTTGGAAGTTGTTTTCCAGGGAATTTCCTTCATTAATTTAATCAGCCTATCATAACCTTTTTACCAATACAGTGATAATAATATTTTCCCAGATGGTATTGTAAATACAGGTCAGCTTGTGTTTATTAGGTTCTCAGTATATAATTAATAACATGAAGAAAATTCACCCTTCAGTTTCGACCTTGTCATGAGGAAGAACCAGGGAGTGAGCACCTATCATACCATACCCAATTAAAGCCTTTTTAGCAATTGGTCTTGGCAGAGTGTGCACATGGGGAACCACTAGTTGTCAAAAGTGTAAAGCCACCCTTTTCTTGAATAGCAATCTCATATCAACAACTGCCTTTCAGTTTCAAAGAACTGAATTCTTTAAAGAGTGAAACATAAATTATAAAAAAGTGGAGAGGATGAAAATATGTGATTTTTCCTTTAATAGCAAGAAGTACCAGTCTCAGATCTTGATTGTCCTCAATCCAGAAAGTCCTCAATTTCACTGTTTGTTAGTTTCACCCATGACCATATAAATGAAACAGGGTGTAGTCTTTTATCTGCATAGATAAATTGAAAGCAAAAAATATAATTACTATGTTTTTATGAACTCTGGAATGTTAAAAAAATCAAAAAAGGAACATTGTTTTTATGAGGTGTGATATTATTTTTTTTCCTGTAACATATTTGAAGACTTAATTGGAATAATCTATTCCATTTGTGCAATTAATCAGGTTAATAATTTTAGCATGAATTTATTATCTAGATATTTATAAGGTCTCATTTTTAATCTACTTGAAAGAAAATTAGTCTAATCATAGCTCATCATTTAAGAGTCACCAGGTCACTTTCATGCATGAATTAAAACTAATATTTTTTTAGATCATTATTCTGATATACTTTCTTGATACAGATTATTTCTACACTGACAAGCTATTCATTCAGCTTCAGTTTATGGACTTCTTGAAGATCTGAAAGGCAGTCATCCCAAAAGATTATGACAAAACTGACAATCATCTTTTATTTAAAATGCACCTGAGACTTTAGTTCTGGAAGGATCTGAACTGTACTTGTGGTCACATTCTGAAACTACAAGGCAAAGACTCAGAATTTTGTTTTAGAAAAAAAGACAGAGGATTGTAAAAGATGAATAACCATTATAAACTCAGATTATAATGAATTTATGATTTTTTTAGTCTGTCTAACATCATAGGGGGACTATTACAAAGAAAATTGCCAGTAGAACAATCTTTTTTAATAGATGCCATATATATACCCAAAGATACTAATATATTCAAAATGTGAGTCTCAACTAACTTTTGAACCTTTTCCAAAAACAGGTGTGCAAGATGTCCTTGAACTGCAATTATTGTCTAGGATTTGCATTCATGGATTTCCCCTGAAGTTTCCAGGATCTATTCTTCATCTATTCTCCATAATTCATTTCTCCAAATGAAAAACAAAACAAAACAAACAAACAAACAAATACAATATTTTTTTATTCTTTGTTTAGTATGCAAAATAATTACTTGAAAATTTGCTGGAGGATAAAAATATCTCATATTGCAAAATAGACCAAGAGACAATGAAAAAAATTACTAAAGTTACATAATAGTCATAATTTAGTATTTCTTCATTTTTCAAGTTATTTTAATTGTGACAGAAAGTAAAAATAAAAATACATTTGATTGGAGGCATATAAATGATGTTGTAAATGTACAGTTCCAAACATCAGATGCATTCTCTCATGGGAAGAACAGAAGGAATGTATCAGTGACGAAAATAACTGTGGGGTCTCACAGTCAGTGGGCATGGAAACCTCTCCAGTATTTGTTACAGTATAGCTTACTGCACTACTTAATGTTGCATTTAGGGGCTCAAGGTTATTGTTCTGGGCTTCTAAATGATGGAAGCATGAGCTATGAAGAACAAATAGTGAAATTGTAATATTCTTCAACCAACTTGTTGTACCATACTTGTTATAACCTTGTTGAGCTAAATAACTCCGACTGCACATGCTTACAAAATACCACAAAAAGCTTGTCCTACTGAATCCTGTCAGAAGTCAGGGAAGATGTTTTGAATAATGATGCATATTTTTCTGTTAATATTTCTCAATATTAACAGTTGGATTTGAGCAACTTCTTGCTTTGATTTTCACAAGTGACTTGTGTTTGCTGAATAAGGTGGTGAAATGAACTTAGCAAGATAAGTTCCTAAAGGCAGACAATGATCCCACTGCCTTAGGAAATGTGTGGTATGATCCACAGAGTCATTGATATGGGACATAGAAGAAAACGTGAACACTCTGAGGAAGATGATGGTGGAAGAGAGTTAATTGGACATTTAATTTTTCCATTATCCTGATAATAAGGTGCACTTCCTGTACACTGAGGGAGGAACAGGTAACACCTGCCTGCATTTACCTACGTACAGAAATCTGTGGGATGGGCTGTTGCACAGCTGAAAGGCAGCTGTCCCTCATATAATGGAGGTGCCCCATTTTCTGGAGGGAGAACAATACTGCATGTCCCTGAGTCTCATTAGTTGCACTGAGCCTTTAGCACAGGTTGTGTCCATAGTTCAATGTTCATCTCAAAATAAATTGCCAATGTCCATCCTGAATACAGCATTTTCCCTAAAATGCTGCTCAGTGTACCACAAGTGAGGCAGAATCAAGCACTAAGTGAGTATCTGAAAAGAAACTAGTTCAAGAAGACAGCATCTAAAATACTGGGCATCTTTTCTACTTTGCAAGCACTTATGACTCTGCTCATTTTCTTTCAAATGAAAAGAATCCACAAATGCTGTCATTCCTTCATTTTTCTCACTCTTCACCTTTCTTGTGGGCAGGAAGGTAACAAAGAGACTGGTTCAGTCCATAAAAGTCTGGTTTTATATTTACAGATATTTCATCTAAATAGCATTTCTGATTTGCTGCATTATGTTTGATTTTGGATACACACACATGCACACACACACACACCCACACCCACACACACACCCCTCCCCCAGTTTTACATTTCTGATCTGCTGCTCCAAGAAGGAAGCAGTTTGTGATTTGGTGGGGTTGGTAGAGTCTGGAGGGCTCTGTGCACCTGTTTGGCTTTACTTGTGGGGCAATAACTCCATTGGTGCTCTAACATGGGCACAACAGTGACTGAGACATGATGAGGTCACAAGTGACCTATTCCCAGTCACAAACAGCTTTGCTGTATGTGCCATAGGTGATTAACTGTCCTATTTTTACTCAATCCTGTTTGCTAACTCACTAAGCCAGAGACAGGTAACAGAAATTATTCTTTTCCTTTTTAAATAACTGACTATGAGCTCACCATATAGTGACTCAGGAGTGTACAAATGAACAAATACTGACACTGAATTTAAGTGACCTGTTTATTCAGACCTTGAAGCTTTGTGAAACTGCTTGCCACATGAGACTTGAAAAAACCTTGAGTAACTGCAATGACAACAACAACAACAAAACCAACAACAAATCACTGTCACTGAACTTAAGTACCTAAAAAATGGTGAGAAGCAAAACTTTTTAGCAGGCCAGGAAGAAAGCGTACATAAAGGTCTAACATCACTAAAGCAGTTCTATTATCTTCTTGTGATCTCTAAATACTACAAATGAATGAAAATATGGCAGTTCTAGGAATCACACACTGTAATTTGAAAAACAGTTTCTCTGCTTCAATTGCAATTTTAAAATTAAAGGACAGTAGAGACAAGAAATAAAAAAAGATCAAAACATTTTTATCATAAAGTGAAATTTATTTTTTGCTAAATCTTATGTCAGTCCTTCCCCGCTTTAATTGTAGCTAGTTTTTCCATTCATACTTTGCATTTAAAAAATGCTGTGATCAAGTCAGTACTTGCATCCTTGTATATCTATCAAATCAATAGAGTATTTTTTCTGATGTTGGCAAAGCCCTCTAGAAATTTTCATTGCAAAGACTAACTCATAAGAAAGAGTCCCCAGAAAAATCCCACATGAGAGAAGGCTGAATTGTCACTTTTAGGTCTATTTTTGTTATCACTCATATAATCTTTTAGAAAAATACAAGATGCAGAAGGCTGCACACCTACCACCTTTACTACTGAGAAATTAGTTTGGCTGTTGTTTGTCTGGCAGACAGGTCAGTGGGTGCCTTGTGCCACAGTTGTGCACGCATCAGCCATGTAAAATTTCACCCAGAGCATCCAAATTGTCACTGACCATCTCCAACATCTGAACAGCATTTTTGATCAGGAAAAAAATGCACAAAAATTAGTTACTTGCCTGGGACTAAAACAGAAATCAATGCTGGGATTTCAGCTTCTCTACATTAGTTCTAATGCAGTGAAGAGCTATCTGTGTAAATTTCAGACTTAGTTCTTCCTGTATTTCACTTTCTCCAGCTTACTATTTTGGACAATATGTTTGGCTTCTATTCTAAGAAATCTTCTTCCTTCTGATTGTTTTTATTTTCTGTGAGACTGTCAATAAATGCCATTCACCTCTACAAAATATATGAGCGACAAACCTGAGACATAATTGCATTTTTTTTGGCTAAAGCATATTTCTTTTTCATCTATTACTGAAAAATAATGATTTTTTTTTTTTTTTTGCATGCTACTGAAAGGTATTAAACTTTTCATTTTAAATTGTACTAACCAGAAAATATTTTTCAGGAAACATCAAATTCTGATTAAAAAAACAAAGTTATTTCAATAAAATCAAGAAAGTCAATGGATCTGGTGATGACACTTGCCTTTCTCCTTTCTCTACTGAAACTCAGACCATCAGCAATAACCATTTTTAACACTGGCGATCTCCTGAGGAGAGGCTTTTTATCGACATTTTCATGTCTTCATTCCTGTAGCACTTTGAAGGTCATAATTCATTGAACAAGCAAACAAAGATTCATGCTGTCATCTCCAAACAGTCCCAACAGTGCATGATCCTTAACCTTCCCACTGTTCAGTACTTTCAGCGAAAGCTCTTTTGATGTTATGACAAATGAATAATCTGATATACCTGTCAGTTGTTATTATACCTTCCCTTCACCGGTATGTGAATTTATCTTTATCTCCATTTTCTAAATTCAGACAGAATGTGCTCCAGGAATCAGCTACTGGTCAACTGGAATAAAAATGAATATAATCTATTATCCTCTTCCTGAGAAAAACTATAGAATGGCCTTGAGATGAAGTTAGTTTCATGAGAAACAGCCCCAGGTCATTTTTCTTGCATCATATAAAATTTATGTCATGGTCACCTCATATTCTCACTCTGGTCCTGTTCTCATAATCCTGGAACATATTAAAATACAAACTAAACTAAGACTTAAGGTTATTTATAGATATCCTATTTGCAGACTACACAAGGACACTAATCCAACTTACTTAAGATTCTGCCCTAATCTTGTACATGGCAAAAACAAAACTAAAAGGCCCAAGCGTGCTTTCTCTGAAGTGTAAGTAAGTAGCTATATTTTTTATAAACATGACCATAAATTACATTTATAGCACCTTCAACATACATATGTAATTTTGAAGAGACTGTTCCTTGTGATAAGTATTGTTGTCATAAAATTTATAACTAGATAAAGAGTATTTCTTCAAGTGTACTGGGGTCATGTGTAAGAAACCATAAAGTAAGTAACTAATCCAATCAATGTTCTCAAAGAGATGATCTTAGTCAGGTGACTGAAACTCATCTTGTTCTACCAACCCTGTAAAGAGGGATCCATACACTAAATCAAAACAAGTAAAATTGGGTCACTGATTTACTTCCTATTATTTATATATAGATAAACTCTTCCTCCTGGGACTCTGGCACTGCCAGTCTTAACTTTGTACTCTATGGAGGAGCTGCTGTAGTCATTCCTTACCTAGTCTATTGGTTTCATTTTTGGGGATAAAATCCACAACACACTGAAAACCAGGAAGAACATATGACCCTAGATCATCAACTGTGTCAAAGCTGCTCCCTGCACCCTGCTCTGATCCCTGCAGCCAGCCTTGTGCTCATACTCCATGCAGCAGGCATGTCTGACAAAACTTGCAGATGCTAAAGGTTCAGCTCTGCAAAGATCCATTTACTAGGTGTTTAAATGCGACTCAGAGCCCAGCTATCTCATGTCTTATGTTGTTTTTCTTGTTCTGCCTGTCAGTTGCTCAAGCTTCTAAGCTTATAGGCAGCTTCTTTTAAGAACCTGTGTGTGTCTGACCAAACTAATCTGGGGATCTTTTGCCTGTATACTCCATTCTTCAGGATCTTAATCTTATTAGTTCTAGTTATTTATTTAACTATTTCATTACACATACATATGTGTACAGTGTGAACATCTTGTATATCCTTTTTTTAATGAAGCCATGGAATTTTGAATGTAAAAAAACCTTTAATGATAAAAGTGACTGTTACTTACAGTTGTAAAGCTGATATCTCATACTAATACTATGCTAACACCTCTAAACTACAGCAAGTAAAATCATGCAATTTTAAAATCTATCATTTGCATGTAAGTATGTATCATTTATGCAGTTATTTCATGCCTTTTCTTTAGTAAATGTGTTAAAAATTTTAGTATAAAGAACAAGTATTTCTGTATCATATTTTCAAATCAAGAGTAATTTTGAAGTTTTTAATTTTGCAGTGCTTGCTGGAATTTTCTCCTTTTTTTAATGTCAGCAGTTCTGGAGAGCAGAAAATGGTTTAAATAAATTTTCTTTGAAGTTATGATTTGGAAGAATTAAAGATTACTGGAACATTTCAGTAGTAGATAAACAAGTAAATTGTCATTCTATTTTTCAAGGAAGCTACTATATTTTTTCCCTGTGATTTTAGTGGAGGTTGAGTCTAATTTTTAAACTGAAAAACAGAGAAATATCATTGCAATATTCAAACAAGTGAAGCTGTTACACAAAACAGCTCCTGGGCCATTGAATTGCTTCATACTTCAAAAAATCCTGCAAGTGTTTTTCCAGTAAATTGAAGAACCTCATTACCCTTCTTCATGTATTCTGCACAAATTACTAAATTACTAAATATTCATAGACGAGTTTTTCACTACAAGTGATACCAGTTTGACTGGCAAGCAAGAGAATTAATCTATGGAAAGCATTATCTGTTTCATAACTTCTGTATATGACATTTAAGTTTTTAAACATTCCAGCCTTCCTGGCAAACAGGGCTTCCCCAGGGTGAGCTGCATATGCCAGTGAAAGATGAATTCTATGTCTTTATGTAGTCCATATAGGAAAATAGCATCCTCTAACATCCTCGGGACTTTCGTTAGGATAAGATTAAGCCTGAGATCAATATAGAAATCCTGTATTTCCCCCACTTTTAGAAAATGGCTCATTACTACAAATAAACCTAAAATACTGGCATTTGACAATAATACAACTATCTGCAAGTTATCATGCTTTCCTGAATAAAAGGATTCCTCGCAAAGTAAAATAAGGCACCATCTCTAACAAACAGGTAAACACTGTACCGTTTAAAGTGGTGCATGGGACAAAGTAGATGAAGCAATAAAGCAGAAATATGTTGGGGACGATATTTTTAAAGAGGCGCCTCAAAACTACAGCATGGATTGTTCTTCAGAATTAAAAAACAGGTTTCATGTACTCAGTAGAACACAAGACTGATTCTAAAAACAGCAACAAGTGAGAAGAAAGACAAAGAGACAAGAAGAAATAGGAGTGTAGTCATGCATCACTTCCTTTTATGGTCTGCAAACTAATCTTAGGAAGCTCCGATGAGTTCCAGGCTGTACTTACACTTAAGAAACCTCCCATAAACTTTTTATATATGGCCCCAGCCCTGATAATTTTAAACCACAGGAACTGTCCTACTGACATCATCACAGTGTTTATTTAAAAATCATTCATTGTTTCTTCATAATGTATTATACCAAAAATTTAAGGAACAATTCTGTGAAAATATAACTGAATTGTTTGAAAATAAGTTATAGTTAAGAGCTCATTTTCTAATATAATATAAACTAACACCTACTACATGGAAATTTTTTCATTCCATCTAATGATCTTTGTTCTCTGGCGTGGTGCCTGTTTTCATTCTTATATCATGCTATCTAAGGACACAAGTGACATACTACATCACATCATGAAGCTTTCTGAAAATTCACTGATAGTGATGGATTAAGACCAAACCAGAAGAAGCTTAAAAAGTAGATAGATCATGGTAATGACAATCTGTAAACTAATTAAGGTCTAACTATAATACTCAATTACAAAACTAAACTACTGGGGTGAGTAAAATATACACTTTATTTATGGATTGATAAACTAGTTCGGCATTGTAATGACTAAATTTGTGAAGATTATTCCTTACTGAGCTTTCAATATGCATAATTCATAAGAAATAGGGCGTGTAATTCATAGGAACTAGGGCAAATATATTGGGTGTTGAAACTGCTGTCTTCCCTGGATGCTCTCCACTGGTTTGCAAATCCAATGCTCAGAGAAGAGCTTCCCCTGTAGTAGCTTTCTCAGTAGGTGGCTTAATTAAACTTCAACACAGAGCACTGGCTTGTTGGGATCAGACTACATGTTTGGCTTTTCCCAGAAGCTGTGGTAATTCCTGAAATGTCGAAACAGATTGTTTCAAGCAGGTCATAAAAACATAACTTGTCAGTTCCTCTAATGCTCCAGCTGCTGCTCTCAAGTTTCTGCCCACCCTGAAAACAGACAATTGTGTTTTGGCTATTGTGCTAGCAGAGAGGTATTCCTTGCCCAGCCTTGAGAACCACTGGATGCAATGCAGGTTATTTACATGTGGAGGAGGATACTTTCCATACTAGCTTTAAGTAATTAGCATAAAAACTTTAATGTGAACTTCAGTTCCTTTTAAGGCTGCATATATGCTTTACACACTATCATGCTGAACTGAGGGACATCTTAGTATCTGTCAAGATTCAATGTGTCCAAACTGTTGAGTGTAAGTACAGTTATTTAAATTACTCCTTTAGAATATAATGTCAACATTACATTTTGATATCATTTTCGTAAAGTGTCCGGTGAACACTTAAACTCTGCTTCATAGGCAAGATGAGAAATTTTCTCTGGTTTTAGCTGTTTTATAGTTATGCTTATTCACAATTTCACTTTAAAATTTTGACTGTTGACTTGGATTCTTATAAGAACTTTTTTCTGTTTTACATAAACACATAAAAATGTATAGCTATTCCTAAATATCCTTCGTATAGCTATCCCTTGTAAATATCTTTTACATATGCTCTGAATAGTACAAAATTTGTCTATTGAACTTTCCCAGCTAGAAAGGAAAAGAACTTACAAAAAAACAGTTTTCATTTTCATTTTTCTGATTATCCATGCTGCCTTTCCAGCCCGCAGTTACAATGGAGCCGCAAATGACAAATTAGCTTGATTAAAAAAAAAATTTAAAAATGTATCTCAGAGATAAAATTGTGAGATCCTTTGATTTAACTTTCATTCTTTTAAAGTAAGAGGAAAAGTAACTAGACCCAAAAATTAAGTCAAAACATTCTGCTGTTTTACTTGCCAAAGCCTTGCCTAATTTGCATACAAGATTGTGTACCCACAGTGAGTGGTCAAACCTCCCAGCGTAAAGCTGCTTATTTACTGCAATACCTTCCTTGGTTAGTTTTCTCAGCACCCAGAAACAATCCCCTATTGCAGGAGGGTTGGAACTTTAAGGTTCCTTCCAACCAAAACCATTCTATGATTCTATGATTCTATGAAATCTCAGTTGAGAGTAGTTCTATTTTAAATCACTTGAGTCACACTCTGGAGAGCCCCAGATGACTATATAGGCATTAAAAGGAATATCACCTCTATCACCTGGAATAATGGGTCTACACCATACCAGGTGTGAACTAGGAATTAAGGAATGAAGACATTTATGCCTTGAGTCTTTGGTTTGTCCCTGGTTTTTTTTTTTTCCCTGCACTAGATATAGTCATTTGGCTAGTTCAAGTAACAAAATAAGGTGTCTCAATTTGAGAATTATGAATGCTCCTCATATATTTCTGTTATTCTTTTGAAAGATTAATTATTTAATACTCTGCTTTGTCTTTGGTGAGAAATTGCTTCCAGTTATCAACATTTCTAAACTGCCCAAAACATCCAGACAAGATAGATGTGCTATGAATAGTGGACAGATATTTATCTGTACTAATAATTCAACATAGGAAGGTCCAAATGTCCAGTAGCAAAAATGTCACCCTTGCAAAATATAGTTAGTAGCAACCCAGCACAAAGTTTTCATGGTATTCAATGCACAAGGACCTATACCAAGGAAAACCAGCCTTGATAAAAGTTACTCTGTAGTGAAAGATACATGCAAAACCTCAGTAGCCAAAGATAGGAAGGAATTTCTGTATCTCCTGCTACATTTGACATCATTTGACGTTTATAACTTCTGTTCCCTGGAATAATTTTATTGCAGGTGTTCCTCCAAATATCTATCTGTTGCAGTTTCACTGATGGTCTAATTTCAACATTAACGAAAAAAAAACCCTTAAACCTGTTAAAGGTTAAAAAAGATTCATACATTTTCACCAACCTCTGTTGAGAAGGTAAGTTTCCATTTTTTGTTAAGGGAGTGAAAGACTAGAAGTAAACATCTCTTAGAGAATTGTGCCAGCCTGTTAGGGGCAAAAGACAGTCCTAGAAAAGGATCTGATATTTATTCATCCAGAGACTGAGATTTACTGCAGGGTCCAAGGCAATTTGCCTCACCAGTACCTCATTGTGCCCACATGCTAACAAAAAGTGTAGGGGACTCCTGCCTTTCCATTACATCCCAGCATCTCTTCAGCTCTTCAGGCCAGTGGCAGAAGTGCTAGAGAAAACTGTGCAATGGTAAGAGATACAGTGTCCTCCCTGCCCACAGCCCAGCAGACCACATTATCAATAGATCAAGCAGGGAAGTGAGTACTAACATCCAATTTACTATTGAGTAAAGTACAATCAAATATGAACATTCAACATATAACTCTGAATTTGCATTAGAAACTACTCTTAATATACTTACTGAATTATCAGTAGCTGACTGAGAATTACAGGTATAGGTAGAGAGAACTTGCTTCCTTGGATTCTGGTTGTATGGAATCTGACACTGATATTAGGTTAGAAATAAAAAGAAAGTCATCCTGTGTATCAGAATATTATTATCATTAACCAAAATGTAGTTAAAAATGAAAATATAGTAGATATACAATTTTGTTAAAAAGAAGCACTTTGCTACTGCTCTCAGATCTTGTGGCTAGACACTAAAATACTGACTCAGCTCAGACGAGCAACACTTGCTGGGAGAGAGAAGGTCTCAAATATCCAGGACACTAACAGTGGCAGGCTTTGTTGCTGAGAATGAGTAGGCAAGAGGCCAACATATTTCCTAAGAAAACTGATACCTTTTATTTTAGGAAATCTTTTTTGACAGAAACGCAGCCACATTTTGTAAAGGCCTCAGAAGGATATTCTGGATACAGAAGAATTAGAATTATTTTAATGAACCAAATTTATAAATTTTGTTGCAATATGATGAGTCCTGTCTTTAAAAGAAATCATAATGACTGCACAGCTCAACTCAAAGAAACACCATTTTGGTTATGTGCCACCCAATGCAGTTACAAACCACAGGTATTGGGGGCATCAGTGAAAGGTTTTTCCTCCCTATAACATGCTCTCTCAAAAACACTTCGTGCATTGACTCATGTTACTGGAACCCAAAGGGAACTTTCACCTTCATCTCAATCCCCATAGCAAGAATTTCTCATTATTCTGATGATTACATTGGGAAGTGGTGATAATAGTGAGTAAAACAAGCAACAAAATATCTAAGAATACCTGATCTGGCTGCAGCTGTCACTCCCAATAGCAAAATGAAGAAATAATATGGGAGAGGTCAGTAGTTGCTGCTGGGTGCTCTGGTCTCTCCACAAGCATTAGAGATACTGGGCCTGTCAGCTCACTTTTACACTGCTGCAGTTTTTTGTTATGCACCTTGGCCAGTAAGGAAAACGAGAACAAATTTTTCTGTAAATTATCTTGTGCAGTCTGGGCAAGTGAGGAAGACTACTGGAGAATCAAAATCTGGAATGCATGTTATGACCTTTCACTTTGATTTTAATTTTTCTTCCCCAGAAACTTTAAGAATTTCAACTTGTGGGGTCAGTTGTGCCAAGATTTTGTCTGTCATGAATGAAACCAAGTGCTGGACAAAGATGACATGTGGATTTTGGGTGGATGAAAGGTTGTGGCTCAGCCACCTGCTAGCACAATAAATGTCTGTTTCTGGTTTAGCAACCCATCCTCGTCCTCAGTCCCAGGAAGGATAGGGGAATGTGTCCAGTGATTGTTGGGCAAGGGCAGCTGTTTCCTTTTAGAAGTTTCAAACCAGGTTTAGTAAACTAAAAGGGAGAGTACATTAAATAGGCCACTTCCTGTACAGTAGACTAAATTAAAGGCTAGAACAACAGAAGCAGATATTAGTGTCTGAGAGTAGTACTTAAAAGCAGTAAAACAAGGAAGTCTTGGTTCACATTCCATCATAATAACAAGAAGAAAGTCAGATGAGAGGCAGAGTGGTTGGCATAGTCAACATAAGGCAATTAGGACTCTGCTGCATGACAATAAAAGATTAAAATCCCTCTTACTCTAAGGACTTGCACATGTCATATATACACTTGAGGACTGTTTAGTTTTTTCTTGTTGTGTTCATGGTGTTTGAATACAGCTTCATACAAAATGAAATGCAGTCTAAACAATTTAGTAACACACACTTAACAGCAATTACAATACAATTATTGAGTTCGTTCAAAACATGTTTAGATTGTTAAATTACTCTTCCTCTCAGATTATCCAGAAATCATGTTTTGATTTAGTCAAAAAGAAATATAAATATTTTGAAAATTAATCTTCACAGTGACCAGCACAGCAAAAAAAAATCAATCTGTATCTCTCATTTTGAATTATTCTCATTATTTAAACAATGACAAAATGCATTTCTGTTATAAAAAAATTTATTTCTTAGCAGTCCCATGAGACACTGTAGTTTGTGCAGGGCTACCAGGGCTACCACTTATTTAAAGACTTTGAGATACTATAGTTAGTGTCACAGTTTTACTGGTCCATGATCTTATTGCACTTTCTTTCTTTCTTTCTTTCTTGCTTGCTTGCTTGCTTTCTTTCTTGCTTTCTTTCGTCTTATAATTATTTAAATCTTGTGGAAATATTGACTAACATCTCATCTACAAGAGAAAATGACCTCAAGTTGTGCCAAGGAAGGTTTAGATTGGATATTAGGAAAAACTTTTCCACAGAAATGGTAGTCAAACATTGGAACTGGCTACTCAGCGGCATGGTGGAGTCACCATCCCTGGAGGTATTTTAAAGACATGTAGATGTGGCCCTTAAGGTCATGGTTTAGTGGTGGACTTGGCAGAGCTGGGTTAACAGTTGAACTTGACAGTCTGAAAAACTTTTCCAAATTAAACAATTTTATGAATTGTTTAATTTGAATTTTATGAAGCCATTTCTTTAAGATATTTTAAAAAAATACCTTAAAGAAGAAAAGAAAAAGGTACTGCATTTAATTTTTAGAGGTTTTTGTTTATGTCCTTGAAATATAAATTGTATTCTAAGAAAAAGAGAAAACTGAGTGATACAGCTGTTATTCTGGTTCAGACCTTCAGTTCTCCAGAATTTTCACTTGCCAAGTATGATGGAAACTAAACAGACTTCTTTACTTATTTTCCTTGGACCTAATATTGGGACTTGAAAAGAGTCCCAGAAGTAAAAAGAGTAGTCCAAGAGATGTTTACAAGAAGTGAAAAACTTCACTTTGTAAGATCAGTATGTTAAAAAAATGGAGTGTTTCTCATTAATTTTACTTAATCTCATTTTAGAAGGCTTTTTCTCTTTCTGTTATTGTACATGCATCACCAAGAGAACATTCTTGTAGAAAATTTACATATTAACGACCTAACTGTCTAAATAACTCTAATAAATAGGTATCCATTTCCCAAAATAAGGATGGAATAAAAAACACCAAAGACTTTCTCTCTAATGCATGTTACTGAATTTTTCTTTGTCGCATCCCTTACATTAGATAAATAGGAGAAAAAATAATTGTGCAAAATTAAATAATGAAAAAAAAGAAAAATAAGTAAAAAAACTTAAATAAATCCCATTTTTTGTTAAATATCAAAAAGGCCACTATGAAATTATAATGACATGCTATAAGATACTTTTGGTGAAATTGACAATACTTCAAAGTCTTCTATCTCAGTACAATCATCTCTGTAAAAAAATCATAGAAGCACAGAAACACAGAATGTGCTGAGTTGGAAGGAATCCACAAGGATCGTGAAGTCTAATTCCTCGCTTGGCACAACACTATCCCCAAGAGCCACACCACGTTCTTACAAAATACATATGCTATATCAGGATTTTAAAGTTTTAAGGGAATGCTTAAAATAACAATGCCCAAACTCATCACAAAGTCTTTTATATTCTTAAAAGTATTTTGAGTTCCTTGCTGAGAATGTTGAGAAGAAGCAAGAGATTATTTGTTTTTCTTCTACTATTGGCGGGTTGTAGTTTGGTTTCTGGGTATTTTTTCCTTTTTTATTTTTTTCTTTTTGACAGTGGAAAAAAGTTTGTAAATATGTGCTGTCATTTGCAGAGAGGGATACATATTTCTAGAAGGTCTTCCTCCTTTTAAGTATCTCTTAGATACTTATACCTTCTTTTTGAAAGTCTCTCTCTCTCCCTCTCTCTCTGCTGATAGTAAGAGTTTGTATAAAATCTTAATTTTTTAGAGATACAAGGGTTAGACTAAAAGCCTAAGTTCTAGGGTGCTAATATGAAAAAGATTAATCCTGCCCAAGACAAAGATTCTAGATCAGCTGTTAGGTTGTCCCTGCTTCATTAAACATGGGAGCAGGAGGTTCAAGATGGCTACATCTGTGGCATGTCCTAAGAAGCAAAATTACCATAAAAATAGAGATTTAGAAAATAAAAGGCACCCTACTCACTCCAGTTGTTTTTTATTCTGAGAATTTACTATGCCCAAAGGCATGACACTGCATCATGGAGGTCTAGAGTCCATGGCATGTTGGAGAGACTAAAAGAACCCAGACTCAATAAGAAACAACCCAGTGTGATATTGGATGTTCTAGGGCCAACTGCACCAGATTGATGGGCTCCTCTCACCACTGAGCTGCATTTCTGCCAAGCCAGGTGACCCCTGGTGGACCTGCCCATGTTTGTGAGCAGGTTTGTTGCCCATTATGCATCTCTTTCTACTATTTCTGAGAATCACTCCTCCTAAAATGAGTCGAAATAGCAGATATTCGGGTGTGTCAGGGGACTCAGGCAAATATGCCAGCAATTGTAGAATATCAGCTGAGATGTGGCCCCCAATGCTACACGTAATTACATCTCTAAGGAATGGATCTTTCAATGAAGGAGAGGAAGGCATTTTCTGTTTTCTCTGAAAAAGATGAGGGGTTGTGTTATCTGATGCACTTTGTCCCCTTTTACTGTTAATGTCATATTAAGCATTCTCAATTCTTAAAACCAGAGAATAATATTTTTTACAGCTACTTTAGCTATAATAAGAAAAAAACCCCATGAAATGAAGTATTTTTCAACTTTCTCACAAATTGTCAATAAATTACTGCCACCACAGGTAGCAGCATTCATCTATATAAAGAAATTCTAGTAAGACATATTACTTTACTACTTAAGCATACAGTAGGATAGATTTCTATGGTCTGCTGGCTTCATGTACCAGCTTTCCATTAAAAAAAAAAATGGCTAAAAAAAAAAAGCAATACTCACATATTTTTCATGTGGAATGTGGACTGTGAAATTTGTCTGTCTCAGTGGCTAATGGGACACAATTATATAGTCTTGATTCTATTAAAAATTACCAATAACATATCAAAATAATGAAACAATAATGATAACAATAACAATAGTTTAATACATAATAATTATTTGGTAATTCCATTGCAAGAAACTTCAGCTAGGTACCTCTGAAAATGTTGCCATGGGTGCCCTTACTCAATGGCTTTACTCAGCTTTTGGTAAGCATAATACTCAGATCACATGGAGGGCACCAAAGAAGAAACAACCTTAATTATTAACCTAGTCAGCTTGGAATCTTTTTTTTAAACATGCCAAGTTTGTTGATCATTGATATCACTATAGTTTATTGGAAAATTAGGACTTTCATAGGCACCACTAGGGGTGTTTTTATGCACAATGTATTTCCCAGCTGGTTTTAGCTGTGCTTTTGTTTGTCACAGAATATATGATGCTGTAGAAATGCAACATTACTGAGGGTAGAACCAAGAATTTAATCAGGAGGATGTGACACTCTAGGGCAGAATTTTTTGCATGGATATTAAGCTGACCATGTTTTCATCCTCTGTTTATTTCTTTTTTTTCTTTCTCCTTTTTCTTTCTCCTTTCTCTCTTTCTTTCTCTTTTCATCCTTTTATTTTCTTCCTCATCTTTGTCATGACAATGGTTGAATGCTGCATTTTCAGCGCTCTCCAAGGCGAAACACTAATCACTCTCCTTTGTGACAGCGAACCTGTCTAATCCATGGTAAATTGTCTCAGCCAGCCCCTTCCATCCACCTGCGATCAGCTGGCAGATCAAAACAGCCATCCGGCGCTGGCAGACCGGAGGGTCCCCGATGGGTCTGAGGCTGCAGGTTGGCGGGTTTGTTTTGGCGGGGCGGCGGCGGTGCCCGGGCCGTGTCTGGCTGTACCAAGTAGGTCACGGCCGGCGCCCCGCGGGAGGCGCGCCCGCCGCCGCTTTCATCTCCCGCCCGCAGCTGCCTCGGCAGCCCCGATCCCTGCAAATTAAAACCTCAAGGAAGAAATATGCGAGGCATGAACAGCTTCAAGAGCTCAAAATATTTTAGCTGCTGACAAGTAAAATGAGTATCTGGAACAGGAAAAGGGTCCTACACTGTACAGTAACAGGACTACAATTTTCTTCAGATACGCATTTTCCCTATTAGATTTTTTTTTTTTTTTTTTGCTCTACACATATTATTTGCTTTGAACAGTGGGAAGAAATAATAAAATAATAATGTTTTCCCGTCTTCGAAACATTATTTTTGTAAATTGTTTGTTCCTGAAAATTTATTTTTCTTCCAGCAAAGTACATGAAAAGAAATGACAGCAAACTCCTACATTTGTCTCTTTTTAGTGCAACTAATATTGAATAATATTAAGTTTTTCAACATGTTAAGTGTTGCACATAGAAAGATATAAAACTGTACAGTAGGAAATTCTTTTATTGTAGTCTCTGATCTTGATTCAAAGGCAATTCAAAGAACTGCAAAGATTAAAGTGACAATTGTTTATGTCCTCTAATTAAAAAGGATAGAATTCAACATTTGAGATAAACTTCCAGGATGGATCTATTCTTTAGGGGAAAAAAAATCAAAAAGAAGAAGAAAAATAAAACAATAATCATCTATATTTAATAATGAAGAAAATAGTTTAAAGGTTATAAAAACATGGGTCATTCTATTTTTATAGCATATTCATAGTTCAAGAACTTGATTTAAAATTCCAATTTTTATGGAAGACAATTTTAGTGTTGGTATGAATTTGACCTGTACTGAAACTTAAGGAAATATTCATACCTAATTCAAATAGAACAAGTAAAAAACTCTTATGGGATCAGCTAATCACTACAAAAATATTATATTGTTATATTGTATATGCAATCTTGCTAACATCAACAACCCAGTTCATGGTATAAGGTGGTCCAGAAAGTGAGCAGAACAGTAATATTTTGATACTAAATTAATTGGTTGGAAATGTGAATTTAGTCAATACTTTGTGCCGCATTGGGATACTGTACTAACTATCAGAGATGTTGCTCCTCACAGGAAATGCTTAAAAATAGGGACAGTACCATTTGCAGAATCCATCACTGAATCTATAAATCTTAAAGACACTCCATTAAACACAGGTCTGGGATGCATACTGCTGTAAAAAAATTATTATACTAAGTTATAAAATAACAGAATTGGTATAATATGAGGACCTGATCAGTAGAAATGCACACATAAATATACTGCGGCTGCAAGACTCTTATGTCAGAAGGGTCTGATCTAAATTTTACTGAACTCTCCACAGACCAATCTGGATTAACTCTACTTTGCCACAGAGTAAATTATAGCAAATGTAGTGTTAAGATATCGTGTTCATCCCGTGATTTTGATTTCTCTCTCTTAATTTGGATTTGGTCTTTCTAAAATGTTACCAAGCTAAAGTGTGCTTAGTCTGCTAAATTTCAACCAGGCTTTTAAGAAGGGATAGGATTATGTTTTCTAGATAGAGTGAAAGTAAGTTATTTGGTTCAAGCTAAACCTTTATTTATAAAATAATTATAGCTTCCATCCTTAATGGAGCAGATGTAGTATTATATATTTTCCTTACGGTCTGATGATTTTCCTTCATTAGGGAGATCTTCAGCACTCCCTTCAGTAATGAACCAAACTCAGGTAGCAGGGAAATTGCAGCTTACTTTCCTCCAGAGGAGATAGTCTTTATTCTACTGTTTGTCTTCCTAATTGTGTGCATTTTTTCTATGCTTCATATGTTGTTAATTACTTTACTGAGCCCTGTGTTTTCAAACAACTCATTAAAACAGTAAATTTTGCTGCTTTTAAGTCCTGCCTCTAAAAAATGACATATATTTACAAACATGGGGCTAAATTTTGTCACTCTTTCTGATCTGCGTAGTAGGCTTTTAAGTTTTGTTTTGATTTCAGTAAGAAATTTGTACATAATGGAAGAGATAAATAACAATGAAAATCTCTTCAGTACCTGCTGGTTAGAAGGCTAAAAGTCTAGCTATCAGTTGTACCAGTTTGTATATTTCAAAAAAAAGACATTAATGTCTTTCCAAAAGTCCATTTGATTTCAGTACCCAGAACTAATACTTATTAAGTTAGACAAGACTGACTGATGCATAAATAATAATTTAAATCTAGGCCATTTAAAAGCTTTTCCACTGACTCAGTCTGTACTTATTACATGTATCCTCCTATCATGTCCTAACATGACATACAGACTGAAAAATCCTGGGATATACAAACATGATACAAGACAGTCATCCAATGCTGAACTTGTATATTTGTTCATTCTGCATATTTAATGTTTTTTCTTCTTTCCTTGCACAGCTTTGACTCATTTCAGCATCCACCTGATGACTTGGGAACAGAACTTAATTTTGTTCACTTTCACTAGTCTTTGAGGCATAGTGGCATCACAGTCATGACAGAGAAGTTACACACTAACATTAGGCAAATACTGGAGAACTGACTCAAGGAAAACAGCATACGATCCAAGTCTTCTGAACTTGCAAGGAGGCAACATGTGTGAGCTGTGATATATCAAACAAGCTCAATTACTTCTCTGTTCTTTTATTGCCTGGGAGAGGTATAACACTAAATATGAATTTAATAGCCCCTGCTTTTCTGTTTGTGTTTGACAATGCTTTTGCGATAATGAGTGAAGAATGTAGTACTATTTCTTTTAAAAACCATCTGCTGAAATGCAGCTTCTTCAAGGTAGCAGGTGTTGCTCCTCCTTCCCGAATTTTAGCCATCTCTGCATTTGTGTACATCAGTCCCTTTGTGAAAGCTGAGAACACATGTGAAGTTATATGTAAATGTAAGACTGAGTGAGTCAGGCCAATAATCATCCTGTCTTTAAAAAGCATGCACAGAAAGGACAGGTTTTTATTTAAATTAAGTTCTTTAATTAAAGCCCATTTTAAAGGAGATAAAATTTCCACTTTGACGGTGTTAGTGCTATGCTATCCTTTATCAATGCAAATTGTGTAAAATGGGAACTCATTGAATAATAAGAAAAATGAAATCAGGGTCACATCTCTATATCTTGCCACATATACATTTTTTATATTTTAAGTGTTGCTCATAGAATCATAGAACCATAAAATCATAGAATTGCTTGGGTTGGAGGGGATTTTTAAAAACCGCCAAGTCGGATGCCCCTGTGCAGTGAGCAGAGATGTATTCAACTAGACCAGGTTTCTCAATGCCCCATTTAACATGACTTTCATGTTTTCAGGGATGGAACCTCTAAAATATCCTAGGCAACCAGCTCCAATGTTTCACCACCCTCGTCATAAAAAATGTCATCCCTATATCTTATCTAAACGTACCCTCTCAGTGTAAAACAATTACCCCTTGTCCTATCACAAAAGGTCCTGCTAAAAAGTTTGTCCTCATCTTTCTTACAAGCCCTCTCTAAGTACTAATAAGCTCTACCCAGAGCCTTCTCTTCTGATGGGTCTGAACACCCCTCATTCCTTTAGCTTTGCTTCAGAGAAGATGTGTTCCAGGTCTCTGATGTGCTTTGTGCCCTTCCTTCAGATCTGCTCCAACAGAGCTGTGGTTTTCCTGTTCTGAAGACCCCGGAGCTGGATGCAGCACTCCAGGTGGGGTTTCACAAAAACAGAGCAGAGAGGCAGAATCAGCTCCCTCTCCCTGCTGGCCACACTTCTTTGGATACAGCCCAGAAAACAGTTGGCTTTCTGTGCTGCAAGTGCACATTGCGGGGTCATGTCCAGCCTCTCATCCACCAGCACCCCCAAGTCCTTCTCAGCAGGGCTGTTCTCAGTCCCTTCAACCCAGCCCATGTTGAAAATGTGGGTTGCCTCGACCAGGTGAAGTACCTTGCACTTAGCCTTGTTGAACCTCATGAGGCTTCCATGGGTCAAGGTGTCAAGGCTGTTAGGATACTGCTGGATGGAATCCTATCCCTCAGGCGTGTCAACCACATCACTCAGCTGGGTGTCACCTGCAGACTTGCTGAGACTGTACTCAATCACAAAGTCTGTTTCCCTGTTGAAGACATTAAAGAGTGCTGGTCACAATATAGATCCCTTAGGGGTTCATCTGGACAGGGAGACATTGATCAACTACCCTCTGGATGTGACTGTCCAGATGCCTAAAAGTCCATTTCTTGCTTGTAATATATGGTGGAAGACTTAAATTTTAACAGATGATACTCACAGCTCCAAGACCATATGTATTTCTGAAATCAAGTTCATAGACCAATCCTTAGGAATATGTCCAAAAAATAAACCATATAACTAGAGTTTGGAACATGGCTTTCCCATTCACATAAAATGAGAAAATATTCTTGAAGTACATACATTCTTTATGTGTATTCCCAAAATAAAAATATGATAGCACTACAGCTGAGAGTAATATTCACATTTTGGTGATTTTTTTAATACAAGATACAGCAGATATGTCTTTTAAAAATCAATAAAATAATAGTAGAGTTTGGGCTTTTTGCAGTCTAATCATGCTTTACTCAAAAGAAATAATAACAATAACAATATCAATAACAATAAAAACTCACAATAAATTTCTTTTTATCTGAACTTCAAACACTAGTTGCTAGGATTCTATTGATGTAGTAATGTCAAGTAAGGAAGTCTTTGTTAATAAATTATGTTTGGATCATATTTTAAGATATTTAAATCATACAATACACAATTTTTTAATCTTACACATTTTTGTCCATATTACTTTGAGTAGTACAATTATAATTTCAAATTTTTCTAATAGGTCCATTTCATCCAGAATATAGGATAATTTCCATTTTCTTCCTTTAAGCAAAGCGTAACTTCCAGACTTTGTTGCTTGAGCTTTTCTGCCTTGACAGGGATCAGGTATCCTGTCAAGTTTATAAGTTTGGTTTTAGACTAAACATATTAGCACTTCTGATGCCCAGTAACCTTGTGGTATCAAACAATTGAAACTTATTGAAATACAGTACTGAAAATCAACATCCTTTTAATTCAAATCCTAGGGACTATGTCTATTCACACAGCTGCAAGGCATAAAACTCAGGTCTGTCATAAAGTACAATCTGTAAATCTGATAAAAGAAATGCTTTTCTAACATTAAGTCTCTTCATAAGAATAAAATGTCCACTACACCTTGAACTCTACAGATTTTTTTCTCAGTCCTAATGTTTATTTTTCCTGCCCTTGTTTTACCTCAACCTTTTCTTTATGTTCACCTTGTTCTTTTTCTGAGTTGATTATAGCATGCCAAAAAGTAAACTTACTGTGCAGTACTTGGCTAAAAGTCAACATTTTGAACATTTTGAGCCAAGAATTTCTGAGTTCCAAGCTTTAAAAGAGTCATCAGAGCATCTCGTCCTTGGCTTTCTTAAAAATTTCAGAAGTGATTTATATTGGTTTTGATTCTTCTGGAGATGTCTGCAGCTTGATAGACTTACAGAGTTCAGGGCACTAATTCTGCTGTTGTTGGACATACTAATACAAGAATTAGCTAGTGCTTCTAGCCAGACTACTAAAACTACTCAGAATAGCTGGGAAAAAATATACCTCTTATCAGGACCTTCTGATTAGGCCTATTACAGACAATTAATGAACAATGTTTCACATTACTTCTGAATTGCTCTTCTCCAGTTGTTATGGGTGCTTTGTGTGATGTGACTTATATTATTTTTACTGCATAAAAGAAAAGAATACTGGAAGTCAAAAAGTCAGTCACTTTTATAAAATCACATATAATTCTTGGAAATGTGACACCCTGTCCCTCAGGTGTCTAAACAACTGCAAGGAGTCACCAACAGGAGTACTTCTCACAAAAGTATTGCATTTTGGAAAGAATAAATGGCATAAAAAGCAAAATAGTTTATGATCTACCAAGAAACTCTGGGAAGTAAAAGATTTTGAATAGTCTTTACTGGGATGGCTTTTAGGAATAGAGGAAATAGAGTTAAATCTAGAATTCTGCAAAGAACAGACTTTTTGTAGTTTCAAATGTAATTTCTTTCAAAGTAACAATAAATGCTGAAACAACAAAACTCTACAAAGCAACCTCATATATCCTATTATCACTATACTTCAATATCAATTCTTTTTTTTTAATGTGGTTGATGAAATTTAGTATCAAATATAATTGCAGTTTCAGTATTAAAGGAATAAAAACAATAGAAAGGTTTACCGTTGCTGAATTTTTTCAAGGTATTGAAAACAAAATTTCAAGTGTTGAAAGGTATTTAAATTGCAACATAATTTCAAATGTTCAGGGTTTTTTCTTAGCCTTTTAGTGCCTTTTTAAACAATTATATTTTAAAGCTGCGAAACAGATATATGCTTTCAATTTGGCATATAGTTTGAGTAAAATTGCCTGAAGCAACTAGGGGATTAAGTTAGTGGTATTTAGTTATCTTAGTTACATATTTTAAAGTTATTTTTTATATTTAATGATCATATATTAAATCTTTTTGTGTAATGTCTATAAATGCATTTGTAAATACATGCACACACATATAAAATATTTCCTCTTGAATATTTTATGTATCTTATTCTAATATAAACTTAATAATATAGATTTTATAAGAGACTAATATCTCACCAGCAACATAGCTTGGTCAGGTCACCCTTTCAAATTCAGAATAATCATTTTAACAAACTGCTTTATAGCAATTCCAGATTTGAACCAAAAGAAAGTATTGTCTTAGATGATGATGCCAAGAAGGCTTCAGACAGTCTGAAGGTGTTCTGGTCACCAATTCCTGCTAAGCTGTTTTCACCTCAGAAGCAGGATTGAGGGAACGCAAAAGATTCAGAACACCTCTGCACACAAAAATTACAATACTTTGCTCTAAACTAACTATGTAATCCTCAAAGAGTGGTGCCCTGAAGTGACCATATTTTTCAGAAACTAGTGGTCACAGATTCTCATGAGTACTTCACAAATATATGTGATTTTAAAAGTTTTTATTTTATCTTATTTGTTTTCCCTCTTTTCCCCTATTTTCTTCCCTTCTTTCTTTTCTCTTTCTCACTTCTTTATTCCTTGTCTGCTTGTGATGGATGTGTGTCTTTTATTTTTAAAGAATATTTGACAGAAATTCACTATTAGTGAATTCCATTATTACCCCTAAATATATATACTCTATCAATTTTCATGTGTTCATATTTTCCTAGTGAAGGCATATCTAAGGAGCTGCAAAAAAAAACTTTCTGACCTTAGCAAACATTCTCCAGCATTCTTGAAAATGTTTTTGAGGTGGGTGTCATAGAAACACTGTCATAAAATGTTTTGTAATGATTTTCACACCATGAATCACACAGATGTACTTTTTACATTGGTAGTTTATTTTTGTAATTTTTTTTTCCTTTTTGATGTACCTGCTTTGTTGAATTTCTCCTTACTCATCCTTTTTAAATTTAAAAGGGAAAAGGATGTCAATTATGAGCCATCCAGGTGTCATGGTTTAACCCCAGCCAGCAATTAAGTATCACTCAGCCACTTACTGCCCCGACCCTGTCCCTGGTGGGCTGGGGAGGAGAATAAGAAAAAAAAAGTCAAAATCTTGGGTTAAGGTAAAAAGAGTTGAATAATTGAAACAAAATAAAATATAAAAATACTAGTACTAATATTAATTGTAATAGAAAATGAAAGGGAGAGAGGAATAAAACCCGAGAAAGAAGTGATGCACAATACACCATCTGCTGACTGATGCCTATCCTGTCCCCCAGCAATGATCAGTCCCTCACAGCAAACTCCACACCCAGTTTATCTACTGGGCATGATAGCCTGTGATGTGGAATATCCCTTTGGCCAGTTTGGATCAGCTGTCCTGGCCATGCTCGCTTCCACATTCTTGTGTGCCTGCTCACTGACAGAACACGAGATGCTAAAAAACCCTATTGACTTAGGGTCCCCACTACTCAGCAACAGCCAAAATATCCATCTATTATCATCATTATTCTCATACTGAATATAAAATACATCACTTTGCCAGCTACTATGAAGAAAATTAACTCTGTCCCAGGGTCCCAGACGAAACCAGGACAGTAGCCATCCCTTACTCCATATAATTTATGTCATGTCATGTCCCACACTTCCAATACCCACCACCTCTCCTGTCTTTTGAGACACACAAATATAATTTCCTTAGTCTGTGAACTATCCCTGTAGAAGTTCATTGAGTACATTTAGTCTATGAACTGGAACTCCATCATAACAATCTTTCAGACAGCAAAAATAGTGTGTGGTGTTATATTTTTGTATGCTCAAGCCAATTCTGATTCCATCGTTGCTGTGTTCATCCACTTTCATCAAATTTCTTTCTTCATAAATGTCATGATCAGAAGGGAATCAAATTCAGTTTCCCAGATCTCTTGCTGTTAATGTGGACGCTACAAGGCACCCAGTATGGTGATGGTCATGGCTGCCATGATAGTGGTAGTATACAGTGTTATAAAATGATTATTATTGTTGCCATTGTCCAGGTTATCAATTTAGCACTCGCGTATATATAGCTGCTCTTATATATCTCAGAAATGAAAGCTGCAAAAATGCTTTGATAACTATCCATCTCCTCTAGTCAAAAAAGATGCGATATAAATGTCTTTGATTATCACACCTTTCACCAAATATAGCAGGAACTGTTCAACAGGCCGCATATTCTCAGTAGAAACCTGTAATGAAAACATCATTAAGTTCAGTACAATAATGTCATTTTCATTCACTGGGGTTCTTATTCTCAACAAAAGAAAGTCTATGCACAGATTTTTACTTTTACAATATAGTAATAATGTAAGTATTTCTCTCAGTCTTCAATTTCAGTTAAAACACTTTCTGGTGTTTCATTCAGATTCATTTGATTAAAATACTCATTCATTCATTTGGGAGAATTGAATATCTGGAGTGGTATCACCCCATATTTGGTATATCACTGGTATAAAGTGACCTAGCCATTAGCTAAGTAGCACTTTACTGTTTTATCAAAATCTAAAATAATCCTACTGATCATTAACATACTGAACTATTTCAACAAATTTCAGTGTTAGTATTCTTTTCTTCTATACCTTGTCCTGTAAAATAATTATTTTATAAGCTGGCCAAAGTGTTCTCTTTACTTCAATATAAGTTTCTTCCTAAATCCTCAGCCTAAAATCTTGAGTTATAAAAACCATATTTCAATGAATAAAATTGCAGATTTATAGGGTTGGAAGAGACAATGGAAGTTTGTTTAATTTATCCTTATGTCTCAATACAGGATCATCTTAGGTCATGGAGACAGATGTTTGTGCAAATTCCAACAATGAAGGCCAGCAGTCTGCTCCAGCTGTCCTGCAGAATTTTGCAGTGTTTCACTGTCTGTATCATCAGAAAGTTTTTCTTCATGACTACCTAATATCAACTTGGTGCAGTGACAAGAACCAGAGTTAAGCATGCAGCTCTCACTGAATGTTAGTGAAATATAATTATATGATGCCCCCATACCACATATGCCTTTAACCTCTTTCTATACTTATAATCATAATGATATATTTATTTGGGCATATTTTAATAAGGTTTACAATAAAAAAAGGTCTTCTCTCTGGACAAAGACATTCTTAAGCTGTTTAATTACATCTACAATATTTAGTGTTGCCATAAATAAGTGACTGTAAAAATGATTCATTTAGACAGCAAAGTAGCAGGTATGAAGAGCTTATAGTAGAAGATGAAGCAATGGTTTCCTTTCATAATACTTGGAACAGAAGGCCAACACTTACTCAGTATGGCATGTCAAACAGTCTTGGGGCAGCAATTTCAGAATTCAGAGATGTTGGATTATCCAGTCAGGTCTCCTGATTACACGATTTTAGCAAAATAATCATGACCCATAAGAGATCCAGACAGGAGAATAATGTTACATTAATTATCTGTGCTTGTCCTTAGTCTATTTTTGTCCTGAATATGCATTTATATACAACTGTGCTGCTCCATTTCCACAGACTGATTCACCCAACCTCGTCGTCTAATATGACATTTTTACTATCATATTATGCATGCAGATGCAGCACAGGATCTCAGGATCAAACATTGCACCATGTTTTTTTTCCATACATCATTCTCTTCACAACTTAAAATACTTGAAGTTATAAGAAACACATTCAAAATAGTTTATCTAGGGTAGGGGATTTCAATACGTGTATATACAATTATAATTAAAGTTCATTGTTTTCCTGTTTTATAGATAGAAATTGGATTTCCATCCTTTTCCAATTTGAATGTTAACAGCTTCAGCAGCCATTTAAATTCTATATCAAATGTGTCTGCAGAGCTTTCTATTGCCTGTTTGATTTTTCCATTAATTTATTTCAGTTGTACATTAATT
The DNA here is from genome assembly GCA_024734555.1 of Trochalopteron elliotii. NCBI lineage: Eukaryota > Metazoa > Chordata > Aves > Passeriformes > Leiothrichidae > Trochalopteron > Trochalopteron elliotii. The sequence goes on along the minus strand of JANPWX010000078.1, from coordinate 4,062,318 downwards.
TAATGAATGCAATTTATTTGTATAATGGACTTATGGAACTATGGCTGTAGATTCCAACAAAATCCTTACCCTAAACAATTTGAAAACCACCTCAGTCACAATAAGACACAATATAGCTAAAATACCTTTTTTGCTATCAAATTACTTATGGTAGATTATCTACATAATCTTTCACAATTTCTTAAAATAGTTCATTAAAATTACAATGGTGCAACCATATTATAAAATTCTGTGTGTTTTAATTGTGTATATTGTGTATAGAATTCTGAAGGTTTATGTAGTTTTTCTCAAGACTGCAGGGACTGCAAATTTCATCAAATATAGCACTTGACTGCCTGGGCATGGAGACTTAGAAGAAGATATCAGAGCAGGCATGATATATAGTAGCATTTTTCTGACTAATTTTCCTGTTTCCGGTAATTGGTGGCTCAATAATTTCTTGATAACATAAAACAGAATCATTGTAAACCACAGGACTTATTTCACTTTCATGGGCTTGTCCAGCCTATTCTTGAGGTTGTGGAAGCATTCAGCAAACACGACTTTGTTCATCAGGGAGTTTTCCATCTTCACAATGTAGTTGGAGATGAGCTATTTTTCTCTTTCTTTCCAAAACCTCTTTGTGATCTTTAGTTCCCATTCTTTTAATGGGAGAGAGGAAAAACATATGATCCTTCTCTATTATACCCCTTAATGTCACTTACAGTTACTCAGACACATGACAGACCTCCCATTTTCCAGCTTGGTGTCCTTGTTTATTAGTCAGTCCACCAATGGGAGTGCTATGGATGTATGGAGGTATAAATGTAGTTCTTTTTTCCCAGGCTCCCAGTATCTTGCGACTTGCTTTTTGGTCTTCATATAGGACTTATCTGATATTTTTCTAAAATAGTCTACTGCAGGTTCAAGACACTGTTATAGGTCACCAGGTTATGGTCATATTTTCATGGATTTCATTTTATGTTCAGTTAACAGAGCATTAACAACTGGTCAAGTTCAGATACCAAATTTGCCTTTTTAATAATTAGACTGAAGCACTGTGTCAAATCTAAAGACAGTGTCAAAGAGAAAAATTATAACTTTTAATGCTATTTTGTGCCTGGATGTATGTGCCAATATATTTTGAAAAATAGAATTCTTGCTCTAGAAGAATCCTCTCAAATTTTTTCTGCTGAAAATCTAAAAGTTGGGAATAATTTTAAGAATTTCTAGTTCTGAAGTTTCCAAAATTTAGCTGGTATGTATTTTAGGTTGTTCTATGCAAAGATTATTTTATTTAAAAAAATAAACAAACAAAATGCAAACAAGATGGCTCACCTCATTTGTGGGCAACTAGGTACTTCATGGGACAAAAGCAGCAGTTCTCTATTAAAATAACATTTCCTGCTGCTTTGATCTAGCCAAAGACAAGTTTAAGCTTTCCAACCTCCATTGTAGCACAAACAGTATCAATCAAAGAGAAATCATCACTGAATGCATTTTGGTACAAGGAACTTAACCATTACTATGGAAATGGAAAAAAAATCAGAAAGACGTGATTCTGTAAGAATTTCAGAGTCATTAGTTAAGAGACTCAATAAGAGCCCTCATTAGTAGCAGTGGATAAAAAAAGTAATACACTTGCAGTGCATAAACAGGGTAAGAGTAGAAAACATCCAAAGTCTGAAAAAGTTCTGCAACCTATTAGTGAAGTATGATTCATCTTGTCTAACATAGGCATTTAAAAAGGGCTAAAAGCTAGATGCCTTGAAAGTCCCTGTTTCAGTTGTCTGTAAAGGGATCCTGATTACCTCACTTATAGATGTCTGTGGAGTGGATATCTCAATTAGGTGCAATTAATCCTTTCTGCAGAACTTCCTTTGTCGGTGTGGTAAGTATATGGTATAAGGAAGAGATACAGCATCCACATTTTAAAACAATGTTGCAAAATTGGAGGAATTGCTGAAAAAACCTGAGAGTTTAAGAATTTGTCTGTCCAGGAACTCTGTGTTATGATGAGGCACAAAGAGGTGACTTTGGAGAAAAGGCATGACCTAAATTGGTCAAGATGTACTTCAGACGATAATGCTGGTGGGAGGAATCCAGAGGTTGACTAGAAAATACAGGAGTCAGATCTGACTATCATGAGATGATCTGACTATCACCATGAATCTTATACTCTTAATCTCTGTGAGAGGAACAAGGAGAAGAAGAATGAAAATAAGATAATACATTTAAATTCTTTCATTTTTTTTCTGGTTAAGAGCAGAATATGTCCTCAATGGAAGCACTTATGAAATTAGCTTTAGATGGCAGCAACCACTACAGACTGATGACAGAAGCAAATCTTTTTTTATTCTCCAGGAATTAAGGGAAGAAGATGAAAAAGTCCACTTCCATGCATAGCAACTAGCAGTGTCAAAAATATGCCTATCTCTTTATTTCATATATTCCTTGGGAAAAAAAAAAAAAGTCTCTTAGGGAACACGTAGATTTCATAGAAAGAGCAAATGAAATTTTTGCAAATAACTTCACACCATTGTATATTACTGAGTCATGGACAGACACTTTTTATGATATTATATGGAAATATAAATGCAATGGGTACTTCCGCTTGAATAAAACTGTCTATTTTTGGTTCTGTATCTACCTTTCAAATATGACTCTATTGGTTCGTCATTCATGTGAGTGCTGATGCAGCCTGCTTGTGTCTACTTAGAAACTCCATGCCAGAGAGAGGCATTGAATTGCCAATTTCTCACCCATAATTGCTGCTGCTTAACCACTGGACATAGCTCCTTCTCTTAATAGTTTTAAAAGGATTTAAAAAAAGGCAATAAATCATCATAGCACTTCACTCTGTCATTACATTCTTAAAGGGAAAGAATAAAGCATTGACACTTTTTTTTTTAATCTTCAACACGAAAAATTAAACGGAAAAATATAGCAGTGGGAAAGCAAGTTATTACAATGTCAAACTGCAGGAAAGAGCAAAATCTTCCACTAAAACTAATAATTGTTGGCAGAGAAAATTTTCCAAATACAATGGAAGAAAATTTAACAGAAAAAATTATGATGAATAAATACTGTTTCTTCAGTGAAGACATCTAAGTCATAGACAGAACCTGACAAAAAGATTTGAAAATGATGCATAGAAGATCCTCTAATAGCAATTTAAGTAAATATAATATTCTGTTTTAAACTTGAGGATGCTAACTAAATGGAGTAGCAGATAGAAAACTTAGAAATAAATAAACAGAAATGAAATAAAATTTTTAATCCTCTAAGCCTTGTGTAACTCTGAAGAGTCATCCAGAAAACACAAAAAATATAATATAAATAAAATCTTACTTTAATAAAAGAAACAAAGGGAACTAGATGAAAGAGCTAGATGACAATACAACAGTTTACTTTTGTGAAGCAGTATTTTTTCTTATTAGGAGAAAGAGAACAATGAGTACAGCCAACATGAAAAATTTGTTTCAGTTTCAGGCATGGAGAAATGCTGAAAGCTTTACGGACTACCTCTTAAATAAAGTTCAGACAAAGAAGGATTAAGATAAAAAGATCCTTCACCACTGACAACGGAGGAGTAAGAAAAGAGAAAAGTGTAAAATTATTTTTAGAAAAGGGCTCTGCATAAGGAATATCTTGTGATTTTAGGCTGAGTCCTGAGTCATTCAGAAAGCTGATGTGAAATCAGATAAGTACCTCCAAGTTTGGTGTTGTGGAAAGAGGAGATAGCAGATTTATTTTGGTAGAATACCAGTAGAAATTAAAATCTCCTCCCCCTTGACTCATCTTTAGTCAATAAGTCTGCTGAAAAATCATATTTAGTCAAGATCCAACCCATGCTGAAGAAAGAATAAATTAATCCACAGCTGTATCTTCTCCTGAGCAATGTAGGGCTGAGGGAGAGGAACTGCACATGAGTTTAGGGTGGGATTCAGCTCAGGCAAATCCAGCTACCTAGCTGCTAAGCTTCTGATGTAAGATGACCATTCTGTATATGGAGGAGGATAATACCTCCAACAGAGGCTTTACCTCCTCTGAGGAGACCATGCCCAGGTTAAGGTGGCTATCCTGCTCCACTGATGGTTTGAACAGTTTTAATGTCTAGCATACAGCAAATCCCACTTGGGTGGTCAAAGTGAGATAAAATGCAGATATTCCTGTGACACCAAGTAAATTTTTACTGAGTAGGCTTAATGCCAAGGTGTTCATTTTGAGACTGCACTTCAGATTCTTTACAAGACTTACGTTTTCAGCGTTTTTTACTTACTTTGCATGCATAGACAGTTATTAAAGAAAATATTCCTTGCTGTAGGTGCAACTACTGCTGCTTCTCTTTTTAGTGTTTCTATGTGGCCTTCATCTCACCCTTTCATCCAGGCATAGCTATACAAATTTGCATCATTTCTCTTTTGCACTGTACTTCATCCAAGCCTCTGAAGCAACGTAGATCTGCAGGAAAGCTATAAATCTTGCAATTTGTCTATACTGCACACTTGTTTAATGTTGGAGTCATATGATTGTGTAAATGTTAATTTGGATCTAGATTCCTCTCTAGAGTGAGCTAAATCTGTCTCTGGTGAGAGTGGAGAAGTGCATGCTAATTCTCAGTCTCCACATTCAGTAAGGGCTTGCTTTTAGAAGGCTCATGGATACAGAATTCAGAATTCAGAATTCAAATTATATTTCATTCTTTTGGCTTCCTACCAGTCTAACACACATCTCAGAAAAAAGCAAAACCAAAAAACAAGCTGCCAGTTTCTTAACCTCTGCTGTAAGCAAAGGTTGAGCTCCCAAATGCGTGAGCTGGACACGGGCTGAGAAGCCCCCCCAGTGCCCTCAGTGAGGAGCTGTCCCCCATGCCAGTCAGTGTCAGGGCACAACAGGCTTTGAGAGTCAGGACCTCATGTGGCACCCTGCATCAATTCAGGAGGCAGTGAGAAATGCCAGACATTCCCAGAAATATGCACTAGGCAGCTAGCAAGCTGCCAAATTCCGCAGCAGCTGTGTGAATTTCTGAGACATCTTGTGAGGGTCACATACAGACTGCACTGCAGAGGCCTCATATGGAGGAACTGGAACAACATTCTTTATCTCTTGTACCATGTGCTTATTTTTCACTAGTTGAAATGTTGTGGGTGTTTATTCAAATATAAGCCTTTCAAGAGTCACAAGTAAGTGGTGGAGAGCTCAGAAGGTTTTCATGGCAAAATATTTTACTGGACCTCAGGAAGCTATTACTGGAAAAAAAGGTGTTCTTAAACTTTTCTTCATGTATTCCAAGATTCAGAGCTTGGTTATTAATTTTAATTACATTTAGGTGAAAAGAAAGCCTTAATAATGTAAATGCTTGTACTTTTGTCTTTATGGCAATCAGTAAAGATTGAAACAATAGCACTAAAACATTTCTAGACATCTTCCACTCATCTTAATTGGGGGAGTTAACTTTGAAGATTAACTTAAATGCCAAAATTTTTAACTATTTCAATGCTGCTTGTCATCTCATCACTACCCATCAACTGTAGATTAATGTACCTGTCATACTATGATGTTTTATTAATTTGAGAGAACATTTTGTAGGAATATGACGGGTTTACTTAGAATATGCAAATAACAATGTAGCTTATTGCACATTCTTTCAATCACTTGAATAATTGGGATTCTTCTGTTGCTCTGACAAATTAGAGTAAAATGATTCTTATATAGCCAACAGCTGAAAAAAGTATGACTCCTAGAGAGCAGCTTGCTTGCTATGAGTAGCTACTCCTGCAGTGCTTGTCACCTGCTTTGGGCTTAGAAATAGTGAAAAGCGATGGGAACAGGATGATCCGTGCACGCTGAAAATGTTGGTTAGTATTATCAAGAAAGTTAATTAAAATATTATTTTTCTGCCAAAATGCTATTAAATAAAAGTTATTAAATGAAAATTAAATTTTATCCTTTTAACTACCTATCATTTGAGGAAAACTGGTTTAGAGCTAAGTTTCAGTACTTATTTTAAAGCTATACTTTTTTGTTTACTGAGATTCCTAAGACGTGTCACACTTTTGGTGTGACATAATTTCTAACCAAAAGATGTTATCAATATTTAGAAACTATGGGGTTTTTATTCCAGACCTGAAGATAAATTTTCTCCTTATTGCAGGTAAAAACTGAAAGAAGTTAACGTTCTGTTATTTAGAGACAAAAGAAGGACATGAGGTTGTTTATATAGCCTTTATTCATTTATAACACCAAAATTTATCACACTTACTAGAGAAATGTTTTAATTTGATTTTTTTTTGAGAAAAAAAGTATTATTCCAGTAAACTCTGAGTTAGAAAACGTGTTCCTGCTCAGAAAGTTTTATGCCTTGAGTGGGAAAAAAAGAGCTGTCAGACTCCCTTAGTCACAGACCCATTTACTCAGAATTTCTTCCTGTCTTTTGCCTTGGGTGTCATTTTCAAGAGCTGTGTCCTACTTAGTACTCAATGAACATCACTATTCTAACACAGAAAGCAGATATTCACAGAAAGCTGCGTAGTTTCCCCACATCTTGCAACACTGTGAGGAAGTAATGAGAAGTACCTTTATAACTTCTCATGCTTTGATAGTTTAGTAGCACCATCACATTTTCTGTTGTTATTTTCTATCCTATTTCATTATATTCAGAAAACTATTGATGAGAATTTAGTGGCTATAAGTTCCACAACAAAGGAAGCAACATTATCCTCTCAAACAGGCTAATGGGCTACCATAACTACTATTAATGTGTTTGCATTTTTGAAGTCAAACAAAAGGTAATACAAAAAGGACTTATTTTAAATTGGCCAATATTGCTTCATGTAATTATGATCACCAAGTCTTCTGGTCACTGTCACTTTTCAACACCCTTCTATATCTCCTGTATCCACTTGCTGGTCTATGATCATTCTAAATACCTCAATTGTCCTATTTTCAGCTGTGTTGTTCTCATCATCCACTGCATTGAAAACGGACAGTTTTGCTCTCTTGTCCCTTCTTGCCTTGGCCTCTCCTCCTCTGCCTCCTCTTGTGATCCTACGGATTCCTCTCCTCCCTTGTGCCATCTGTAGTGCTCTTCCCAGTCTCTCTAGGCTCTTCAACTAACCAGGCAGGAGACTAACCAGTTTCTGAGTTAAATCAATTCTTTGAGTCATCTAAGACCAGACTCTTTTCCCAGAGGACAGATAAGTTCACCCAAAGACAGAGACCTGATTGGTTCAAGACCTTCATTTCCAGAGGTGACAGGTTGCTATATTCCTGTTCATCCCAACTTATAAAACCATAGCTTTACCTCCAGGACTGTTGTATAGACAGGGCTATTGATGCTGAAAGGTAAAATCCTAATGCTAGCATGGATTTGGAAATGGTAGCTCAAGTATCCTAGAAAAACACACTTTGTATAAGGCTGGGACTGGCATTCAAATGCTTTGCTGGCACAGTAGGTCAGCACAGCTCCACAATACAACAACACTAAATAGGCTTCCTTGCTTATGTAGCATTTTAACAAAACAGAGTTCCAGGTCTACCTGACACAGAAAATATTTCTAATACAAACAGATTTTAATAAATTCTGATAAGCTGTTTTCTTTATCACACTTAAATGAATTTAGGGAAAATTTTAGCTATCTAGTCATAAGAGCTGTGTGTATATAGATGGGTATATCCTAATGTATTTTATATTTACATGTGTGTGTATAAAGAGGGATACACCATCACATATATTTACAAACATGCATATTGCCTATATATGAACACCTCAACTATATCAGGAATACAATATACCCAAATAATTTGCTCGATATGCTGCATACAAAACTTCAAGTTTAATGATGGAAAGAGATTAATCATGTTAACATAAATGATTCATCCTGCTCCATGCAGAATTTCTCTTTTTATAATCTGTTACTTATATTTATTGATAGGGAAAACAGCAGGCAAGTGAAAAGCTTAAATAGGTGAAGCAGACTGAAATTAATTAAACAGACAGTGCTAGTTGAAGCATCTGCACACTGCAGAGGACCCTGACCTGGGAACGGCACTTACCCTCAGGCCCCATGGCACAGACCCGCTGTCAGATCTAAAGGCCTTTGTTAACAACAAGCTTATTGGTGAGATCAGTCACAGGGAATCAGTTTTGGTTCATTCCAAGGCAGTGAGGTTTTGTTTGTAGATGTCAGGAGGGATTTAGCAGAGGAGAGTTTATAGAGAAATAGTCATAGGATAACTAATTAAATTGAAAGATTTCCATCCCAAGTTGGAGGAAGATGCTTAAGCTCCAGGGACTCACAGCCCTGGAAGTCACATATATTGTTCTGAGACTTTCCCATCATTTCAGAGGATCTGACTGTTCAAGGTGTAAACAACAATATTTGGCCTCATCAGATGTTCCACTCCCTAACCTGGGAAGAAAAATATTTTCTTTCAAAAATAAACAAAAATATAGCATGAAAGCATGAAAATGCTTCTCCTAAACTACTGTCCAAAAAATAATCCCATATAAGCAGGTGTATGAATAAGCTGAATGAACATGGGCTTGTGGGTTGGTATGAGTTATGCTTCTCCTACACTGGTAAAATAATTTAATTAAACATAGAATAAAGAAAATAATTTTGCAAAATGATGACTGAAAATCCCCACAGGATTATAAAATATTGGGGGTAAGAACCAATATACTGCCCAACGAAACTATGTCATTTTCTGCTGCAGTATATTGTTTTGCTTTTCTTCAGAGAAAGGGAGAATAAAATATTGATCTTGAAAATTATTCCTTTTCTTTCTTCTTCAATGACTGAAAACAGATCTTTACAAGGCTTGAAATGCTGAAGTTTTTAATGGGGGGTGGGGGGGAGGGTGCAAAAAAACCTCACCAAAAATTGCCATGAAAACTTGAATCAGTGCCCTGAAAGACTGGAGAGCAAGAAATAGTAGAGAGATGATAAAGGTTAGAGAGACAATAAAGATTTGAGAGACTCAGCTGAAGCAAGGAAAAGCTCTTCTGGAAAAAGTGAAGCTGATAAAGGCTGGCTTTTTTTCTGGTTGGTTGTATTCTCTGGTAAATAAGTCAGAAACTGTGATCAAAGCTTTTCCAGCATTTAAAAAATTGAGTATCTCTGGCTGCTTTGTAATTCTTGTGTCTCATAAAGTTCTCAAAGCACCTTCTTCATTAGAGTTACTAACAGAGTTACCTAACTTTATCAAATTTTTGAGAACTTAACATTTTTCAGACCTCTTCCAATCTGTCAAAATTTATAATCAGTGAGCAGGTTCAAAAACTAGACAACTGAGATCCAATACAATTTTAATGCTTAATAGATTTTTTTTTACAGAAACAGATGAAAAAAATTAAATTTTAAGATCAAAATAATATAAACCTCAGATCTGACAAACAAAAACAAATAAATAAACTAATAATTTCTGAGGTTATTTTGTCAATGGTCCTTTTCAATAATAAATTTTACTAGTAGTAGTGTGCAATAACTAGAATGACAAATAAATTATGCATAACAAAGCTATTTAAATTTATGTGTGACAAACATGATGTATTGAGGAATGTAAGAACGACCCTTGATATTTTCAAAGTAAACTTTGTGTTATGATAAGGAAAGTTAAATGGAAGAGCAATTTCTTAAAATAGCTGATAACACCATATCTGAGGTGGTCTGATATCACCATATGAGGCCAAACTCAAGAATGGAGCAAATATACAATGGCTTTGTCATTCTTTTTTGAAAATGTACTTCTGCTGTTGATGTGTATTACAAGTGTATTAATTAATCAAAAATGATATTTTAGAATTTGAGAGTTCTTGACAGATTTTTTCACAATTAATTAATCAAATTGCTTTTAGAATTGATGTATTTTTTTTATTTTTCATTCAGTGTTCAAATGAGTAGCATAATTTAATTAGAAAGTGAAACATGAAATTTGCAGACTCCCAAGATTCTGTATTGTAAGAAATAACAAATAATTACTTCCAAACGACCTTTTATCTGGCACTTCTTAATTTATACACCTCTACATCATATTCCATCACACACCTTTTGCAAATGGGAAGTTTAATAGGAGAGCATAGAAAGTGCAAATAGCCTTGTCCATCTCTTGCCATTAAACTAATTTGTCCATCTAGTGTAAAAACTTTCCTTGGTGAGCGTCATGGAGTAAAAGTTTTCTAACTACTATAGAAATATTCTAAGTTTTACGGGTAAAAACAAATTAAATAGAAAATATCTGTCTGTATTTAGGTTTCCCTGGACAGATCCAATAATTTAAGATAACTAATGATCAACTAAATGATTCACCATTATAAAATCAATCAAAATTTGAGGTATGCATAAAACCAGAAAAGATTAGATTGTTTTATCGAATGAACAGTTGTGGGCTTTCTTGTATGGAATTTACAGTTTTACAAAATTGAACTACTGGCAAGGATTATGATTAATATATGCTATCAGTTTCTTGCATCCAGTTTACAGAAAGAACTGATTGTATTCCCTTAAATTTGCTGTACTAAAAAGTGTTATGGCCAAAATAAGTGCACCACATATGTACAAAGCCAAACATATACTCTCAGTCTAACTAGGGTATTAACTGTCTAATAAACAAAATGGTTATTAGACCAGCTGTAATGATGATAAGATGGTTCAAATTGTATATCATTAAAATGGTGCATACACACACTTTCCAGTCTCTGTGTGTGTCTCAGATGTTATGTTCACTATCCGAAGGCAAATGGCTTCGTTCAGGGGAGAAACTACAGGTTTAGTTGTCTGTATCTTTGCTTGGAGGGGTGTGGGGCTGATGTTGGTTGTTTCTTTCTCTTTAGAATCTGCTTGGAGTCAATTTCATCTGTATGTTGACTTCATCTGTCAGCCTTTCCCCTTGCTCTTCTGTTCTTGTCTGCAAATGAGTTTTACATACAACTTTACTTTATAAGATGTGTTTTAAATATATTATATATTTGTACTTTATTGTTCTTGTTATCTCTAAAGGTACATATACCTGACACATGGGTTTTTGCTTTTGATGATCTGGAACTGACCACTGGTGAGTTGTTTACAATCAAGGACCTCCAGTGTCTATCTGTGCCTCTGCTTCAGCACCTTTGACATCACCCTGTGCCTGCTCTCCTCTTTCAACCCACCCACAGCTACACTTTATTCCGGGGTCAAAGACAGTTCATTCTGCACAGAAGGGTCACTCGATATTACTATCCATTACTTAGAAGTATAGATATATATAACAAAATGTGTTACACTGCACCATTGTGCAAAGCAAAGGAAAAGCCAAAACAGCATATATTACAGTTCTCTGGGTATTAGGTAATGCTGTAACAAGCTGAAACAAACTTCTAGACAGGCCAAAAAGAAACCCTGACAAAGCCTGACAGGACTTGATGCTTGTTCTGTTAGCTTAGCACACAGTCTGTGACCTGTTACAAGCAACAGCAATAGCAACTCCACATTTGCTGACCTACAAAGTACATGTCTGTCTTAAGTATTTCCTTTTACAATCCCTGGTTTTATTGAACATTAGCTAATGCTTGTTATAACTTCCCTCAGAGGCCTTATAAGAAAAGCATATTTCTCATTATGGTGAAATGTCTCTTTTAATGAGGAACAACATGCTACCCTCACAGTACTCCTGAAATAATGTCTTTCATGGAAATATGAAACCATCTGTCTGACAATAACACTTCACATGACCTCACAAAAAAGCAACCTAAAACTACATATGAATTAAGATACATACTTTTCTGAGTGTAAATTGAGTCTTTTGTCATAGAACACTTATGATACACAAATGACCTCCTGCCTGTTGATTCATGTGCAATTCACATCCAGTTCTTCTGGTCTGTCTCCAAGTCTCTTCACAGATATCATTTACCACCTTCAACCTTGCTCTCATCACTCAGTCCTCTGCTTTCTGGAATATAATTTCTATAATTATTACTCTTCCACTTCCCTTCATATAGCTGCTTCTTTCAGGCTTCTCCTTGTATGACAAATAGTTCTTGCCAGGTACTATCATAAACCAAGAGCTCTTCTATTCAATGTCTCAGTTCCCACCACATCTAATTTGTTGTAGTACAGTCTTGATGCAGAACAGAAATACAAAACATTACTTCCTTCTTCTTATAGTATTATCTTGAGATAACATTGACACATATAAAACATACTACAGAAAGCTGTGAATGAAACCTGGATATGATTATTTAAAAATCTCTTGAGCAAAGCAAGTTGAAACTTAATTAGTTGAACAAAAAGATATATCAAAATAAAAGCAGATATTATGAGAACATAAAAATTAATATTTTAATTAGTTTTTCAATTACTTCAGATAGTTGCAAGCATTATTAATAAAAATACAATACGAGAATTTTAATGCAACTGTGGTCTAAAACTGAAAAAGCAGTCCTCAGCTCTCTTTCTAGAGGTTGGAAAGAAATAGTTTCATTCTTAATTTTCGCATTTATTCTAATATTTAAAAAAAAACCTTTGTGGAGAAGACTCCATTGACTTTATATGTGTAATTTTCTCTGACTATCAAAGAGAACTCAAGTGAGTAATTCCTCCTATATATCTCCACTAGAGATGCTTAAAATTAATTAATTACTGAAATGACTCCTACTGATAAGAAAATAAGTCTTGTCCTCTAACCTAAGATGACATAGCATAAACATTTTGAGGGATTGGTGAAAATTCAATGAAGTCATGAAGGGATTTTAGCAAAATTTTCTCCTTTTTTATTTTTTTAAATAAGAAAGTCAAAATGTAACCGCTTTTACAAAGACACAAGTAAGATCTGCCACATTTTGAAAGTAACATTTTCATTTTAGCAGCTGAAGAGACAACTTTACAGTTATCTGAGAACAAGAACTGCTTATATGATCAAAATAGCCATTGTATAAAGATACAAGCAGTTGCAGATTCTCAGCAAGAGAGAAATCTATTCTTTCATGCCAACTAAACTCTTAGCATCCATTCTTGACCTTCTAGTTTATGGTTTTACTCTTGGAAAAAAATCATTTGATTAAGTTCCTTTCAGTTGTTGCTGTGGTCGATTTATATTCAACATCTACCTATAATGATATTGTTAGCATATCAGTAAGGGATTTCCAAATTCAAGATTTTATCCTTTTATCAACAGAATGTTTTAAATCCAGAGAAGACTCCCCTCCTGTAACTTGTCTGTGTATGTGAAAAACATGCACCAATTTAATCAGATTCCTACTGTTAAATTTCATCATTTTATACAAAAATATATTACCTTCTTTATGCCTTTTCTAAAGGAGAAGTATGCTTGCTTCTCCTTCATACATTCTCACTGCATGATACTTTTCTCATGTACATTTTGGCCTTTTATCCCAATATGCAGTACTGTAAATCAAATAACTAAAAATATTAAGCATTAATGTCATGCCTTTCTCACTTCTTTCCCCAAATTATAATCACAACTTTGTGAGGTCTTCTCTGCAATTCACATTGGTTGCATTTTATATTAGAATTATTTAGGCATCATTTTGAAATTTCTTTTTTATCTTAGTAATTTTTCTTTTCTTTTCCTTATTTTTATTTTCTACTTTCCTCTCTAATAAAAATGAAATTCCAAAGACTGAAGGGTTTGCTTTTGCTCTTTCACAGGCAGCTCTGAGGCTTACACCTTGCTGTAGATGGCCCCAAGAAGAAATTACTGTTTTAGTGACACTGCCTGGAATGTGTCTACACGACCCCCTTCCTCATTCAGCCTCTTCAGTTTCCCAAAAAAAGTGATCTGCATAGCTAAAAATACTGGGAATCAGTCAGAACACAGCTTTTGGTCACAAGCACTACACCTCCAATATTCCTGCTTTCCACTCTGTGAATAAAGACAGTTGTGAATATAAAAGAAAGAAATAGAACCAAGTTATTTTAATATGTCTCCAAGGTAATAATAAAAAACTAAAAGCAGATGCAATTCCAAGCACAAGTCCATAGATTTCTTTTCTGGTTTTACATTTTTGTAATGTCTGTGAAAATCCTACATAATCAATTAGTAACCTTTGAAAACGTACTGTCTTTTTAAGATTTTCCATGAGATATCTTTTTTATAAGCATATTAAACATATTATTGCATTTTCTCTACCCACTAGAGCACATATCATATTCAAGAAATGCCCTCTTTTTATGGACGTGCACAAACTGCATCCAGTGGACAGCACAGACTGTTCTGTGATATCACAGCAGCCTCCAGTTAGGCTGGGGACTTTGAAAATTAAAAACCAGGTAGAGTGACCTGCCCCTTAGTTCAGACCAGTTATGCGTTGTATTTTTTTCTGGTAATTTAGATTCTTAAACTAATTCTAGGGAAATTTAATAATAATGGAATTCTAATAGGTTGCTTCAGTAGTATAACTTTGGGAAAGAGAGAATGTGGAAACTGACTGAGTCAAAACACCCTCTGTTGTGAATATATTATTGCAATTATTCTTACCAACCAAAAGGCAAATCAAGCAGTACTGGTCAAGAAAGAAAATCTGGCTCATGCCATGTCTTCTCATATGCTCCAAGTACTTCAAACCTCTTCAAATTATGTTCTCATGTATCATTTCAGAGCGGATGACTAATGTGTTATTGACAGGATTGTTGGTTCTGTTGATCTTCCACCCTTCTCCTTTCTGTTTCCTCCTCAGTGTGGGGTGGGTTGGGGGAATAAATATATATTAGAGTCCTCTTTATTATGTGTGCATAGCCTCAATATTCAAGCAACCTACTCAGAAAGAATTTCCTTTATATTTCTGCATAGTGTTGTAGCCATTCCCATAGTCTAGCTCAAGGTATCTTTAGAATAACTTTGAAAATCTTGCATGAATAAGATACAATTTACTACAAGGATAATCTAAGGGTATGTATATTCCTGAGAACACTTTCAATTTATAACATGGATTTTTTTTTATTTCATCTTGAACTTTATGTTTTCCTGAATTTGCTGATCTGGGTTTTTCCCAGTAGCTCTTGATTGGCAAGATAATATAAGTCTTTACAAACGCCAAAGTCCAAATAAAACTTCTACTGGATAATTTCTTAGAAAATTTGCTTTAGAGTGAAAAAAAAAAAGGACAGGAGACTGTTTTCCCTCTTAATTGTATAGGTGAGATCATGCAGCGTCTAGAGTTTTCATTTTTCATTCTCTGATTTTCATTATTTGACTACACAGTTTGAATGATGATTTGTCAGGTTAAACAGAAGAAATGTCAATAGTTTCTTTTGTATCTGGGTATTCCCCATAGTGAAGAGCCAGCACAGACTTGGATTTTGGCTGCCATTGGAGACTAGGCCCTGATAAAGAAGAGAAAACCCTGGGAAGCAAATGGTATTGATTTTTCTCAAGAGCTGACTTTGACCCAGTGACCACACTTCAGTGTTTGATTTGCTAAGTGACAAAAGATCTTTCTCCTTCTATTTCATTTGTGTAGGAGTGTTGCTTTATTCATCTTTTTTCCCTTTTCCAGTGCTCAATGTAAATCCTAGGAATCAGGATAACAGGATCAGAATCTGTATTGCTTAAAGAAACCAAACAGAATAATGATTTTATACATATCTTCTTAACATTTTCCAAGTATCTGAGGTTAAATACCTTGAAAACCACTAGAGTCATTCTTATTAGTTACAAAACAGAGCTATGAAGTTTTCAACAAGAGCTACGTTAGAAATTGTAAAAGTAATTAATGGTTTTTACTTCACCAGTGAAGGAGCTAACATTGTGGGAGAAAATGCAGAAACACAATGAAAAAAAATGTTTGGGCATCTACTTCATCAAGTAGATGACCTTTAGGTGGAGAATAACTTTGTGGAACGTTGATGCAGTCAGAACACCAATAAATCACTTCTTCTGCAGAATTAGTCATATCCACTAGAGATTCATCTTTTCATATGGAGTTCCTGTCAGAAGGAGGATCAAAAGAAGCAACTGATATTTCTGAACATTTCTAGTGCTTCACTGCTGCTAGCCTGGATGGTTAACAAAAATAATTGATTTTCATTCCTTATATTTCATGCTGTGTCCATTTTGGGTTTGACATGAAAATGCATGTCAGTACTCTACTCTTAGAGTAACATGGCCAAAGTTAAGGACAGCAAAATATATGTTCAGTAAAACAATATAGAAAAAGAAATATGGGCTACTAGAGATTTAATAAGTACTGGTTTTATGCTTTGTTTTTACTCTGTCAAAGTACTCATAGGAATAAAGTCTTGTGGCAAAATTGCCAAACCTCATGATAGTCAGAGTCCTTTTGAAAGACTGGACACTGCAGCTACTTGAATATAATGCAGTCTGTAATTTTAAAATAAAAATAGTCTGGGTTTACTCCTCAGAGATTAATTTAAGAAAACATGAAAGTGAAGGTTTAGGAGTAGTGGAGAAAACAAAAAAAACCCCAAAACTAAATAAATCTCTACATGTACTATTTTAAAAACCATAATTTTTAGCTTATTTCATAACATTTGTAACATGACTCATGAACACTGCATGCTGGCAGTTGCAACACAATATTATTCTGGTGACTTCAGTGAAGACTAATTTGAATTTCACTCTAAACAAAATGTGACTAATTGGCTGATTCATTTTGGCGTAAATGTAAAAGTGTAATGACTCCAATGTCCTTAAACTTGGATATAAGGCAGACTGAGCTTGGCATAGAACTCCTCTTCTGTAGCATTGAGTTGGGTTGTCATATACAGCTCCATGTGGGCCTCTTTCCAGGTTCCAGACCAGGCAGAGCAGGGGGAAGAGATAACTGATTGAGTAACACTGTGTGGTTCCAAAATACAATACTTGAGCCAAAATCAGAAGAATATACTTTGTCCATTTTTCTTTGCACTGGGAGTTCCATAGAAATACAAAAGCAAAAATGCTGAAGTAGAAAGGCAACAGAAGAAAAAGGGGATACAGGGAAGAGAAGCAACAGAATGGGAGGGTGCCTGGGTGAAACTGAAGACATTAGGAAAGAGAACAAATAGGTTAAAGATAATAATAAAAGAGACCCCCATGTTTCTGAACTCTGCTGGCATTGATACAAAACACAGATGGAGGAGGCCATCTTACATCTCATGAAAGGAGCAGTTTTTCAGAATGTCAATAATTTGATTCTGGCAGAGGAACTTGATCAAAACAAGTTTCATCTCCCCAGAGTTATGCACAAGACAATCCTGTGGAGACTTTGTCTATTCTCCATTCTTCCCTACTGAGTCTTCAGTCCATTCCTGAAGGTTTGTGAAGAAAAGCAAGTAGTTAGGGCTTATTTTCCACCGTTCCATACCTCTAGAAATCTGGGAAGGATGTTGGTGTTTCTGTTGGGAGCACTAAATAATTTTTTGCATATGGGATAAACTGAGCTGTGACTCACACTCACAGTTTTGTCCAAATTAAAATATTTGGCTCTCAAACTAGTACAATTCTTATATCACAGAATAAAGAAGAATGAAACATGTACATGATAAAAGTTTACTTACTCTTCTTATTTTTTCGTAATATTAAAATATATTAATGGTATGTACTTTTACTGGACTGGCAGGTCTTTATACTTATCTGATTTATATCCAGGAGTATCTTTTGATGGCTAGATCTTATAAAAAATGGACACCGTCACTGGCTAAAATTAATTCCATTAAAACTTCATGGTTTTTAACATTAAGAGAACTTGTGACTCATAACAGACCTTTTATGCAGTAAAAAGGCAAACATTTCCCCCTCTTTTTAATTGCTAAATATGGTATGTCTTCAGGCTGATTTAGTTCAGTAGGTAAATAGCAGGAAATCTGCTAGTCCTACCTATGGTTTTTCCAATGTTCAGCAATATCCAAATCCCCTAAGAGTCATTTAGCATATCACTGTCTAATAAATTTTATAAACATAAGCTCTGTAAGATATGTGTGACATTTAACTTGCATTATTAAATAATAAAGTAGTGTATACACTCAAACAACAAGGGGTTTTATCATGCAGTGCAATAAAAAAGACAGAAAACAGTGCAAAGTTGATATGCTTTGCACGCATGATTTCCTCCCATTTTTCAGACTCCAGTAGGTATTGTGTGTCTCATTCCAGAGTGCAGTAGTAATAAAAATACACAAAACTTCACTAACGGCTTTCTAATGAACTCCTTAAAAGAAGGCATTAGGGACCTTTCAGTTTTACTGCTACCATGAATATAGAAAGCTCTGAAAACACAGCTTCAGAATAGAGAAGATTAAAAAAAAATTATGTTGGTTCTTTTTGGCAATAATTTCTTCAGTCTTGTAATTCCTTATGTTCAATTCTGTTTCAAAAGACAGAAATGAAGCTGACCTCTGTTTTTATCCTGTAATGAATACCTTAATTATTATCAGAGCACTGACCTACTGCCATTTACAAGAGCTGCAGTGGTTGATAATCACCATAAATAATAGATTCTAATCTAAGTAGGTTAACTGCACAGATTGAAATGCGTGCCTCTTTAATTCCACCCGGAGGCCTGAGTGACTGTTAATAATGCTGCAGTGATATCTGTCAGGTTCCTGAGGTCAGACAGTCCATACCTGAAGAAATTATCTCCCAAATTTGTCCATTAGTTTGCATATGGGGCTGCTTTCATTTCACCAGATTTGCCATGGCAGGAAAAAAGTAAAAGTTTCACGTGCTCCTTTTAAGTCCTACACATTAAAAAAAACAAAACAAAACAAAACAAAACAAAACAAAACAAAGCAAACAAACAAACAAAAAAACAGCAGAAGGCAGAGATAAAATGCAAGGATGCTGAGGGCTGTCTCTCTTTTGTATTCATATAAATGAAAGCAATATATTGCAAAGTTAGATTAAACACTATCAGAAACCCCTTTAACCTTGCAGAGTTAATAATGACTATATGATACATACAACTGGAGAATACAGTCCTTGGTCTCCATTGGGTTTAATTTTCTCTTTTCTGACCAAGTAAAAAGGACAAATATAATTAATGGCTGTCACTAACACATGGACATGTATATATGCTCAAAACCTGACTGTTTCTAAAATGAACAATTAGTAACTCCTAAATGTTTCTCTGAGAAAAATAGCTGGATTTTAATGTTATTTAGTAGCAGCTAGTTGGTTTCACCAATTTACATCAAGGAAATAGAGTGGTGTTAAGATATGGAGATCTGTCTGAAAGATCATTGGAGCACTGCTGCTGTGAAATGATTCAATGGTGTGTTCAACACTTCTGAGATGTGACATAGTATAATATTTAAAGGGCTATGAGTCCATAAATATCCTCCTCTTTTTTGTCATATGAATATATCGTTCGAATTTTGTTTCTAAAATATGGTGTAAATGATATTTTTAATGCCCCTACTTTTAAAGGTAGAATGAATACAGCTTTCAAGAGAGGATGATTTGCAATCAACTATTTGATTATCAGTCTCCCTATCTTCAAAAATAATGTTCATAGGCTTCCTTTCTTAGTCAACAGGTGAACCAAATAACATGCACAGGATTTGTGACTGAGGTTCCATGCTCAGTTTCTTCTAAATCATCTTTGCTTTACTTTGTGTCACCACAACAATTCTGGAGGTACAGGCAGGTACAATGACACTAATCAATCCTCAAAAATGTCTCTTAAATTGCACCAGATTGCTCAGTTTAAAAATTAGGTGGGTGGCATATTGTGTCAATAAGTCAAAAGAATGTTTTGAAGGGAATGGATTGTTCTACTCTGCATTTGTCTGCATTGTATTGAATGTCTGTCTCATTTTCCTTGAATTTCTCCTGAGCAGTAAGGGCTGGATGCCCCCATATAAATGCAGCTAAGGCCATTAGAGATGTCCTAGACAGGCAGGGGGACCCCAGACCTCTGTACAGAGCTAACAGTCATGAAACAGGATTTATGAAAACCTGGGAGCTGCAAACAAAGCCTATGCAAAATTCCCCATTGTACCCAAAAATTACACATGCTGTATATCTTCTTTACACTGAATTAAAGAAGATGAATAAACTACATGTGTAATAGCAATCACTATTCTTTCTAAAAAAGGCAAACTCACTCTTCCCTAATATAAGCTTTACCTGAGCCTCCTAACTTTATTTCTTTTCTAATTGTCACATTATGGAGATCAAAATATGCAGTTTTCTACATTCTTCTAAAATGAAATTTTTAAAAAATGAAAATAATTTAAAGTACCTTTTTCTTCTGTCATTTTGACACCTAGACAACATTAAGTAATGCTCCATACATTGTCCGTACTACCACACCTGACTTTCTTGAAACTTTTGAATGAATAGTAGTTGTAGTAACATTGTATATACTTCATTTAACAAATTTGTTCTACTCTTCAGGCTTGAAACTTTAAAAGATACCCTTACGACAATCAAGTTAAGTTCAATTTTAGAAATTGCCATTTCCTTAGTGAAGCCCAATGTAAATACTTCAGTTAAGGCTTAAGATAAGGTTTTATCAATCCAAACTCCTTCTTTTACACTTTTACTATCTGTAACTCTTTAGTTCACAGAAAAAAAATCTAACATACTTCCTGGGGGCAGTCATTTTTTTCTCATATGTGACTTTATGTTCTCCTTAAAGTGCAATATTATATTTCACTAGTATAAACTATTTAGCTATTCCTATGCATCTGATACCCTAATATTACAGCACACAAAGGTTATTCTCTTTTAACCAATGTTCTGAGGTGATAATTGCAGCTATATTCTCAACTGACATATACCAATCCTAATACCTTAGCAGAGGAAAAGCAGAAGTTGTCTGTTCACCCTAGCTGTATTTACTGAGAGCTACAGTTTTTCTCTATAAAATGTCCCTCTAAAGTATCTATATTTCACATGCATGGGAAGTGGGGCCAGAGGAGCACGATTGCTACTGTGGACAAGACAGCAGGACCAATTAATCTGCTTGTTTTCATATGTGTCTGAGCCAATTGTGGTGCTCTTCATTCTCTGACTGAGCATTACAATTGGACTCCCAGGGATACGTATTAAATTGTTTGAATTAGAATTATATGGGCATAGGTTATGTCCCTTTCTGCTAATGTGTGCTTGTCTTGCAGTGGCTTGTGACCTTTGAACAGTTCAGTTATTAAAGAAACGTGAGGAAAAGAGGTGAATGAGACAATGGGCCCTTGATGTTGTTCAGCACTATCACTGTTTTTTTCTCAGATTGGCAAGCTACAGTACATTGGCATAGATGAAGTGTTTAACAATGAGCCTGAATAAAGATGTGCCACCTCTGTGTGCTCCAGAGTTGTCATAGGGCTATTTTTTTTACTTAGTTTTTAATTTTATCTCTTATTTAATCATTCATTTATGAAGAAGAAATTAGCAAGTTGCTCTCATAGTATTGTTTAAAAAATATGAGAGATCAGGAAAGTCTGTGTCCGCTGTGGTATGTTGTTTCTTGGATTAAAACACAATTAAAAAACAAACAATCAACTACAACAAACAACAGGACAACCTGAAAGAAATTTAAGGCAGTAATTGGAATTTCCATATGAATATGTTTATATGCGTATGGATATTCATAAATCTGCATGATGGAAGAATTCAAACAAATATTGCACATAGGGTTTTTCAAAGAAGACACTTTAAAAGTAGTGATAGAAAAGACTGTGTTTTTCACCATATTGGATTAAGTGCAGGATTGCCAGCTGCTCAAAGGAGGTGACTGTCCCACTGTACTCTCTGCCAGAGTCAATGCAGTCTTAGATCACAATATAAGATATATTAGAGAGTGTCCAAAGGACTACAAATATGGTAAAGGGCCTTGAGTGGAAGCCATACAAGTAGTGGCTGAGGTCACTTGGTCTGTTTAGCCTGGAGAAGAGGAACCTGAAGATATTAAGGCTGTATCATTGATCTGTGTAAAATGGACTAACGCACTCTTTGGGAAGTTACAGATGTAGGCAACATTCACTCCTGTGAATGACTCCTGTGATTCTCACCTGGTTCTGAGAACAATCGATGAGAATACATCTTGGAGTTCTTCACTAATGTGAATATAGCTGATATTTTGCCAAACTCCAAAACAAGTATGGTACAGGACTGGACTTGTCCAGAATCTCTGTTGTAGTGCCTCCACACTGCAATTATTCTTTGAATTACAGTTAGTAAAAATGTTTTCCTGACAGGAATAAAAATACTTAAAGAAAACCAATAAAAATGGATGCAAATCAACAGCCCAAATATTTGCCCTTGTGATATTTCAGTTGCCTGGAATTTTATTATTTGGTAATTCAACAATCCACACATCCTCAGCAAAAAGCATTTCCCTTTTTACTTTGGCAAAGCCCAAATGAAATCCATCACTCTCTATTTCTTTCAATATTAGGGAAAATAAAATCAAAGGCTCTGAGTAGCAGAGTTGTTGTAAATGACATTATTCCTTTTCTGTAACAAAACTCTCTATAAGACAAAAAAAAAAAAATACATAGGAGATGCATTTGATGGGGCCTTCCAGCAGCAGTGCAAAGTGTCTGGGCGTCCTGTCAATAGTCCCTGAACCTAAAATCATGAGCTAACAAAAGAGCCAAAATTTCACACCACTCCAGATTGTTTTTGGCAAAAATAAATTACCAGTGCAGCATCACTAGTATGCTCACTGGTCCAAAAAATGCTATTTCACTCCCAAAATTATACCTTCTGGGTTCCATAATTTAATTGACTTTTAAAATTGCAATTATAGAAGTCCAAATCCTTCAATTTGTGAGTGTGCTAATCACTCAAAAGTTCTGAGTACAGTGACATGAAGGGAAGAGAAAAGAAGACTCATATTTAAATGTATTGAAATTAGTTAAATAAAAAGCCAACCAATATTTTGTTAAAATTAAAGAGCTGATTATTTTTGAAGCTAAGTTTATTCAGCTTCAGTTTGTAGATGGAAGGTGGAGGTACATGGTCATATTGAGAACAAAAGCAAAGCTACAGGTTTGTTGGAGTTGCCAGGGCACTTATTCTTGCAGTCTAGATTTTCCATAGACATTGAGATCTTTCAAATATGTGCTTATTTTTTGTGTGGAGTACTTAAGTTACTGGAGATGAAAATGGCATACATTGAGGTTCTATGACTGAAATGTAAATGCCATCTGCCATCATAACCTCCTTCTTTTTTACAGTTATGAGATAAACAGCCTTAGGATTTTATCACAGAACCATAAAATATGCTGAGTTGGAAGGGACCCATCAGGATCATTGAATCCAACTCCTGGCCCAGCGCAGGACATCCCAAAATTCACACCATGTGCCTGAGAGCATTGTACAATTTTGTTTCATCTTTCTGCTTGTTTGGGGAAGAAGTTTAGTAGGAGGACGAGAGGATGGACTATTCATGAATAGAGTATTTTGGGTACTGCAATATGGATCAGATTTCTTGCTCTGCTACAAGTTTGGCACGACTTTGAACAAGTGACTTAGGGCTATATCTACAAATGAGTTCTAGGTATATTGTTCCAGTCCATAACTTACAAGAATCCTGACATGTGGTGGAATCCATACAGCTGTTCCCACAGGGAGAGACAGATGCTTACATACCAGATCCAGAAGGCCAGCGTGCTGCACAGGGAGCTATTACTGATATTTGGCCAATAGCAAATACAAATGAGAAGTGCTATCTGAGGTGAGTATATGAGTACATAAACAGGAATGTTAATAATAATTCTTGCCTGCCACTACTCTCTGAATAAGACTGTCCAACCACTTCCTTATCCACCAATCTACTCACGTACCAAACACACCTCTCGGCAATTTGCAGAAAAGGATGATGTAGGGGGCTGCGTGAAAGATCTTACAGAAGCCCAGATAGATGACATCTGTAGCTTTTCTCTTGTTCACTGATGTAATTACTCTATCATAGGAGGCCAAGAGATATGTTTTTGAAGGTCATAATCTCTGAATTTAGGTTCTTAATCTCCCAAAGAGTTTGGATTTTACTTTGAAAAATATAAGCATTTTTGTGAATTTACACCTAGTATTTCACAGATTTGGGAAGATATATACTTCAGTGTTAGCAACTCAGATGCTACACTCATAGTTCAAACCAGTAGATTTGTAAGTAGGTAGTGTGAAAATGTGGTTTTTGGAAAGTAGAAAAGGTATGCATGGTGGGTGCATTCAGTAAGACTTGTGAAAAAACAGTGTGGGACAACAAATACTGAGTTCTGTCCTATGCTATTACTCAATACAGAGCTAATTTTAGTTCATATTGTAGGGCTACAGCCACCTTCCTGCTCATTTCCCCTCCAATACTATCACCTGATATGTCCTTAAAAACATACAAGGAAAATAAGTTGTTCCAGTTCTGACTGCACAAAGGACTGAGTGCATTATCCTTACGTTTCTATAACAGGAGAACTGGTATCAGGAACAGTGGTCGCCACAGCTCAACTTATTGTATGAAGCAGAAGGAACTTTCAAGTCAAGAAAACTGTTTCCAGAAGACATTAGCAGGCTTTCAAAATTAATTTCTATTAAATTAGTCATTATTTTTCTGGAGACCAACCGCTTTCATTTTTAATGATTAACAGTTTAAAGTCTGTATCACACATTTCTATCTATGCAGCCAGTGTGTCAGACAATTATGCAAGTTAAAGCACTATAAAATATCTGATCCAATTAGTGTAGAGGAACACTGTATAATTATGGATTTATAAATAGATATTTCTCATTCTTTTCTATAATTTGCTATGAGCTGACTATGAATATCTGTATACAGCTTTCAAATGAAAGGAACAAAAGCCAGGTCTTTCCAGCTAAACCTAGGTATGCAAATATGTACAGTTATCAACAACTTGTTGAAGATAGTCAGAAGCCTCTGAGGTCAGTCTGGAGAAAGATGAACAGTGTAAATAAGACAAAAGAAAGTCAGGGTTATTTAAATACATGTTTTTAAAAACTCACTTTAAGTTTATTTAAAGTTATTTAAAATTATATGCATAATTTTTCAATGTTTTCCTTCATAATTAATGGAACGTGACTTTCATTTAAAATTTCATTATAAAAATAATGACAAGGAGGTTATTCTTTCTAATTCAGGATTGCTGCTAATTAAGACTGAGGCTAATAAATTTCAAGACCTTTGACTCAGAAGCCTAAATCAATAAACAATTCCCCTTTGGTTTTCATGCAATGGCAGGATTATTCTATTATGAAAAGAATTCTATTACCCTTCTATTATGAAAAGAATGGCTAAATTAGAACTTTAGAGATCTACACAATTTCATCACCCACTGTTAAGAAGAAGGCTTTTATTATTTGTCTCTCCCAAAAGTGTTACATTTTTTTACTTCATTTTTTCCTTTCATAACTCCCCACAACAGAAAGGAAATACAAAAAGAAAAAGTCAAGAAAATACTTTATTGATTGTTTGAATTCTCTGAAGTTTCATATCACTATTTGGGCCCTAATAAATTCATTTTTTATCACCAACAATTTGGGTCTGAATGGATCTCTTCCTAATCATATGGCGTTTCAGTGTTAAGAGGCCAGTGATCTGTTCTCCTATATTGAGTTCTTGAATTTCATTTTTTTTAACATGGTAAGATCTAAGTAAAACAAAAAGACTCTAAGCTGATCAAAAACGAATTTCCTTCTGTTTATTTGGCATCCCATTCTTGACAGGTGTGGTGTTCTCAGTGGCTCTGTTTTGGTACTGGTAAGGAAAACAACCATTACTTAAAGATCTTAATGAAGATCTTATTGCTGGTCTTCTATACGTAAAACATGGTTTCATGAGGTGCAATGTGCAAATTTTCACTACATATTGCAAAAACTATAATGCCTGCTATTGTTACACAATGAAGACTATCAATCTGCAGAAACATATATTAAAGTATACTTATAAAAAAAAAAAAAAATCCAAATACCTGGACACTGATTTTCCTGGCAGACTTTATGACCATTTAATTTTTTAGAGTTTCCTTGAAGTCAACGTAAAATCACCAAAAAACCCCACTATTACCATATTCCATTCTCTGCTTGAACTGGAAGAGAAATAGTCTTGTGTACTTATGCCTTTTCTCTATAAAATAGGTACCAGCAATTCTGAAGAGTTTAAATCCCTTATTAATTGGCATTTATCCAAGGGTCACTGTATATTATTTAAGCACTGGAGTATTTATTTGTAAAGAAAATCTGTGGTTGTGAAGCAGAGGTAGAAAACATTAATTTCAAAGAGTGAAAACCTAGAAAGCAAATAAGAGTGACACAATGTTTGTTTTTATTTGTCTCCAGTTCTGTGATCTATTTTTAAGAAAGCGCCACTAAGAATGCTCAAGTGCCTGAAGAAACAAACACTTTTTTGAAAACCCCTAAAAATATCATATTTTCCTTTTCCAACTACAAGATGAGGCATAATTATCAATGTCTTTGTTGGGTCATCTGCTACTGAATTGCTAAAGAAAGAAAGAAAAGTGTCTACAGGTTTGCAGTTCTTTTGTAGAGGTTTGTACAGACTTATTTAACTTTATTAAACTTTATTAAACTTTATTAAGCTTTATTAAACAAAGCAATAGTAAATATTTTTTTTAAATTCTGATTCATTGGTTTTTTACATGTAATGCTCCTGAAAAAAAATACCTTACGTGGGAAACTGTCCCTTATAAGTGAAAAAAAAAAAAAGTTCTGGTTTATATATTTAATTCTATTACCTAAAAACACAGACATTGTGGAAAGTTGAAAAAGTCCAGCTGAACTGCAAAAGGAAATCTTTTAGTTAGAAGTACAATGTCAGTGTTACATTGAGGCTTCTTACTGCACTTCTCTGCTTGGTCATATCAAATTAAGGTGACATACATCTCAGTCTCAAAGGTTGTGGACCCCTGTTGTAAATACAGAAAAGCTGAAGATCAAGTCACTGAAAAAGAAAAATCATGGTACAATCATTGTTACCATGTAGATCATGGATACCATTATCTTCACAAATCCTTCCAAGGCTTCTCAGTCAAATTCAAACAAACTGCATACATAGTTTCCTCCTTTTGACAAACCATTTAAAACATGTCACTGAGTAATTAGAGCAGCAAATGCAAATATTTCTGTAGCAAATATATGCAGGCTGGATATATTGTGGAACCATTATTTCTAGTTCAATCACTGAAATGCTGCATAATGCCATTTTGATGAAGTGTTACCAGTTTACCTCCTGCAAATACTTGGCTCTTTTCACCAGGAATTTTGCTACCCTTTCTCTTTTCCTAGCAAAATGACTTTGCAGACTTAGTTCTAAAAAGGTTTACAGAGACCAGGGAAAAGTGTGAAAACAACGTGAACAGTCAGATTCTTCTCTGCTTCAATAAACAGTTCTACAGAATGCAAGTAAATACCTGTGCACAACACAGAATACAGAAGACATCTAGACAGAAAAGAAATAAAAAAGATATAGTAGGAAAAGAAACAATAATTTTCCATGTCACTTTCTTATTTATTTGTTATTTCTACAAAGTACTGGTATCGTCGTTCTTCCAACGCATGAACAGCAGAGTTTTAATGTGTAATCGTTGTGCTTTCATTCTTATTTTCATCACTAGTTTTAATAAAATAGCTTTATATCAATTAAGTTTTAGAAATCATAGCCTTGATCATCTGGGCTAGTTCTCTTTCACACTATGAATTAAATAACACAGGTCTTTTTGTAACTCAACTAAAAACCCTACAAAGAGGAATTCCACCTTGACAGCTGCATTACAGGGTTTTGCCACTTTGGGCCTGAAGTGCATGAAGAACACTATAGCAGAAATATAATGAATGAGACTTTGAAGAAAAGAAATATATACTTAATCCCTTTCTTAGCAGCTTTTTTTCACCGTATAACTGGCTAATACAGATGTAGTAAAAAATAGCTGTATTTTTGCAAAAGATCAAGTTGAGGATTTTTTTTTAATTTCACAATAACCAGGGCATCATCATATGTAATTACATTTTCTTCACGAGCTTATTAACAGTAAACTTAACATTTCACAAGTGTACATTTCATGCCATATTAACATTTGCTCACATGCTTCTGAAGTGGAGGAAGTTCCTGAATTTAAATGTTTCCTTTTTATCAGTTTTTCCTTTGCATTTTAAGTAACAGAAAAGAGAAAGCGATTGGATTAAGTGCTGGGATTTCAGAAGAGGTAAAAGTGTAAATAGCAATGTTTGAACACATTTGCAAAGTGCCAGTGAATAGAGCACTACGCACTGCAGAAATACTCAGAGCTAGAACCTTATCTTTATGTGTACTAATAAAAGATAAATAGAGTCTGCTGTAGGCCCCTAAAGCTTCAGTTTGGAGAAAGGGGGACACAAGGAACAAGGTTCTATTAAAACAAAAAAACATAAAATCAGGCAGTTTTTCCTCATTAATTTTTCCTCCTCTTTGCCACTGGCGATAAGGGCCGACAATGCACAGCTCCGACCAGCTGGTGTTTCACAAAGGGAAAGCCCTTGAGGCAGGGACTCTCCTCCTGACAGAGTCAGCCCCGGAGCTCGGCTGCAGAGGCCACTGTTATTTACATAAGCACATAAAGGCAAGTCACAATGCAATTAGCCATATCAGGATCACACCAGTGAACTTGAGGGCTCTTTATGTAGGTCCCCCCACACACTCTCATGATGATGCTTTATGCTTTTAATTAGAACACTGTTATTGACTTTAAGACATTGATTCCCTGGGGTCCAGTGGTGATGAAGTTATGATAGGTGATTTTCCATGTTCAACCTCTTGTAAGTTACATTCTGCTATATTTGCTAAAAAATAGGGCTTTATATTTAGGTTAAAAAAACCCCAAATCTCCTATCTATTTTCCAGAAAGGAAAAATACTTTGATGGTTCGGAAGTACAATAAGATACACAGGCCCTTGAAGAAAAAAAATACCATTTAAATGTGTTAAAAGAGATGACAAATGTCAAGCATGTTTTTATGCAAATGGAAATCAGAAGAAAGTAATAAGCCAAAAAGATAATTTTGAAAAAAAAAAAAAACTATAACAAACAAACAAAACACAACAAACATAAAAAAACCCTTTAACCAGATAGTAATTTTTTCTGGGTTTTTTTTCACAAGGTAATCTGATTGACCTGATTAATAAGTTAAATCTTTGAGCACTCTATCATGCCCACTGCATTGTTTCACTGTGAAAATTTTTGTTTATTAAAATTTTTATTATTTGTTTTTAGGGTTTTGTTATTCCTATTACTTAGCTGATAACCTCAGCTGCTCTTTGTCCTGTTGTTTTCTGACACACTAAAAAGTTTTTAATAAGGAATAGTGATCAGTTAGGAATAATGAATGACAAATCAGTTCATCTGCAAATTTTCAAATGATAATTTCTTGTTTCTAAATTAGGAAAAATTTGGGCATTCTTGCAGATTTTCATAAATGTTCTGTGACATTTTCTTTCCAAACCTGTCTGGATAGCAGGTATTGCTCTATCAAAAAGTGATGTGCAAAAATAAGAAAATTCTTTAAGCAAAAAAGAAAAGATGTAGAACAAGTTAATTTAGTAAGCATTTAGCCGTAGTGGGTGTTAAAGACTAGATTTTGGGTAAATCGTGCTTTGTCAACAACCCAAGTGATGGAAGACACGTGGATGTTATTTTCCCTTCAGAGGGGAGTGGAAAGTTCGTTCTGTCTTGTGTTCACATTTGTTTCATTGAAGTTTGTTTTGTCATTATGTGATAAGGAACAGTCTAGGGGTTACAAAGCAAGTTACATGCCTTGTATTTCAAACAGGAGACAACAAGTGAAATAGTGATGGCAGGGTCAAAAAAGGATTTTTTTTTTCCTGAAAAAGAATTCAGTTGTGGAATTCCTTTTTTGGGAAAATAATAGATAGGAAAAGCTTACATGGACCCAGAAGGTGATTAGATAGCTTAATCAGAGAGAAAATCTACTGGAAGTCCTATGCACAAACCACCTCTGGTTCCAAATATATGGGAGCCATAGATTCTTGTGAGCAAAAATGAATACAGTGCTTGTTACTGGGTACTGTTGGACTCAAGGTACAGGCTAGATAAGCTTTCAATCTGTTATAGTATAGTCATGTTTTTGAATGTCTTTCTTGGATTGAGAGATAAGAGAAAGCAGTGAACATGGCAATAATAAAGGAAGAAAGGAAAGCAGGAGCATACAATGTTAGGGTTCAACAGTACAACATTTCAGTAGTAATTAATGGTGGTCATATCCCCCAGATTTTGATCACTGTATGTGCTGCCTTCATAAATATTTCTTGCTGCTATTGGAATAAATATGATGGAACAGAAATTAATATCCCAACCTCTAAACAGACCCATAATTTAGACTGCATTATGTTTTCATTTGATAGGATTAAGTATGTTATTTGATTTCATGGAGAGAGCAGTATCTTTCCCTGGTGACAATAGCATTGGTGTAGGTGAACTCTTCTGTTGCTAACTGAGGTATAACTGTTGTATAAATGACCATTATAATTAAAAAAAAAACTTTTTATGGAAATATTCCTCAGCAAAAAGTAAAACCTTAAAACATCAAAAAGTACTTACCCACATTTTTACCTACAATAATATAACAGTGTATGTTTTGATATATAGCATTTTATATGAAAATATAATTCATTAATTGGTCCTAATACATCTATTTATATTTGTACATATATTTAGATTTATATTATCATTAAGCACCTTGTATGTTTTTTGCAAAGTTACAAATAGAATATTCAATATAACCAACTTTATTTGTTGAAATATATTTATTCTGGACACAATTTTGTTAACAATAAAAAGCCAATGAAACAAACATCATAACAATACCCAATTCCTGCACAATAAATAATCCAATATGTTTACATCCTGATTAATAAGCAGAAGAGCTCCTATCATAAGACTTTTTTTTTGCAAAAATGTTTGATTCGAGAAGAGAACAGAAATTCTTCATGTTGAGTTTGTCAGGAATGCCCTTTTTGTCTGTTATCAATCCTACGTCTGTCACAACTACCACACAATACAAAATGAACTTCTAATATTCACTGATCTTGAGAAGTCTTTTACAGTTGCAATGTGCTTTTGTAAAAAAAAAATCAAACAAATTAAAGAAATAAACATGTCAGAAAAATGCTTTTTCTTGAAATGTAAAGGAGTAGAAAACAGGTGCTCAGACTAGGATAGTTTTCATAGACACAGTGAATTTTCAGATTAAAAAAGGATGTTTACATTTATTTTAGATATTTCTAGCTTTTTAAATATGTTGCATATGTATGAAACTGAAATGCATTTTTTGAAGTATTAACAACATACTTGAGCCTTATTTTGTATCTTCCCTTAAGTCAAACATGGTACATAATGCATAAAACTGATACTGAGACTAAAATAGTTTGACTTTCTCATATGTTGGCTCTCGTGAAAATATTATTTTAGCTTGATAAAGTCCAGATATCTAGAAAGAAATAGCTGCCTTTCTATTTAAGCCCTTAAAAGCGCTATATTTCTTGGCAATTCCAGTATAACAGTAGCTGGTGGACTGATTGCAAGGCAGGAGCTTAGTAAAGGCCAGATCTGGGTTTATACTTCTTCAGTAAATTCATCAAGGCATCAATGACAGGTTTAAGTAGCTGTCTGCACTACCAGCCAATGGTAAGCATGCTTACACAACACAAATACATCAGGACTTACAATCTCAGTTGTTTTTATCCATGCCAAAAGCTGTCAGACATCCCATTTAGGGCTTCAGATGTATTTTTAGAAAATTCTAATCTACAGTATCTGTCAAGCTACTCCTATATTTAATTCAGATATAGAAATAAACAGGGCAATAGAGAAGCTTCTGCAAGCTAACACAATATGTAACATTTTCATCATTCCACTTGTACATGTTACAGTTTATTTCTCTAAGAGTGTGGCTGCAGGAATAGCCCCTGTACAGACCTCTCTCTTTCTAAACCCCTTCCCACCTTCTCTCTTTAAGTGCTATATCTTTCCTTCCTTATTTTGTGAGATTCAGATTATTTTTTTTCTTGCTACACAGGATTTTTAATCCCTCTATTTTACAACTACTCTCTATTTCCCAACGACATTACTTTCAATAAGTGTATTTTTAAAACCCTGTCTTCCAATACTATTAACATTTTCTCTGTCATTTTCTGAGAATGACATGTTGTTGGGAGGCTGCCCAGCCAAGCTGTGCCAGTGCATTATGTTAAACAATGTATTGAGGGATGTCAAAACAACTCTCAAAAAAATCACATTTATATCAACAATCAATAACACAGAAAATAAATTATGGGAAACCAATAAAAATACAGGCATTCAATGCAATTTGCTATAACTTTGATTACTTTTTTTGACAGCAGTTGAGTAGCTAGGCCAATACGTTTCTAAAAGCTGCAGCATACAACTAATTTCTGCTATTACTTCAAAGGTATATGTGTTAATATCTCAACTAGAATTTGCTGATATCTTTATGAAAGTGCTGGAAATTCCTGAATTCTTCTCTGAGAATGGAAACTTCTCTCTAGATATTTTTATAGACCTGGATGACAACATTTAGGGTTTCCCAACCATTTTCACTACAGTTGTCTTCTATGTGGACATTTATTTAATAAAACATGAAATTAAACTGTGATCAGATTTCTTCTAATCACATTGTAATCTACCATATACAATCAGATGTACTGAGATATTGGAAAGCTGTTATACACATTATCATGAAGAACTCTACATAAGAAAGACATCACAATGTACTGCAAATGAGTCTGCCTACCCTTCTAATTCAGCTCTGTGAGGATAGTAGTCATACACTGCTTTCTGTTATAGTGCATACAGTGGCAAGGCATATTGTCCATTAGCAAAATCCCTCTTTTTATGTCACTCACTCTCAACATGCTCCAGTTAGAGCTGACTGCACACCCCAGATCCTTCAACTGTCAGTAAAAAATGTGGCACCTGGGAGTAATTGTAAATCACACACCACCACTGTGGCTCACTGCACTTAACCACAGCTGTAACAAAAGTAATGCCCTAAATTAAAAGAGGAGTAGCTGAAAGTAAGTCAAAATTTTACAGTGGTTAAATGAACATTTTTAAATAGAAAAAACATGCCAAAAATCTAAAAAGGTGTCTGGGAAACCTTTCTTACAGAAGGGCACTAGTTTCCTGATGCAAATTTCAGTTTGATTTTTCTCCATTCCTAGAGAGCAATAAAATGTAAAAGTTTATTTAGTAAATGTTCCAGATCTATGATGTACTTCAGTGACAAAATTCTTTCTGAGACAATGAAACCTTGAAGTCATGTATTATCACTTATCAATTACACATTATGTGAAGACGTCTTTGATGCTGAGGGGAAAGAAATCATCCTTCTGATAGGTTTTTGTTTCTAAACACCTGAATTTATTACTGCTCCTATTCCTTCCTAGTTGACCTTCTACCATTAAGCTTCTTATTATCAGGGAAGTGCTCTAGAAACTTGGCATTCTCCTTAAATACTTTTTGCATATTTGGACTTCAACTTGAAGTTATTTTCTTCTGAGGCAAATTCATTTAAAATGTTTTACCAGTCAAAATTTGATTACAAAATGAATAATATAGATATTTTTAGGTGAAAAATGTTAATATTTTAGCAGAATCAACAGTAATATGGAATTATTTCATGGCATTGACCAACGTTTTCCCTCTGTGTAAGAAAAATGAGATTGCTTGACAACTATGAGACTGCTTAGTCTCACTGAGAAGATAGAGGGTTTGAGGGCAAAATGACACAGAAGATCTGTTTTGAGATTGGGGAGATATAAAGAATGCTTTAAGCAGATTCAAAAAGCACATGAAGAGGGGAAGGCTAGAAGAGAAGCAATAAAATAAAGAAGGGAATTCAAGGAGAATAAAAGCAAAGGGGAAGCAAAGGAACAAAGAGAAAGAACTGCTCTTGGCAATACAGTTTATCTGATATATTATTATGAAATGCAGCTTCATTGAAAAGCACTGATATATAAGCTCCAAATATTTTGTCTGAAACATCTCAGATTTGATTAACTTTCATCAGCTCTAGGGCCTGAACTCCAGAAAGGCTGCCTTGAGGCTGCAGAGACTGGGAACTGTGGATTGCCTTCTCCCATTCTGGTTTTTGACCAAAAGCCAGGTGCCCAAGGAGTCCCAAACACTGCTTGACATAATTAATAATGGGTTTCTAACATTATTAAGAGGCTTGGAATAGTCCAAATCTAAGTATAAAACCTTGTCACTTCCAACAAAACAGAATTTCTCCTTTGTGACCCCAAATAGTCAGTATGTCTTCAACACTTTTTATGCAATGTTCCGGCACTTCGTAGGCATGGACTGAGAGAAAAATTCAATCTATTTTTCTGTTTTTCAGTTTCTGGCTACATGAGATAGAAAATGAGTCAATTTTGTGAGCAAGTCTTTCCTTAGGGGTTTTGCTACAGCAAACCATGAAGTATCTATTACTGTGTAAGTAACTGCAAAGCATGTAAATTTTACTTCCCAAACGGTTTACCCCAGACCTGCTTGTCCAATTACAGGGCAAGTGACTGCACAGTACAAAACACTTAATTATTTATCTTTTTGTTTACATGGCCTGGCCTCAAAGCAATTCCTCTTTCTGTTTCTTTGCTCTATCCAAAAAATAACATGAAATTTATGTTTGCTTTGAACCTGTGCCTCATTTTCATAAATGCATATGCGTCTAATTCAAAGATCCCAACAAACAGACCATCCCCTTCAGTACAGGAAAAAACTGCAGTCTGCACCCCATACAATGTGTCAGTCATAGTACAACTGGAAAGACCTTTTCTCAGGACCTGAATCTTTCGCTCCATCATACTCTTTCAATACTTTGCAACCTGATTGAAAGTTTCTTAGCTATGTTTATGTTTTCTTAATTCTATTTTTAACAGCATATCAAGCAACAACCTAGCACTTGCACCTTGTAAACTATATCAGTTTTGAATAAACAGTGGAAACTTTTTAATGTGCTATCTAGTCTTACGATCTTGCATTTGTTGTAATATGGCTATGTGCTCACTCACAGCCTGCCTTATCTAAATTAACACAAGAGGATTCTGTTCTTTGCAAACAGAACTCTGCCTTTGCACAATATTTTCTCTTTAAAAGTACTGGACAAGAAAACAGCTAGTGAAATGACAGACTACCAAAGAATTTAAGAGATAGGGCTAGTTAAGTAAATGAAACAAATTCTCCTGTTTTCTTTTGAAAAATAATTAGTTGAATACTTTGTAAATGTGTAAAAAGACATTCAAAATATAAATTTAAATTTTTATATGTGTTTACAGTATATATATTTTGAATGAATGCGCCTTTAATGCACAGGAATGTTTACTAGGAAGTTTTAGTTTCTTATTTTTAAGCTTAACTCTCATTCTCAAAGATTCAGGCCAAATGGATATTGGTTGCATTTTTTCTCATCCATTTTTTTTTTTTGTCACTCCTCTGAAAAGTTCAGACTTTCACCATAGGTTACATGCAGTTCATACACACATTACCTGCCCACTCACCCCAGCTAGAAACATCTTTCCTGATATTAGCACTCAACTCTATAAAATATCTGCTGAACTTATCTCTATCCCTTAAATTATTTATCCTTTTGTGCTCTCTATTTGTTCACTCTTTTCTTCTTTCTTTACAAAGATTTTGACATCACATAGTTTTAATACTCGACTCTTCTACCCACAAAAACAAATATGCAAAGCAGAAGCATTTTATATGGCAAGAAAGGCATTATGTATTTGTAAAGAACTAAGTCAGTGCTTCATTATAGGTGATTTCACACTGGATAAAGCTTGTGAAAATGACATCAGGTTCTGTTAGACTTATTAGTGATTTCCATTAATTCACGTTGGGAACTGATTAAACGTCCTTTCTGTTCATGTATTTTTCTCTAGTATCTGGAGATATTACAAAAATCTTTCCTAGAAGATCCCAGAAAGAGTCAGAAACTGACAACAGGCTTCTTCTTCAGAAAGTCTAAATTACTGTGAGGTTTTACAAATGTAAGGCAACAAAAGTTTTCCAGTTCTTCAGATAAATATACCAAGAAGGTCAGCACAGAGTGAGGAGTTATGTACTGTGCCCTGCTTTAAATGACTGGCACACCCACAAGGATACAATGCCTCTTCATTTGTCAGACTACCCAGGAGTAATCTTATCTCAAAGTAAAGTTTAAGAGTAGAATGGTGTTTGCCTAAAGTATGATTTGAGATACGGGTCATGAAAAGATATGACAAAACATTAGTATTGAGGCTATATTTAACAAAAAGGATTCTCTTTGGGTGTTCCAGTGGTTATCTGTTTTGTCACTGCTGGGTAATTAACCTTTACAATGCACACTTGGCCCTAGAGAGTTCTTTTGGCTACTTCATTCTTTTTCCTATTGTTGAAGAAGACTATCTGCAGCATCCAGGGTGGCTGCCCTGGGTGACCTGCCCTTTCTCCAGTCTTGCTGGATGACCTTATCTTTCTTCTATGCTAATGCTTACATACCCCTCACACTTCGTGTAGCTGGGCACTGAGACATCACAGGGCAACAGAAGGGATTAAATAATTTCCTTCTCCTCCCTTTTAAAGATAATTTCATTAATATTTTTGTTACTTACCTAAATTACCACTTATATTCAGAGTGAGTCATGCATTTTGCAGTTTTCTTGAGAATTCTTGTAAAGCTATTCTTGAGGTGTATTCCAAAAGACAAAATGCATCTTTTTCTACTAGATTTACAGCTTCTCTTTCTCTGTGTCTTTCTTATGAAATGCCAAGACTGTATAACAAGGATTGCAAGCTGAAAATGTAATATTCTGTCAGCATAATCACAGATAAATTATTAATCCCCCCCTTAGTCCCAAAGATATTCACTGCCCAAAACACTATCTATGAATTTTTTTCCTGCTTCCAGAGAGAAGGAAAATAATATCATGCACTTATATGTTGATAGACCCACCTTTAAGCTCCATATGGCAGCTGATCAACAGAAAAGCAGAAGAATCACTCCAAAGCTGTAATTTCATCATCTGCTAAAGGAATAAGAGAAAACACACAGCCAATGTATGTTGTGTGGGATATGGAATGGAATGGGGGAGTGTGGCTATCCTATCATTTCTAGACAGCTGCTCCTGATTGCCAGTATCTAACTACCTGGTATGATAACATTCAGGCCATGTTTTGTGACCATGTTCTGTGACCATTGGCCTGTGTCTCATAGGCACAGTTCCCAGAAAAGTTTGTGATACTTTCACCAGAAGACTGTATTTTCAGAAGTAGCATAAATCCTTGTTTCCTCATCTTCTGGTGTCTAACTTTTGGAGATTTTCTGTCTGTTAGTCTGTAAAACAGTCACGTTTGTGTAGAAGCTCCACAAGTTGCAGGACATACCAAGCAATCATGAGATTTTAGTATTAAGAATCTAGTAATAATTCTTTTGGCCACCTATTTCTCTCTTCTAGATTATGATGTATGTTGTATATCAGACTTTTCCCATGAATGTTTTGTTTAGTCTCACTTTTTTTTAGTTTGTGTGTGTACAAATTTATTAACTCAATACTGGGCATTTTTCAATTTTCAACATTCACAGGCCCATTAAATCCAGTTATCTCTGCTTTCAGTTTTTTATAGTAAAAGGAAAACTTCCTAGTCTTCAAAACATATCCTGGAAAGGCAATTGCTGTCAGGACTAGTAAATGTGGAGCAGTATCTCAAGGTAGTGTCTATGCTTTCTATTTATTACTGAAATTCACAGATGCCTTCAAACAATACTTTGAAATAGTTCTTAAATAGTTGTCAAAATATGTTTCCATAATTTAAAAGCCCTGGACTTTGTCTTTTAGAATTCTTCAAATACCTTGAGAATGGCTAGTCTTTGACATTCCAGATCTCAGAATATTGATAATATTTAATCATGATATTTCAGGGACTTTCAATTTTTTTTTTTTTAATTAAAAGTATTGTTCCCAAAAAACATCTTCAATCTATTCCATAGCAAGTCTTTAGACTTAGGTGACAATGATAGTTAAGTTCAACATTTTCAATGCATTTTCTCATGCTTATAAGAAATAAGAACCTACAAAGAGCCAACCAGTGTTCTGGGTTACAAATTGCAATTGAACAACCCACCTTGATCAAAGATCTTTTGATCACTGAAAATTCAGGGTAAGCACAGTGACTGTATTAGGTTATCTGGAACTTCATTAAGGTAAAAAATGAATTATAACTAATGCATCCTAAAAAAAAATTTGAAAACCCTTTGTTCCCTTCTACACACAATACCTAGAAAAATGTCAATAACTTGAAACATTCAAATAGCAAATATCCTTATTTGTCTTATTATCTCAGATAATTTTAGTCCAAGCATGTGTGCACACAACAGTCCTCAGTTGTGGTATCTCTGCTTCTGGTTACTTGTATGCCACATGCCACTAATATGTCTGTTTAAGCCATACATTTAAAATAAGACTGAATTATAACCATAGTGTTCTAAATAACATGTACAATACCTCAATTTACTTTCAATTCTAGATGTAACACAGAGATTTCTGAGTTCTCAGACCACTGAAACGGACATATGATTTGATTAATACTATCTAAGTCTCAATAAAGATAAAAGAATATACATTCATAAGGTCAGCTAGATGGTATCTTTCCATGTGGATCATGTCTGAAGTTTGCATCTCATTACTGGTTCTGCTGCTAATGATTATACAAATACCAGTAGTAGTGGGAACATGATTTATTTTTACTACTTATTATGCTGAGTATCGAGTGAAAATATCTGCTGCATATCCTGCTCCATATCTGCAACATATGTCTTGCAAATTTGAGAACATGGTATTGAGAATATTATACTATTTACTGGTTTGCTGGAAAATTTCAGAATGGAAAACCACTTTTCTTTCAAAAATACATTTTCTACTTGAAGTATATCTCATCAGTACTGTAAGTCAGTTTCACCACTAGGAGCAGTCAGAAAACTTCACAGACAACACAGTTAATGCTTTATGACCTCAGAGAAGTTTCTTACTTCTTGCAGCACTACAGGGCAGATCACTGCACATCACAGAGAGAATGAGATACATAGAGAGAAGTGGCTCTAGGACTACTAAGAGATTTTTTTTTTAATATAGAAAAGGAGGTCATGTTACTTGATAATTACAATACTTATTGTCTTAAAAAAAAAAAAAAGTCTATCACTTGCTGGCAAGATTTTCAACAATAACTTTTCTTTTAGATTTCTTTGCCCATGAACTCCTAACAATGTACTGAAATATTATGACTTGCAGAAGATGTTAGTGTGTATCATACCTCCAAGGTCTGTTTGCTCATTCTAATGCATCTGAACATTTTCAGTGTTCTAAGATTAGGATTAAGTGGACAATTCACACTCTTTCCATCTTTTATATATCATCTAATCTTTCTGCTGAACTGTTTCTCAAAAATGACAATTAGTGTCTAACATTCCTTGGCACTTTTTTACAAATTGTCATGCATTTCAGTCAGTTATCTAAGAACAACCATGAAGTTCTTTGGATCTGTTGGGGAAAGACAAGTTACTTATAGATAAACTGAACTAAGAAATGTCAACTGACTCAAAATTATTGTTTTACAAACTACAAATACAAGAAAGGCAGCCAAAACTAGTCACGACTATGCATACATTTATATAATGGGCACAGGAAAGCAGTGCTGAAAATTCTGGCAGTAAGAGATTTATAGGCTACTTGTGCATGAGTTAACAGATTTTTAAGCAACTATTCATGATTGAAAAATAGTTTACAGTTAGTCAATAATTCCCAATATTAGTGCACTAAGAAACGTATTGATAATTTGCAAGGCAAGAGTTTTGAATATTTTTCTTCATTAAATGTCATGGATTCATGTGACGGTAAAGTAATTTCATCATAGACCACTAAAGTTTAAGTAATAAATAATCTACATTTCACAGGGATAACATAGTCCCTTGTCGAGGCAAAATCACTGCTTTGTGCCTCATTTTTTGGTCATACGTGTAAGGTAGCCTGCTCATGTAAATAACCCCTGCAAAAAACTTCAGTAAGAATGTCTTCTCCCAGATGCTGTTACCATAAGCCCCATATGTAATAGAAACTGCTGTTTCCCTGCATGGCAGGGGATGGACAGGAGAGATGTTTTTCAGGTATAAACCAAATCAAAATTATTTAATGCTTTGTTAGACAAAAGCAAACCTTCAACTTCTGAAAATCTTTTGGCTCCAAACACAGAACACAGGATACAGAATTAAATGTTCCTTTAGAAAACTCTGTTCATTAGTTTGGCAGGCACATTTTGGACTTTTTCAGAGAACAAAATATTTTTAAGAAGCATGTTATGAACAATGCAATTTAATAACCCAATTTTACAGAGACAAAATCACAAATAATTTAAATTTGAGATACGATTTTTTTTTAAATTAAATCTATTAGGGCTTCTTGGATAGCCAAAGTACCAGAAGATGATTGTGAGTGAGGAAATGCGATTGGTGTGGAGTTTTTTTAATAATTACTGTCTGCAGAACCTTGATATAAATGCTACAATTTTCTTTTCAGTTATTTGAACTCTTCTTTGAGCAATGTGTGCTATTCACAACACAGATATTTAAAAAATATAAATAGATCATAATTTAAGTTGCTTAATATTACATTTTTTGTGTGTACTATAGAAAACACCTAAAAAGGCAATTAGCAGAGGTTCTGTTATAATTACACTTAAAGTGTGTAAGACATTATTATGAGACTCACAGCTAAGAGGTACAATGAGGAAGTGACAGAGTCACCACCAGTTTGATTGTATATGGCAACCCAAAGATACAGCATCAGTTGCTGGAATCCATGCTAATTATTTCTTTAAAATACAAAACCTGATGTTTGTTCAAATTATGAATGCTCTACTGGAAGTATTCTTAGAATATCTGCTTAGTGTGGCATTACTCCAGATGTACTAATCTTGATTGTCCCTGGATGGCATGATAATTTTGACACAGTCTCCACACAAAGGATTCTGGAAGATGGCATAGACTACCCATCTCCTTGGTTCATATCAAGTTGTTTATGTAAGCAGTGTGAATTCTCCTGTGGTGAGAACTGTCTTCCTGCATTGACAGATTGTAAGGGCTACAACTCAAGGAACACAGCAGACAATAATTCTGGTAAAGATTTATATAATTATTCATGGAACTGTACATTCTGTAGTGGAGTTCTATACAGTATTTCAAAGCCTATATAAAGCAAAATGTTTAATGGACTTTACTTATGTACGTATTTTCCAGGAAGCCTATCTAATATCCTTTCACTAAACAATCCTAGTCATTCACTTTTTGTTAGACATTTGGAAAAAATATGACAAAATGCATAATAAAGTTCAAGCTAATCTGAAAAGCAATTTCTTGCAGGCTGGATAAATCCAAGTTA
Source organism: Trochalopteron elliotii (assembly GCA_024734555.1). Taxonomy (NCBI): domain Eukaryota; kingdom Metazoa; phylum Chordata; class Aves; order Passeriformes; family Leiothrichidae; genus Trochalopteron; species Trochalopteron elliotii. The sequence continues at coordinate 4,020,936 of JANPWX010000078.1, read as the reverse complement.
GCAATAAAAGATTGGAACTAGACCTTTATGTCATGTGAAAATACAGTAACATCTGGAGACTCAAAGGATAATGAGTATGAATCATTCACTTTGAGTCTTTTTAATATCTAACAATTCTGCTTCAAAAATTCAAATTAAATCTGTCCATAATGACAGATTGTTTCCTAAGATAAGGCCAGTTTTCTTTGTTTGATGTAATTTCTTTGTCAGCATAGCTCGCTTTTATCTTTAAGTGCAAATTCTTAAAAAACTTAACTTACAAAACATTTATGTAGAAACTGAGTATGCAAATAATCTGCAACAGAAATTTTATATGAAGAACAATTGAGAGATCAAAAAGGACATTTAAAACAGATACGGCGAAAAAATGATTGAAGGAAAAAAAGCACTTCAAAATATTTCCCAAGACTTTAAGAAAGACCACAAATTAAGGGTTCTTAAAAATTACTCCAGTTCACATTTTCTTTCCTTTTCTGGGCTCAAGCATTTAGAAATATATGGTATTGTATCATTGAGCTGGTACAATTTAAAGCCTTTGTTTCTCTTTGCAGACAGATCTGTTCATGCCACCCATTCTATTTACCATGCCCCATTCCTGACATTGTCAAAATACATATTGACTGCTAGCTCTCACATATGAGAACATCCAGTGTTTTTTCATAACCTTTTTCATTCTCCTTCCTGAAGTCTGTAGAATGTCCAGCACTGAACAGGGCAGCATGAAGGGATTAGATAATAGAAATAAAATTTGAGGTTAAAGAGGGCCTGACCCATAGCCTGTAGATAGCTAGAGATTCATACAGAGCTTAATTCATGTAGTTTTGTGGTTTGAAAAAAAATGGAGAAATAAAAGGATCTTGTCAGTAGACCAGGTTTATGAGGCCCCAGTAACATTTTGGCACAGAAAAGAGGATTCACACTGCAGAATATCAGAAGAAAAAAAGTGCTGTGAACTTCAAATGAGACTACTTAACCATTGTTTGTAAAAGCCACCATCATACACAACTACAGCTTTTGAAATGTCTAGCCTCCTTACAGAATGTCACAGTGTTCCTGGTTAGTTCTTAAGAGATCAAAGTGAGATTTTCAGGTCTTGGTGTTCTTGTTCACACTGTGTTCTTTCTGTTCTGTTCACAACACTGAACAGAACTCAATTTTCCAAGCAAGTGACAAGAGAACACATTTGTCAATAATTTGTTCTTTTAAAAACCTTTTAGAAACCCTCAAGTGCACTCCAAAGGAGAAATTTGAAAAAAAATGCCCACTGACTATACATTTAGGAAGCACAGTTCTCTTTACTGGACCAAATTGTCCCCTCTTTCATGTTGTTGCAACCCAAACAGACCTGTCAAGACATGCTCAGAAAGACCATGATTTTTTGTGCAGCCAAAATACTAGATGCCAGCAGAAGATTTGTCCTACTTGATTTCAACACAAAATCTACATATCTAATCTATTTTCCCTTTTGGATACTCTTTAGTTTCAGGCAAAATAACCTATGTTGCTAGGCTAACTTAACAACTTTCAAAATATTTTTTTTTTATTGTACCACCAATAAAAATCTTAAATAGCTAAGGCCTCTCTTCTATCCAGTAATTCTGATTCTGTTTTCTGTTTGTAATTTTAACATCTTTCTAAAGAAGGTATTCTGTATAGAAACACTGGAAATATTAGCATCCCAAGAGTGAGAAGCATTTCTGTCAAATGATAATGACACTGAGAAGAGACACAGAGAGAAAGAATAAAGAAGAACCATTTTATGTGACAGTATAATAGCAAAAAGGTAATTGCCTGCAAGTTTACAAGGCAATAAATGGCTCTCTGCAGCTGATGAACATGAAAGCAATAAGCATTAAAGCCAGAAGAGCTCTCTGTATTTACCAAACCCTCAAATTTTAAGTGTGGCATCTCAGAGAAACTAGTAATATTTTAAGTTTGATAGCTTTTTTTTTTTTTTTTTTGGTTTGTTTATTTTTTGGTTAAATTGATAGTACCTTTGGATCCAATAATATAGAGAGAAAAATAAGAAAAAACTGCATGTCACCACAAAGGATGCATAGACAGAGGAGACTGTGGCATCAGAACAAGGTGGTGGGAAAAACATTTGTGAAAAAAATCTGATTTACGGAATTTGTGCTTCTAATCCAAGTCAAAAAAGACATCTTTGTATTGTCAAAAGTTGGAAGAGAATCATAACCATAGTCATGTGATGAAGGGGAGAACTTCCTAGAGGTGTCCCCACAAGCAAAGAGGATGTAGAAAAGACTATCTTCATGCTTCCTTAAAGATAAATCCTCCAAAAGCATGCTTCAACTTATATTCCCTAAAGGAGCTGACTGACAAAATGACTAGGCATAAGGAGAATTCAAAACATCTGGACCTCGCAAAAGACTATCTCAAGGACCAGATAAATTAAGATGGTGTTCACTGTAAGCATTTGACCTCTGAAAATCACATCATGCTAGTTCAAAACATTCTCTAGTTCAAACTTTAGAAGAAGCTGAAGCTGAAAATTAACGCCTTTCAATCGTGCATGGCAGTCCTTTGTCTTCTGGAACAATTCCTTCCAAATCGTCTGCATTTATTTGTTTGTTTTCTTGTTTGTTTTTTTTTTTTAAAGACAGTACCTTGTTCTTGAGTCTGCCATTATTTATAAAACTAGTCCCTTATGTCTTATAGAACCCCCAACAAACTATCCAGAGAGTGAGAAATTACCACGTTGATCGTTAATCAGTCACCTTTAGCTGCAGGTGTAGAGTCACACAGGCATATTTTACAAATTCATACCTATTTGTTTTACAAATTATTTAAAGATTTTTCATCTATTTCAGTCAATTCCATTCAGCAATTTAGTTGCTTCTCCAGATAAATGGAGAAGATAAAGAAGAGAAATTTTATGTTCTTAATTTTATAGTTCTTTTTAGATACTCATGAGCTCTGGCCTTTTTTGTTGTTTAAGGATTCTCAGCCAAAACATTGTGTTCAGTTCTTTAATCTATCTCAAAGGCAAGCATTAATATTTTACAGCTGTACCTCTTTTATTATTCCCTAAGTGTGCATGGATTTCTAATAAATGGTGTGTCCCATCATTTCTTACAGACTTTGCCTAGCTCTATTTTAGTTTTGTTTATTTGTTATTTGGTTGTTCTTTAACAAAAGCCTATGAAGTGTCTTAATAGCCTGGTCACAGATTTTTCTAACTGATATGGAATTGTCAAGATGGCTATTTCTCACAAGCACGTTTTCACAGTAGTGCCATAAATGTTGAAAAGCAGCATCTTTGTAGTTCAAACACAATTTAAGGGTCTAAAGCAGACAAGGCTTGAGGGAGGTTCTATGGCCTGGAATATGCTGGCAGTCAGGGTAAATTATTAAAACAATCCTTTCTGCTTCTTCCCTCCCAGAGTCTGAGACAGCTCCAGTATTATAGGAAAACACTCAGGCATCATTGTTGCCAGGGCCACAGCTCCAAACCTGCCAGCCATTCCCCACAAAACAGGCATTCAGCAACACGCTCATTCACATACTTTGCGTGGGGGTTGCTATGGTTTTGTTATGAAGAGATGTGGAAGACTACTAGAAAATCCTTTTTTTTTTTTTGTAAATGACCACAAAGAACTCTTGCCACCAAATAAACTTTATGCTGCTAGCAGTCACTGACCATAGTTTCCTAGGCTTAGTCCTTTTTGAATGGTGCTACAAGTTCCTTTCTTCCGTCCTTCCTTCCTGTTGAGATAATGCCTCACAATGCAATATTTGAAAATCAATGGAAGCAAGTAACTGCTTCCAGTTTCAGAAACTGCTTCCAGTACAGAAATACTTTCTAGCAATTTCCAAAGTCACTTGTACTTGACTCAGTTTAAACGCATTTTCTAGTATTGGCCTTTTTCCAGCTAAACTTGCCTGTGTTGTACAAATGTTTTTCTGGCATTGTTTTATTATACTGGAGTTTTAGCTGCTATTCCATGAATAAAGTCATATTTGGCTATTTAATGCCATTATTTCTATTTTTACAGTCATAAATCACTATTTTCCGGCTCTAAAGTTGGACATAGTTTTAAGTTTCCGCTCTTTCATCCATCAGGTATTCTGAGATATCAAAACATTATTTGCTGTAATTTGATTTTGATTCCCATAGTGTTTCCACTCATGTAAATATGGTCCGACTTGAAATGTGATGAGGTAGATGAAGTTATCATGTCAATACACATTATCTGCATCTTTAAGATTCTTTAGGACCATATGGGATACCACAGGTGAGAAAAATATCCAGTGGTGGTCATCTTTGCCTACAGAATTAATACCACAGTCAGATAGCTGGCTTTAGCATACAATATGAAAATTAGCAAAGGACAGTGAATATTGATGTCTACTAAGATTTTTTTTTCTGCAGACTTGATAGCATGATACTGTAGGCACTGTCTCTGGCTACATACATTGAGTTAAAATCAGCATCAATACTTTTATTCAACTCTAGAATCCAGGAGTGCTGTGTCCATTTTGTGATCCCCAGTACAAGAAACACATGGGAACATCGGAGTGAGTCTAATGTAGGACAATCAAGATAGTCAGGGCTGTAGCACACAGCATAAAGAAGAGATTGAGAAAAATGGATTTGTTCTTAATGGAAGAGGCTAAGGATATCTTAAGAAGTAAAGGTTAACATGGTCTCAATCCATTGGAAGGCTATAGAAAAGATGGAGTAAGACTCTTCTGAGAAGCAAACAGTCTTAGGATGGAAGTCAAGCGTCACAAGTTGTAACACAAAAAATTCCCATTAGTTATTAGAAAAAAAGGTTTCCCCATGAATGTAGTCAAATACAAAAGGCTGTGAAATCTGTAAATCTCTGGGTTTGGACAGGTTTAATACTCATCTGGGCAATTTCCTGTGTAACTTGGTCTGTTCTGGCCTTGGACTTGAAATTCAGGTTGAAACATAGATTGCCCATTATAACCCAAATCACTCCCCAGTTCCACAGTTCTCTGGATGATGTGATGCTCCTCTGCCTCATAGGCAGTGGTCACACTGTGGCTCAACTCTGTTCCCTCCCCTTCAGCGACAAAATGGACAGAGACACTCATTCTCAGGAGTGTTCTCCCCTCTGATATATCTGGTTTATGCTGACTGTCACAGTACAGTTGGAAATTAAATTTACCATGCATGAAAAATAATAATCCAGGTATATGAATTGCTTGATAACCTATGAATTATTTTCAATCCTCCAAAATATGGTGGATACACGAAAGTTAAATACAGTATTTTTCATTTTTCTCTATTTTCACCCACACATTTATTATTTCACAATCCACCATAGCACCCTTCTGAGTGACTGAATCACATAAATTTTCCATGTGTTAATATTTTGATTAACAGTGTAATAAAAAAATAATCTCTTAAGAAGTGGTGGTGAAGCATAAGCATATTTTTGTGAGCAATGCACTTGCTGAAAAAAATAACTTTGCTATTTCAAAAAATTTGTGTGTGCCAGAGTGAAATGTAAAGCTGTGAAAGATGAAACTGTAGATGCTGTTTGCCTCTGAGTCAGCAGCTCACATTTCGCAGAAATTAGCATTTTAAGACTAAGAGCTCCCACTGCGTGCTCGGAACCACCTTCCTGCATAGCCCACTGCCTGCTGCGGTCTGACAGTGCCTCAGAGCTTACACAATTGAAACAGTAACAAACTGATTCACTGTAAATTAACAAAGTGCAGCCAGTCACGCTGAGGAGACATTTACCACAAGAGCAGCCTCTGTCATGGAGGGGGTAGGAGGAGCTGACAGCACAAGTATTATTGTAGAGAGACAAGTGGGTTTTACTGAGGCCGAAGGTGAAACACCTGCAAATGGGTCAAATGTTTTATTTTATTTCTTTAATAAATCAGGACAAGCAGCAATCATTAATTAACACAGACACACAAAAAGAAAAGATTTGTTGAAATGATTTAATATTTTTGTTTTTATAATTTTAAAGTATTTATGCAGCAGTGCCACACTATAGCAACAGCAGAGTTGCTACTTCATAAAGAAGGATAGCTTTTCACAGTTATACAGCATTTTTAATAAAAGACCTGTTAGTTTTGATCTCTACTGGTGCTCTGCCAGCCTTGAATATGGTCACAATGCCCTGGAAACTGCTTTCTTCTATGCCCAGCTCCTTTGATAGCAGGAAGACACAATGACACAGAGCTGCTCTACTCTGAGTGCCTCTGATAAATCCAAACTGTCAGACACTGCTGGTCAAAGGTAAATGGGACATCAAGGGGGAAAAAAAGAAGCACCAAGGATAAAAGGAGCACTGACTTGTTTTGCAGTGCACTTGCAGTAGAGCTCCATACTAGTTTAGCTGTTCACATAGCTCTGAACGAAAAAAGGCTGCTCTGCATACAGCATGTCCTCTTTTAGTTATTCTTTTGTGTGAAGTGGTTACCACAGCTTTCAAAGACAGATAAAATCTAGCATAAAGATCATCTATAAATAAAAGATAATTTTAAATAAGCTTTGCAATTATTAAACAAAGCAATGCAGTTTACAAACAAAACCTGATCCATTGAGGATGATACATGTGAGGATGTAAAGAGCAACTCTTAGGTCAAAGAATGCCCATCTAGCTCAAAACATAAAGCAATGACCTGAAAACTAGCAAGAAACCCAAGAAGGACAGATTTGAGGAAAAAGTGTTTATAGAAGTAAAATGTACTACTGCTGCACTCAAAAGATCATAAGCCAAAGTGAGTCTGGGGTTTACCAGCTCTTTGAGGAGTGTACAGAGGGTTGGTGCAAATGCAGAGCTAGAGAGAAATCTGCACAAAGCAGTATTGATTTTTTTTTTTGCTGACATATGTGGCATTTTTAAGTCAGAATACTATGTGCAACTGTTTTTCCCAGAGAAGCAGAGCTTTGACTCACTGAAAAAAGTGAAAGAGAAATTCTGTGAAGTCTCACAAAAGGAGGCATTTTTCTATAAGGTCCTCATCTGCCAAACTTCATGTGTCATTGCTGTTTTCCATATTTTTCCAGTGGTTTAAATGCAAGGAGTTTCAAGTTTCTTATTATTTTAAAGATACAGTTTTATCCATAAAACCTGATCATGTAGAATGGCCTTTATAGTCCAGTTAAAAGAGGACTATAGAGGCAAAAATCCTCAAACTAGATAACAGCATTGGAGAGAGGGCAAGAATCAATTATTCATTCAGAAACATCTAGAGCTAGTCAGATGATCTATCTGCATAACAAGTAAAACCGATGATTTGTCCTGGTTTTTTTTGAATGCATGATTCATGATTATGTGATTACTCATGAGGCTCATGACAACATGATTTGATCCAATCCAAAAACAACCTTAGGAGGAATAGCTGAAGCATGTGCATCCTGATTCAAGCATATGTGCTTGCTTTAAAATATGAATAGTCCTATTTAGGGAATTTGATTAATCTTACTCCTAAAGTTATGCATGTTTAAGTTCATTGCTTAACAAGAGAGATAAGCCACTTTAAACAGGATGTGTGATTAAAGTGTCCTGGTACCTGCCAGGACAGGGTTAAATTTTTAAGGTACTCATGAGGGTGCAGAGCCTGCAGCCCTGTGGGTGTGGCTAAGAGGTTATTCTGCACCACCCCACCTCACTGCTGGGGGCAGGAGTAAGGCAAAGGCACATTAGAGCTTGTTCTCACTAAATTCTCAGTGTCCCTCTACTGAGTTTATGTTTTCAAATACCTCTTACTCTTAACTCATATACTGAGGAGCCCAGAAATGGACACAATACACCAGATATGTCTCACCAATGCTGAATAGAGGGGGAAGATCACCTCCCCTGACCTGCCAGCAACACTCCTAAAGCAGCTCGGGAAACCATTTGCCTTCTGTATTGCAAGGACATACTGATGGCTGATTTTCTACTTGCTGTCCACCATAACCTCCAGCCCTTTTCTGTCAATCCAGTCAGCCCCTGTACTGAACAGTTCATGGGGTTGCTCCTCCCCGGGTTCAGGTGTTGACATTTCCCTTCATTGAATTTGATGGGACTCCTGTTGGTCCATTTCTCTAGTCTTGTGAGGACCCTCCAAATGGCAGCACACCCCTATGATGTACTAATAATTCCTTACAATTTTATATCATCTGCAAACTTCCTGAGGGTGCTCTCTGCCTTATTATCAAAGTCATTAATGAAGATGCTAATCAGTACTGGTGCCATTATTTACTCCTGTGGTATGCCATTACTGATGGGCCTCCAACTGGACTTTATGCCTTCTATCACAACTCTTTGCGACTAGAATTTAGGAAATTTAGGAAGAGTTTCCAATTTAGGAAATTTTCAATCCACCTCTATTTATTTATCTGTTTATCAATCAGGATGTTAAGGGAGACAGTGCAACATAAAAGATGCAATTAGTGAGTGTGGGTAGCCATCATGAAATTATTGCTACTGCCAGCAACTAAAAATAGATCTAATAGCTGGCTTTTCTAACAATTTTATTTTTGAGACAGAGAAGCAGCATTCTGGAGCGTATCTTGGGACAGCTACAATAGAAGAACTGCAATCTGTTACTGCATAGCAAAGCTAAACTTTCTGCTCTTACATCAGGGCAGATAACAAATAAACCAGGGTCAGCTAATTTTTGCCAGTGTGTGAACAACTGATAGCAAGATATGAATTTACTCCTACCGTAATAAAAAGATCAATGAAACCTAAACTGGCGCTTCCTTTAAAAAAATGTAATGCAAATAAAATGTGAGAAAAATGTAAAGCAGCCACAAAGCAAAACAAATGCAGAGTCCAGCAAACTAGAAACAAAAACAGGCGGATTGAACTTTCATAATGAATCAGATTAGTTTTTCTTCTTATGTAATTTATCAATGATTGTTGTTATCAAATCATGACCCCTTTCACACCATGTGGCCATTTTTCTTTTTGAAGTTACTCTTTTTTTTTACAGGCCTGGCAATTCCCTCGTAGAATGTCTTTTATGATTAATTTGTTCCTGACTGTTTCCTTGTCTCCATTACAAAACCTAACATCACTGGTGACAAACTCTACATCATTTTTCTGGTGTTTGTTTCTGTCTTCTGCTTCTCCTTTGCCTGGGAGATACATGGGCTTCTTTTGGGTGTCTATGATTTTGAATGTGGAATCTTTATTTTCTCCTGCTTGGGTTGAACATTCCATACCTGTTGTATCATCTGCTATAATATCACATAGTTTTATATTGTTACATATAATTATGTGTTAATTACATTTACTGTGGAGGAAATGCCTACGTAATGGAAATATTTTAGTCCTTCCTTGAAAAATAATCAGCCAATGAAGTAAAGTGTTCTAACAGAACATTGATGTTCTAGAGCATCTAATGTTCTAATAGAACACTGAACTACAAAAACATAATGAAAAAGTGCACAGAGTAACAGCATTAATAGGGATATTTGAATCCTTAAGCATAATCAGATTCTTTATCACTTGTTTGGATGTTTCCACAAACACTTCGACAAAGCTTATGAAGTGATATATCAAGGAGATTTACTGAAACAAAAGGCTCATGAATGTCGATTGTCAGATGAAAACCCAGAGTACTCAAACTCATTTAATCTGCATTGTTAATTTGCAAGTTCATGCCTTTTGTAATATCATATAACAGCTGAATTATTAAAAATAAGATATCAATGAATGGAAGAAAATAATTTTAAAATGAAAAAGACTTCTATATATGTTTTACTTTACACTGAAAGTTTTGTTTTGTTCTTGGTCAGAACAAAGCATTTTGGCCACTACATGTATGATCCTCAGGTTTCAAACATCTTAAAACCAAAAAGATAACTATCAGTCAGTGTATTATAAATAAATATATAAAAACATCAATTTGACAGAAATAAAGTAAATTCACATAATTTTATCTTCCATAGCAGATCTTTATCTCCTGTAGAAAAAGAGAACATTTAAGGGTTTGTGGGCAGATAGAAGAGTTTCCTTGCTGGGCATTTGGGGAAGAGGTTATAAAATAATTGTGTGAAAAAGGCTTGGAAAACTTACAGTCTTAAGGCCTTTCTCGATCAGCTAGATCCCTGTCTTACATTTTTCATGCACTTGAACTCTGACATATATAAAAGCGTCTTCCAGAAATTAAAGGATGGTTTCAGTCTTCACTCTGTCCTAAACCTCTCAGCTGATGATGTGAACAGAAGCGCCAATTAATGCCAAACATGGTGATATGCTGTGAATGCATTCCAATTACAAACCATCAGTTCATTTGACAGAGACAATTAGTGCCAGTAGAAAGTACATTTGAGTTTCTGAGGAAGTTAATATATACTGTACACCAGAAACTTCCCCAGAAGCCATTATTGTAAACAGTATCAAGAAAATATTGTAGAAAAGACAGATCAGTAGATCCATATCATTAAGAACTACATTTTTAAGGGAAAGTAATGCAACTGTTGACTTGCTTTAAATAAGAGAAAGAAGTAAAGGAAAAAAAATAAAAATTCTAAACTAATTTTGAATATTTATGGTGAAATACATATCCATATCCAAAAGTAACTGGACAAAAATTTATAATCATCCTTAAATTTAATCCCTGCTATGATGTGAAATTAAATGTAAATCTGGGGCCTTAAATATAAAAGTTGATATTTTTCAGTAGATACTATACAAAAATGTCATGTGTACCCCCAAAAGCATACACTTAAGGGTTTTGGGAGTGTATTAGTTTTTGTAAGATTTCTGTCTGCTTTTTCTCTGAAATAGATGATCTGTCATTGCACTGTGTATTAGGTACTACCTTTTTATTCAACACATAGGAGTTATGCACATATCCCTTCATCCATATGCACAGTCAAAGATTGCATATGAGAATATGCACTGAGAATTGCACTGAGATTATAAATTATATATCCTTTTCTAAACCAGAATAAGCTTGTATTTTATGTAGTGGGTTTTTCTTTAGAAGGAGAAGCCGGGCAATAGTTGCCAATAACTGACCTTCAAGACAAGAAGAGAACAAATCTTACTTCCAGCTCATATAGTGCTCTATTTTGAAATAAAATGCTTTAATAGAATTTTACATAATTGGAAGCTGAACTTAGTTTAAGTCTATTCATGATTTATAGTCCAAATCAGCAGTTTAGTACTTCTTTTTCAGTGACACTTTGATATTGCTTTTGCCATTTTTGTCACTACTTATGGAAGTTACACAACTCTTTTGGGTAAATGAAAGAACATGCCACCTAAAAGCCAGCAACAAATCAAGAATGGACTTCAACAAAAGATTTCATAAATTAAAGTAAACTCTTCTGGTAAGTAGATTGGATAGATTGGATGACATTTTCTTATCTGCAAGGTTAGAGCACCATTAGCAAAGCTCTGCAGAGCAATGGGATTTGGGTGCATTACCAGACAAGGTATTATCCTGAAAATTAGAGATATTATTAAAATATAATAAATTTTTAATGTCTTCAAATTCTGTCTTACATTTAAGAATAAAAAAGATATTTGGCTTCATTTACCCTCCTTGGTCTTGCACCACCCTTTCCTCTTTCACCCTGCTCACTTTTCAGTATATTTTTCCTTAGATGTGTCCCCATTATACACTTGCTTTTGGCCTTTTCTTGCTGTTTTAAGGAAATAATTATGGGTGCTGAGGAAACAGCCTCACCTAACCTGAGTAACATAATTTGTAAGAAAACATACAAATTTAAAAATTTTAGTGAAGATTTATTCACACAGATAGACAAAGGTTTAACTGCAGCAAAAAAGAATACATTGGTTTACAAATAAAATTTTGCTGTGAAAATAGCAAGAAAATATTGGTACATTGTCCAAATGTTTGGTGGCTTGCAGTTTTTGAATTTATGAGTAGTTTTTTGAATCTACCAGGTAAAGATGTCTGCATAGGACTGCCATATTAAATACCAAAATATTACTTAGAACAGAAAATTATTGCATTCCTTTTCTGTTCCTGTAATTGTTGAATCAGTATTCTTTATTCTTGTGACTATTTCAGTGAGATGTGTAATTGCTTACTGGCAAACATTCTTAAACTAAGAAAACTCCAAGTTCACTGTGTTGGGAATCCTACAGTCTTGTATTTGATTAGTGTGTGATTCCTTACAAGACAAGAAACATTCACCTGTTTCCACAACTTAACTTACAGTCCCCAATCTGAAGGAATCAGGATGTTTTGTAACCTCTGATCTGTAAAACAATGACAAATTCTATAATAGCTTTTTGGATTTGGTTTTGTTTTCTTTTTTAACACCAGCCCATGAATTCATTAGCAGAATGACAGTTCTGCTCTGATTCAATACTTGTGTTTCAGAAGAGGAAGAAGGGTTGATCTGCACGTTTGCTTGGCCATGTGGGTACATGGAGTTCTGGCTGATCTTCCTCCACCATCTGCTCAAGTGCTTTTGTGTGTCTGTGTCTGCAGGAAACTTTATTTTTCCCCTCCCTATTACCGTAATTACCCTCCTATTCCAAGAAAGCTGCAATTTCTGTACTGATCCACCTCTTCCACTATTAAGCACTGATACCACGTGATCTTAGACATTTACATTATAGACATGATAATCTAAAATGTGGTTGTCAGAACTCCATTTATAGTTGAAAGACAAAAATAGGCCATTTCTTCATAACTCATCCCCATCCTTATGTAAAATCTAAAAATAAGTCACATGAATTACAATTTAGAAGTTCCTATTTTTCTCCAGTGAATGACTAAAAAGGGAGGCAAGGATGACTAATTCAAATACAGCCCTCTGCTTTGTAGATGTTCAAATCAAACAGCTAATACACATATTTTATATACTGATGAACTTGGACTGCTTTTTTCTCATTCATATATGAAGAATTTTAAGACAATTCTTAATGACATATACTACTTTCTTTTTTTCTTCTTTCTCTCTCTGTTCAGACAGGAGACAAATAGTTGAGCCAACTCTTTCCCAGACATCATCTTCTTTTTTTAAATCTTTCGTGATTTAAGTAGTAGTTATTTGGTTCAGTCACTGAGATTATATCAAGAGAGCTTGGAAGGCGTTTTACATTATCAGTGCAACTTTGAACACATACTTCACTTGCTGATGAAGCAGGACAAAAGATACCACAAGAAATTTTGTTTAACATTTAATCCCCCATTTAATTTACTATGGTGGAAAGGCAATGATCAGGCAAGGGGCAAAGGAGGAGACAACAGCAGATTTACAGATTACTTCTGAACACAATGCTCATCTAGATTGTCCTTCCTTTAGCCTTTGATGACAACACTAGATGAGATGAATGTTTTCTAGAGGTGTGGGGTAATTGTTGTAGTTTATTAGCACCCATTTATTACCACACTAGTTCTGACTAATTGAAACTGCCACAAGAAAGCAAGCTGCAATTTAGGAAATTTAATTAGCTGTAATTTTTATCCTTTTTTTTCCCAAAGACTTCTCCAAAGACTATAGTTTAAAGACTATTAACATTATGATTTTAAAAACTCATTAGCTGAGATGTTTCCATATGATATTCAGGCTTTGAGAAGTGAAATGGGCTGTGAACATCCAGTTTGCTACAACTTTCTCCTCAGAAAATAATATATAGGCAGTGTGCAACGTACATCAGCTGCTAAAACATCCTGCCATCTCGTACACAGAAGTTACAGGATAGAAATCACATCATGTTAAACTACAATGCAATAGGGCACTCATGGAAATAGATTACATTATTTGAAAAAAAAAAAAAGTGTAAAAGTGTTGTATATGATTCCAAGCATGACCTGTTGACCCAGACTCCTTCACCTAGATTGTGCTTTACTGAAATTCAGAAGGATTCTGGAAATGTGCATCTATAAAAAATTCCCTGAAATATCCTCCATTATCAAAAGCAAACATCATCTCACTTGCAGCTTGCTGCTTCTCAGGCTCCCAGATTGCTTGATTACTGTTGAGAAGTTAAGGATGATATTTCTAGACTGTCTAATTATGGTTTCTTACGACTGTAGGAATAGGCAATAATAACCCTAAGAAAATCTAGTGCTCACAGGATCAGTTGTACAGAACTTACATGAATAATATTTTAATAACAACCAAGGGAATTGTTCAACTTCAGGCACAAAATTGTGAGATATGACAGCTCAGGGTTCAACTTGATTCCTAATTTAACATTGTTTCACTCATTAATCACATAGCTTCAAGAGGTCAAAATTTATTGAATGATGCAGAGAAAACTTACTCAGAGAACTTATAATAGTCTAAAAGTAACTGCTGTGAGGAATATGATGGATATCTCACAACACTGTTAAAATGGTGTGTGAAAATGCATAGTAAGGATATTGCAACCATTTAATGACCTTCTAGAACTACTGAAGGCCGGAAACTCACCTTATGTGAAATGATCTTAAAATCATTAATGCAGTGATGACAGAAAACATAGTACAAGTCTTTTCTTTAGGACTTCAGAATTTAAGGACTTAGAATTTAAGAAAATTAGCACATAACCCAAGAGAATAGGAAGAACTCCTCTGTGGTTGTATTCTGCAATTTGGCAGCTCACTCTTACCAGAAAAAAAAAAAAAAAAAGACTGATGGCCAGAAAGACTAACCCCCCCAAAATGAAGGGTGCTTACTGTAGTTGGTTTTAAACCACAGTATATCACTGCCCTCTGTCCAGGTGACGTGTATTGTACACATATTGACAATATATGACCATGTAATATATTTGGTGTGCTTTGGTTTGGATTGATTTACAAAGGAAGGCAAAATTGAAGGAATGACACACCAAAACTTTAGACAAAAGTGCAGAGGAGGGAAAGTAACATGGAAGAAAAAATCATAGTGAACTGGAAAAAAAAAGGAAAGAAAGATTGGAAAAAGGCAGAGATTATGGAGTACAGAGGAGTAGAAGGCACACATACATGCACAAATGAGGAAAAAAAAGAAGAAAATTAGCAATCATCAGTGAAACAAGAAGAGAGAGGGGAAAAGCCATGAGCAAAAAAATGAAGCAAATTGGGGAATAAAAGATTGCTGGGATCACAGTCCCACCAACCTGTGAATTTTGAATGGGTACCAGCCAGCTTCTGGGAGAAGGCCAAAGAGTAGCTTGGCTAAATGAGAAGCAGTTGGCATCCTGATATTTCACATGTGATGAGCATCCAATATGTGACACTTGGTCTTATGCCAGGGATATGCTATGGTTTGAAATTTCTAGCAGCCAATCAGGGTGCCCACTGAGTAGTTTCTTTTATCATATTAATTTCATGTCCTGCACCAAAGAATACTTAATCCAGATGCACATGAATTTAGATGGAACAAAACTCAGACTGTTTAAAACAACTATTCACAGTCAGTCCATAAAAAATAAATTCTATTTTGGTCAGAAACTTGTTTCTTAGATCAAGGTGCTTCACTCATTCCATATTTTTTGTTCTTTAACAAAAAAAGTCAGATCAATCAGGAAATGTTTTAAATTAATTACATATTTATTTGATATCCTTCACACACATATTGCTATCAGAGATAGCACTAGAAGTGCACTTACTTTTATTTGGCAATCTTTGAATTTATGATGTTGCAGCACTAATTTATCCTATGATTCTAACACAGAGTTGTCAATAATCAATATAAAAGGTACAGCTTTAGCCTAATCATCATTCCTTTACTAGAGAGTGCATTTCTTTTCAGTGAGTAGTATGCCTTTGCAACATGTGATTAAAAACTATGAAGTTGTTATATACATTTTAATACAAATATTTATCCTGAGCCAGGTTTAAAATGATGCTTTAAAATCTCTCTTTTCCAAAGATTAAAAAGAGGTAAGCAAAAGTAGGATGAGACCTACACGTCCTTTTCTATACTTACACAAATTTGACTGCTTTAAATCTCCTGCATGTTAATTTTTCTAAAGGAACATATCTGCTAATAAATAGTTGCAGATAGTTTATGCCAGAAAGATGCCAGAAATATGGCATATGATTCCCTAGTTACAGGCTTGGCATAGAGTGTCTAGTTTGTTAATATATTCTTTTCTTATTATTTTTTAATTTTCGTAAGGTTCTGAAAGAACTCACTTCTGTGTTGCAGAAATATTGCAGAGACATCCATGAGCATTTAGCAGAAGACTTAATGAGAAAAGCTTCTATATTGATATTTGGTGGAGTCTTCTCATAATAGTATTTTTTTTCAGAATATATGTCTAATTAGGACACTACCTATAGAAATATTGAAGGTGTTGAATGTTAGGAACAATCCAACTGGGATAACACCTAGCCAGCCTTGCACTGGCCCATTCACTAGTCCTCAGAACGGACTTTCTTTCCAATGTCTGCTTAGGGTTAAGAACTAAATAATAAAATTAATGAACAGTTCAAGTGAGGAAAGACTTTGGAGGATTTTTGCAAACCAGTATTGCAAACCAGTATTTCAAACCCTTTAAATGAGGTCACACAATAACAGGTCAAATTTTGATGCTGTGGAATCTACCAATTTTTGTTGTGTTAATTCTAACATGAGCCAATCTCCATTTTTTTTTTCATCTAACTCAGGGATCCAGGAATATTTGCATATGGGATTTTCATTCAGGTTTCTGAACTCAGCATGAGGTGTAATTGTGAATGTGTTTATACAGGCAATTCATATCTCACAACAAGGTTTGTCTTCACCTCCATAAATGCCTCCACATTCTGGAAAGCAGGTGTAAGTCACTGGAAATTTGTGTCTAGGATTCTTTACTTTTAGATGCATGTAAATATCTTGTAAACTTTTTGGCCCATTGGATAAAATTCATAAAACAATAAATGTATTAATCTAAAATATAGAGTGAATTTTATTTTCCTAATGAAGTAGTCCCAGTCCTCATTGTATACTTACATAATCTGAGTAGTTTTTAATTTATTGTACTGATTTTTAACATCTAAATAAGATTAAAATGAAAACTAAATATATATAAAGCCATCTTCTATAATTAAATGGTGCTTTTTAGTAGGAACAAGCACATTTTAACTGTGGGTTTTAAAGCACAAAATAAGACTGTGTAGGGAAGTTGATGACTACGTTCAAATGAACATTGGTAAAATTTTCTGTGAGCTCATTATTCTACAGAAAATGAAGCAAATATATTTCAAAGCACATGCCCTGCTTTAAAAAGCACAGTGCTTTTATTCCCTCAGTGACTTTGATAAACATCCTACACCATGGTGATTGCAAGCATGTGACCACAACAAAAGTCTTATGACTCCCAGGGGCAGCTCAGCATGAGTAAGCAATTCCTAGCACAGTCCAAAGACGCATTCCAGTAAGAGATTACAGTTTTTGTACAGCCCCATGATTCCTGCCACTCCCCATCCCCCTACAAAAACATCATTGTTGTTATTTCTGCTACATGAGGAGACTTAATGACTATCCCACCAAACACTTTAACATTTCTTAGGAATAAGAAATAAGGCCATTCCCTATTTTGGTCCTGGGTGGTGGCAAACATGCTAATGGGCCCCAGATAAACTAATTGAGAGCTTCATTGAATCCAGAATGTCATAATGCATTTGGAAACAAGACAAAGTGTTTCCATGAAAGATGTGCTTTTACCCATCACAAATAACCCAATTAACTAAGTGCTTTACAGGGAAACATAGAAAGTCAGGATTTTGCTTCCAGTCAATACACGAGATTTCCCAATTCATGGTTCAAGCCTGTACAAATTAAAATAAATTCAGAGGCTCTTAACAATAGGTGGATTTTTAGAGAACTCATATGAGATCACCTGCACCCTGTCCAACCATTACTTTTTAAATGAGAAAAAAAAAAGAAGAAACCAAAACAAACCCCATCCAGTTTTAGTTTATGCTGACATCCCAGTTCAGGTCAGCTGTTGGTCTGCTTTGATAACTCTACTGCACAAACTTCAGCCTACTGAAGAAATAGCAGGCTATTTCTCAAATCAGCAGCTATTTAACTGTGAGGTAAAGCTGCTGGGCCAGAGTGTCACAGTGCTACTGCTGCTGTGCTTCTTCCTGTGGTCTGCGCTGGTTCATCTACACTGAGCTGTTTCATTCCACGTGAATAAATATAACTAGTCTGGACAGCTGTATTCTGTAAATGTAGCAAGAGAATGAGAAAACTGCCTGAACCATGGTTAAAGTACCATACTTTTTTTGACATGAAGCATAATTTACATAATATTTAATGTCACCTCTCATTAACACCATCTTAATGCTGCTCATGTAGGATCTGAACCTGCATAATGCTGATCAATTAAGAACCATTTGTTTTCTATGGAGTTGCCACCAAAGAAGTTTTTTCCACATCTTCTATTTGCAGGCCACAAAATAGTGAATAATTTTCTGAGCCATTTTCAGCACATTTTTTGCCACCCAACATCCATTTATCCTTCTGAGAGAGTAAGTTTTTAGATTAGTTTCCACAAATATCTCCTTGTATAAGACTTCCTGGAGACACTTGCAAATTTTAAAGTATGGCCTAACTACCAACACTTCTGTTTACTTTGCCTTCAAGGTTTACATGTTCCAACTTGCAGTGTCAGCTGAACTTTGAAAGGTATAGCAATGTCTCAAAATCTATTTCAATGCTTCTTCTGGAGTCCAGAATGGGAAGCTTAATTCATGTTATACAAACTTCTAGAAAATTTTGCTTTACAGGGGTTTCCATGAGGACATGGCCAAAAACTGATTAAGAATCATAGAATTGTCAAGGTTAGAAAAGACCTTTAAAAGCATCCAATTCAACCATCCACTCACCACTACCACTGTAACCCCTAAACCCTAAACCATCACGCAGTGCCAGATCCAGATAAACACTTTCCTAGAGGTGGCTCCACCACCTCTCTAGGCAGCCCATTCCAATTCATGACCAAGAGTGAAAACATTTTTTCTCTTATCCATTCTGAATCTCTCCAGTCTCAGCTTAAAGCCTGGTCTTCTGGTCCTCTCACTGCAAGCCCAGTAGAAGAGACTGGTCCCCACCTCACCACAGCCTCCTTTCAGAGAGTTGTAGAAAGCAACGAGCTCCTCCCTGAGCCTCCTTGAGACTAAGCAAACTCAGCTCCCTTAGCTGCTCCTCTTAAGATGTGTTTCTAGATCATTGTTGTTCTTCACTGGACACACTCCAGACCTCAGTGTCCTTTGTAAAGTGAGGAGAGCTCAGCTCTAGTACATTATCTGTTGCCCCACTGGGCTCTCTGTCCCATGCAAGCAGTGAGTGCTTTCTGGTTTAAACCAAATTAGTGCAGTTTCAAGATATTAAAAAAATGGTTTAATCCTCTTCTTTTTTGGCTGTACATGTTGAAAGAGATACCATTGTATTCTTGCAATATTTCTCATGAATCTAGATAATAATATATAGGGAATTTTTTTTCTTTTTTTTTTCTTGACAACACTTTATGCCTATTTGCTTTGAGGTTTGGGCAGAGTTTTTTGAATTAGCGCTTTGGTTTTTTTTTTACTTAAGACACATATCTTTTTTTTCTCACTGTGAATCTTTTACAATGTGGTAATAACATTCCAAATGGAACTAGGGATCATTCTATTAGTGTCTGTATATATGCTGACAAAGAAATCATAATTTCTCCTATTTTGTATATTGCAGAGAGTAGCTTAGCACAAACCTATGGAATACCTGACACAATGTGATTCCAGGCTATGCTTTGAGTCACGTATGTTATTAAATAATAGTAGTAGGTTAAATGCTTGGTGGGCATAAAGAGGTGAAGGTGCAGCTAGAGGTGGGTATACAGGCAAGTGTAGCCAGTTACAATCATGACAGATGTCTTTGGGAAGCTACTGAAGAGCTCTAAATGTGGAGCCAGACACATCAGATAATCCAATAACAGATTTTAGGGGTGGTTGATAGAATGCATTGGATAGCTGCCAAGAAGGGCCTGATGGTTACATTGGACTCTTCCCGGCTCAGAAGCAGCAAAGTTTCGTTTCTAAATGGGTTGCATTTAACTTCTTATTACAATCCTAGAAGGAAGGCAGGACAGAGGAGGAGACTGATGGGTACTGTCTGATTTCTAGTCCCAATATTTATGTCCCTGTGCCTTTGTTAGGCACAAGAATTATTTATAAACCACTTATTAATCACACTGGGTGTGATCATTGACTAATTAAATTGACATTAAGTTTCTCTAATTAGACAGTGTTTGGGAAACATTTTAAATATTAAGAGAACTGCATTAATGAAAGAAGTATTAATCATTTGATCCTGTGGGCTCAGTAAATGACCATAATACACATCCCTAGTTATCTGCATTTAATCACCCAGGTAGCCACATTTACTTTAATAAAACTTAATGATATTCTTTTAGTTAGGCATTTACATTGGCCTGCTAGCTTTGAAATGTTTTGCTTACCTCTGCTAATGACTTTATCTCTTCTCACCCATTTGTCTTGTTCCACTTGCCCTATGAGATCAGAAGGAGAAGAGGCTCTTGTATAGTTTAAACCAGTTTGGGATTTGACAAGAGAAAACTAGACTTAAAAGAAGCTGCTGGCATAAAAAGAGAACCAACACTCTAACCCTTGGCTCTACAGGACAAAACAATTGTTAAGCATGACAGCCTCACTGTGTTTTAAGTACTCTCACTATATTCCTTAAGCAAAATTGCTATTCAAAGCAATGGAAATTTCCTTAAAAAGAAATTATTCCTAAGAATATCTTTTTGAGACCTTGAGGCTGAGAATTAGTGACTGATGCATTTTTAGGAACACTTTTATCTTTATTCTAGACATAGTAGTTTTTGCAAGTGCATTTTTATTTAGCCATATGTGAGAGTGGATGATCTAAAAAAATGTAACTAATATCAGATGAAAAACTATTTTTCTTAAAACATATTGACAGGATTGTGATAGTATAATGTTAGTGTTGAGATGCAGGTAAGTATTTTCATATCACTAGAGAAACCAAGGTTTGATTTTAATTTTATCAAAACACAATGACATAGCATTGCTGTCTGAAGTAGTATTCATGACTAGCAATAGGAAAAGAGTATGGCAAAAGTTTTCACTTTCTGTGTTTTTTTCAATAAGTTTTTACTCCAGCATCTAATCTTTGTAGACCTTTTCATCATTATCCTGAATTAGATTATGTAGATCTAGAATAAAAATTGTATAGGCATACAAAACGAGAATGGTTAGCTGCTTCATTTTCTGCTTAAAATATTTTGTTTTCACACTGATTATGAACAGTATGATAACTGTTATTTGGAAAAGGAGTAATACTGAAAGAAAAGCAGATAATTACCTATAGGAAAAAGTGACAGGAGTTAATCCAGTAGGGAAATGGAGAAAAGGGTGCCATAGGTTCACATTCACGGGTGCAACCAGCAGTGAGGCTGAGCTTGAGTCTCCAATAGTCACACATATGAACAATACACACCAAGTCTGTATATATGTATGTACACACAGCTGGTCACACAGACCATAGCATGGACAGAGAATGCACTTACACAAACACCAATAAAGCATCAATATCCTTTCTCTGTTCCTATCTCTGACTAATGAGAATGAAGTAAAACACATACTCTGTGTGGGTCCCTCCACCAGCTGCGCTCAGACACTGCAGCAGTTACCCCTGGATCACAGGTCTGCCCATCACTGGCACCTGGACATATGAGCCTGCAAGGCCACAGCCCTAGTCCAGCTGCTGATACTCAAAGCACCTTTGGTAAAGCACAGAGACTGACAGGCAGACACATGATCTATCTCTCCAGCAACTTGCTTGAGTGGGGGTTCAGTCTACCCAGGCCCTGGGTTTCACTCTGATTTAATGCAAAAACACATATAAGCAGGCCTCTCCATAGATGATTCCCACTTCTGGTCTTAGCCAAACTTCAGATCTCATGGTCTCTACAGGAGTTGGCCTGGACCCCCAGGTCCCTCTAGTACCAGTTCTCAGACCTGCTCTCCAAGATCTGACCCAGCCTTTCAGCTGCTCCAAAACATGACTCTCAACTCTCTTATCCTGCTCTCTTGTTAGACCAGCTAGATGTTTGCTGGTAATTGCACATGTTGACATGCACACCCACACTACACACACACATGCCAGCTTCTCTAGGTGATGACACCATAGATGCATGGGTCTCTAGGCTTGCTGCCCTACCCAGTGGCTGGTACCTAGACCTCCATGCACAGACATGAGCACAGAATGGAGTCTCCCCAAAATAGTTAAAGATTTTAAAGATCAGGCAGGGGGCATGATCAGCCTGCCAGGGTAGCCCTGGGAGGAGGCAGGTGAGAGGCTCCTGAGAAGAGCCTTGGTGTTCCCCAGCTGTCATTGTTCCTCTGGGCTCCTCTGCATTCATGTTCACTCAAACAACATAACAGAAAGATTTCTCGTTGGGTAAGAGATGATTCTCTACACCCCTGGAAAGAAGAGGAATGAAGATTGATTAGTTTTCACAACTTTATTTATTAAGTAGTTTGTCTAGTTCCTAGGTCAAACTAATGGACCTGCTTCTACTTCTTTTGTACTCATATTTTAGGCCCTGGAGAGGCAAGGAAGGGATAGGTCAGACATAGTTTGGGTAGCCAAGACACAATTTTATACAGCTCTCTGCACTACCATAAAACTTCTCATGTAGTGTTTGCAAGATCAATAATCTTTCTCGCCTCTATCTTGTTTTCTCCTTCTGTTTCTGAAAAGTGGAAATATTAAACTTATATAACAACATGCATTGAGGACAACAGTTAAAACAACAAATTAAAACCATGACACCAATATTAGGATAATATATTCATTGCTATTTGTGTCAGTGCTTAGCAGTGGCATAACTGATGTACATACACACAGTGAAGGGAAGTCTCCACCCTAGAGAATTTATCACATTAGATAGGAGAATGAGTCAGGTAGGAAAACAGAGGCACAGTCTTGCTTAGAAAGTTAGTGGCAGAAATGACACAATATGCTTTAAAAAGAGCCTCAGGAAGTTAAAGTGATCTCCTTGAAGATATTGAAGTGCCTTATAAAAGGAGAAAGAGGAAGTTGGATATCTTAATATCTTCAGAGAATACTGTTAGATAAGACCATTTCTTAAAAATTATTGAAGGTCTTTGTTTTACATTATTACTTTTAGTGGTACTAGTTGTGTTTGCTTAACTATTTAATGTCTGATGCATTATTATTTCATTTAAGTACTGTTAAACCTTTGAAAGAATACTGTAAGATTTATTGATAGGAATTCACATTTTAGTTTACTTTTATTAAATATTTGCTATTATTTATTTCTATATATTTAATTCTTGTACATAAAGGCAATAGCTGAGCATGGTTCAGTAATCCATACAAGACAAACAGTATATATTTAATTTTGTAGAATTTATAATTCATTTATAGATAGATTTATTGAAATTTAATCTCTTGTTTGTTTGGCTTGCAGTGTTAGATTTTCCCATCACATTCATTCTAATACTTCTGTGTTTGTCACTTTTTTCTTGTGTTCTTTTCAACCCAAAAAACACACTTCTTATAATTCTTTTTTTTTTCTACCCTTCTCTTTCTGAGCTTCCTTTTAGTCCTTAATCACTCTTCAATTTCTTGTGCATCACAGTCTTCTCTCTCTTCCTAATGCTTATCAAAAGCACCTTCCAAAAAGCATTTGAGAAATTATTGCTCTTTAATTCCTTAAACCTTACACTCATATTTGCACATGATTGTCATCTGCACTACTAGATTTCAATGCCCTGTCTTTTAAAATATTTTAAAATTCACATCTCCCTTCAAAAAATTCGCAATGGGCAGTATTTTATTTTGCTTTGTTTAGTTTTATAATTAGTAACTTGGACATAACAAACACAGTGGATGAAAACCTGGCCATGATTAGAATGTTTTGCTGTTGATTTAATTCATGCACCCTGCCAAAAATAAATAAAGAAATAACATCCTTTTCAGACCCCTGACTACATAAATAAGATGATTTGGAGTTGCAGCTGGTACAGATTGATGTGAAATCAGTGTTAGACCTGGTACACCAGCCAGTTTGGTTACACCTTTGTTGTACCTGAAGGCAAATCTTCAGATGTTATTTCACCGCTATACAATGTAGAAGAACCTTCCTTCAACCACCCCTATAAAATTAAACATCACAGTTTCATAATATAATACTATTTATAGACGGAATTTGAATTGATATACTGCCATGCAAACCAGAACTGCTATCATTAGAGAGAAGGTTCTTTAGCATCTGTAGTAGTTTCTTAGATGGAGGAAGATATCCATTTGGCTAAAAGTTTGCATCAGGTTTGCTTCAAGTTGGAGGACCCTCCCAAGCCTCTTGGTTACTGTGCTTGGTTAGGCTTGCCCAACAGCCAAACTCCCACTCAGCTGCTCATCCAGCCTTCTCCTCAGGGGTCAGGGGGAGGAGGTGGGATGTCAAAGATCCTGGGTCAAGATAAAGACACAGACAGAACCTACAAATCACCATGACAAGAAAAACAGACTCAACTTAGGGAAAGTTAGCAGAACTTACTGAAATAGATATGGGGAGTAAGAAACAAAGACAAATGTTAGAACAACACCTTTCTCCCCATTCACTCTTTTTCTCCTGACTCCTCTACACCCCTGAGCAACATAGAAAGTGGGAAGGTGCACTTGGTCACTCTGTAAAACATGTTCTCTCTGCTCCTTCCCTCTCTTTTCATGTGCACTAAGGGGGCCCCTAGATGGGCCCCTTCCCCCTGCATAGGCCCTTCCAGTGGCTGGAGTTCTCCAAGTTAATCCTGCTCTAGCATGGGCTTTCCTTGGGCTGCAATTCCTGCAGAAAATCCCCTCTGCTCTGCTATGGTCTCTGCAGGGGCACCCCTGCTTTGGCATTTGGGACACCCCATCCCTCTCCTTGTCTGCCGGGCCATTTCTCACAAGTTTTTCCTTCCTCCTCTGCCTTTGACCTTTGTGGCATTTCTTTGCCCTTCCTTAAATGCATTTTCACAGCCAGCAGTGCCCTGCAGTGCGTGAGCTGGGGCTGGCTGGGATGGGACACATCCAGCCCAGGGCAGGGTAGGCCCCTCTTCAGGGAGCCCCCACCCACTGTACTGTACTGGTTTGGA
This sequence comes from Trochalopteron elliotii, assembly GCA_024734555.1. Classification (NCBI taxonomy): domain Eukaryota; kingdom Metazoa; phylum Chordata; class Aves; order Passeriformes; family Leiothrichidae; genus Trochalopteron; species Trochalopteron elliotii. The sequence continues at coordinate 3,995,913 of JANPWX010000078.1, read as the reverse complement.
AATTAATCATTCCCTTTTCCCTATCACCAAACTTTAAATTTGTATAGGCATAAATTTCATAGTATTTACATTTGCACAAGGAATGCGTAAAATTATGGATGTATTTTCCGTATTCCAAGTTTTCAGAATTATTTGTTAACTTCTTAAGAACTTCTCACCATGCAGTTATTTTTAGTCCTCAAGAAAGTAGCTTTTTTTTTAACAGTAATGACATTGAACCTTCATGAGGAGAGTGGTACCTGGCCCAGGCTATCTTTCAGATAATTATAAAAAGGAGACAAACTGCCTTCTGAATCTTAGCAGAAATGTAGGCATTATGTAAGCTATTGGTATTGCTAGAAAGAAAACCATTTACATCAGTAAGTGGGAAAGTACCCAGCCCTATACTGCAGGAGCTAAATATAACCAACAATCAAATTTGACTAATTTATATACAGTATTCCAACAGGTGTAATGCATGAGACCTCAAGCCATCTCCCAGGGCTATTTTTCTCTTTTAAACATGTGTCACTATACTTATTGTAACAAAATTTTCCTTCATTTATGTCTTTTTTAAAAGATTCTAAAACTATTGGAGCTGGCTAATAAAGTTTAGGGTCACATAGTCAAAATAATTTAGAAAATAGTGTTTTAAATCCCACTATCAAGAAATTCTGTGTCAGCAAGCACAAACTTTGCTCAAAATGCAAAACAGCTGTAGAATAGTCTTGAGACCTTCTTTTAAAATAAAGTCTTCCTATTGTCAAAGTTCCATTAATGCCTTATGTCTGTGTTTTCTTTCTTAATTTTTCAAAATAAATATATCTTTGAATATACATCTTGAAAAATTTTGCCATGTCACATTATTGAAAAACAATACTAATAAATTCTTCAGTACATGAGAATACATCTCCTGCTGACATTTTATCATTGATTTAACAAGATTTTGGATGCTAGTAGTTAAATAGGATTTTGTAGAAAAATGGAAGCAAAAAATGAGGCGAGTGTATGGGAAGAGTCTGAAAGTGGTGGGAAGTTTAAAAAAGTATAAATCTAAAATTGAAAAGGTCTCTTTGGCACATGTGCCCAAGAGCTTTCATTTGTTTGTGTTTAGAAGAATTTGGTATATAAGGAAAGAAATCAATCCCATTAAAGGAAAACATTACCACAGCATTAACTTACCTCTAGTGTTTCTGACCAGTGCCATAAAATTTTGATAATGCCTGAAGTTTGAAAATAGTGAAGCTTTTCATCACAGAGCTTAAATGCTACATTTAGTTTTCTATCAAGCTATGCCTTCAGGTACCAGTTTCACTTCCTTTATTATTTGGTGCAGTTTACCACATCCAACAAATAGATTTGCTTTGTCTACACCTCCACACTGTTGCTGTTCATTCTGAGAGGAAACCAAGGTCTCAAACAGCTTGAGACATACTCCTATTTGGGCTACCATGGCAACGAGTATGTGTATTAAAGTATAGGTCACATGGCTTAGTTTCCTAAGGCTAATTAATTTCACTAATTACAGCCTCATACCAGCTGCAGAATGTGTTGGTGACCCAGTGAAATCAGCTGTAGACAACTGCTTTCCTTATTGTGGTGGTACAACCTCACCATGTGGAAATATTAATGCCATTATGAGAATTGCATACAGTATATACAGAAAACAAATACTACTGTGTGATTAGAGACTGGACTGTGGGACCTTGAAATTTTTTAATGTAGCTGTTTAAATCTTCTTTATTGCTTTCTCTATCATCTGTCAGTATTAAATAGGTTATAAAGAGGTGAGTAGTTAAGCTTAAAATATTGTCATTGAAGGGTTGTTTAATTCACCAGCTTTACAAAGGATTTATGAAACATCTATCACTTAGGGCAATGCAGATATATACACAAATATATATTTAGTATATTAGTCTCTAGAAAACAAGTAAAAACAAAACAGCTTCAGTTTGTTATTTTTTCTATGTTGCAAAACTAATACTTAACTGAAAATCAGAAAATATTTTATGTCACAAAGAAGATTGACTGTATTACACATTGTAAGACCCTAAGTCTCTCTTCTTTTCCTGAACAATAGAGTTAATTTTAGCCCTCATCACATATGCAGTTTGATCTGTGTTTTAATAGAAAAGCAGGTGTCTACCTAGGCTTTGGGGAGCAATTAACAATTCATTTTATATAAAACCATGGTGTCTCACTGGTCAAACTAATTGAAGTAAATAAGACATTTTCAATCAGCTAAAAGAAGGCATTAAAACAACCTTGTAAAATTGTCATGACAAATTACCAACCAAAGCACAAAACCTTCTCAGACGGTCTTTACCATGGTGATTGATGAAAATGAAAAATTAATGATATCTTACTGGCCTGTCAAGAGAAAGAATTGCTTGCCTGGCTGAATAGAATTTTGTGAGGCATCATTAAATTATGGAAAATTAATAAAATACACAAATGCACTTTGTTTTTCAGCATAATTATTAATAGTGCTGATTCTCCTGCATTGGGGAAAAAGTGCCAGATTTTACTCTAAACCCCTAGGACACAGACTATCTCTGTCTAGGTTTGAGAGTAGCATTAAAGAGTCAGCAAAAAGTTATATTCAGGAAAATGTGCATTTAAAATGGACACTGAAGAGAAAACTTGTTACCAGGTGGACCCCAGGCACTGCCCCCAGAATGGGAGGTGCACAGAAGGACAGACTGGCATGTCAGTCCAGGCTCTGAAGAGGAATGGTCCCAGTTTCCTACATTGTGCCCGTGCTCATCAGTCCAATCATGAACCATCACAGACTTTCTCAGAGATGGGTCCAGGTGGAAGAACAGTGTTTGATAAGATACAGGTTCAGAATAATCAGATGAGGAGTTTCATTAAATATTTCACTTGTGTCTCTATGCAGGGTGGGTTTTTTCCTCCTTTTTATCATTCTTGGAAATAGACAAGTAGTCATCATACATCTTATCCCTGTGTCACTTCCTCCTATAACAAAAGTAGAGTCTACATAGTTCTGCATACTACATGAAACAGCATGAATCTATATAGCGGAAAAAAAACCCAGACTGCTCAACTGGTGATAACACCAAGATATTGACCATAAAAACAATATTGAGATTTTAATCTTTTAATCTTATTTTTAAATGTGAATTTAATAATCAAGTGTCTTTTGTTGGTAAAAAGACACATAAGTCCTCTAACATAATTTTCCAATAAAAGAAATTGTCCAGGACTGTTTGTTTAAGGAATAGGTTTTTTCTCCCTGTTATGACTGCCTGTGATGCATACTTGTACCTGTTAAAAATACTGCTTTCTTACTGTCAGAGAGATTTATTTTAGACTGAAATAAAAGAGGATTGTATGTTTAACAGCTATATAATGTGACTTGTCAACATGATTATCTACTTCCCAACTTATACAAAAAGGACATTGAGTTTATTGAAGAAAATAGCCTAGAGACGCTGGCAGGCTGAAATGCTGCCTAACTGCAATAACCCTTGTGAAAAGAAGGGTCAATTAGTGAGGCTGATGATTAAAAAAGCACCCTAGTCTCTAGGTCAGATCCTGTGTAGACTGAAGCTAATGGTACTAATTTTGCTGCATCTTGTAAAGAGTACTAGTCAAAACAGGTTTCAAAGAGAAAATAACAAAAAAAGAGTTGGAGATTTTTATGAATAGAATGAATACCATTTTAAAATTTTTACTTTCAAGAAAATAGACTTTATAACAAAAGAAAAAAAAACCCAAGAAAAAATAATTACCCACAAGGAGATAATTGGCTGTCTATATTCAGTAGTTTCTGTAATGCATATTGTAAAATCTCACATCATGTAACAAGTAAGTGTGTGCACCTCTCCCAGTATTAAAGGATCTGAGAATGAGATGCAGGGTACAACAATGAAGCAAAGGACTTGCAATGGAAATATGTTCAAGTGGTAAAATTGAAATGTTGTGGGATTCTTTCCTTTGGTTCAGATAATATTTTCTGCAATGAAGGGATACACAACATGTGCCACAGAGGTGACACTAAAAATCAAATAAATTTTTATTCCCAGTGTGTCCAGGTGGTCCAAAAGGCCAAGACCTCCCTGGCTTCTATCAAAAATAATGTGACCTGTAGAAAAGGCCAGTGATCATCCCTCTGTACTTGGCACTGATAAGACTGCACCTCAAATCCTGTGCTCTTTTTTAGGACTCCTCACTACAAGAAAGACATTGAGTGCAAAGAAGGACAAAAAAGCTGATGAAGGATATGGAGCACATGTCTGATGAGGAGTGACTGAGGGAGTTGAGGTTATTTAGCCTGGAGAAGAGGAGGCTCAGAGGGGGACCTAATCACTCTCCACAGTCACTTGGAAGTCAGTTGTAGCCAGGTGGGGATCAGTCTCTTCTCCCAAGTACTAAGTAACAGGATGAGAGGAAATGGCCTTGAGTTGCAGCGGGGGAGATTTAAATTGGATATTAGAAAAATTTCCTCATAGAAGGGGTTATCAAGCTGCCCAGAGAAGTGGTGGAATCACCATCTGTGGAAGTATTCAGAAGGTGTGTGGGTGTGGCACTTGGGCATCTGGTTTAAAGGTGAACACAGCAGTGCTAGGCTAACAGTTGGACTCAGTGATCTTTGAGTCCTTAGTGATTCGATGATTCTATGTCCTTCAAAGGAGAGTCATAGGCATGAGTGTTCTACTTTTTCATCAAAACTGACACACTAATGGCAGATCATCATGTTTCAGAACTCAATCCACTAAGCACAGAAATAAAGAAAAAATTCTGAGCAGCTAAATTACCACATTTACAATGTTGTGAGTTAAGAATGATGGCTGCAGATTTTCTTTTTTCAGTTTGATAGTTATTGGATATTAGTAGAATAGAAAAATATATCTTGTAATAAATGTAATGATTTTTTAACTTCATGCTTATCACCTGATACTATGTTGGTGGGAGGGACCCATGATACGTGCAAGACGCAAATGTTGCACTCATTCAAGAAATAAGAGTTTCAAGACATCTGTGAATAAATTATCTTTAAATGTTATTTTAATTTAAAATCTGAAGGTCATCAGCCATTTTTTTATAAATTGGCCATGGATAAATACCATAACACATTCAAGTTTTGCTTCTCATTGTATAGTAAATCTTCACTAGCAAACTCTTGTGAACTTCTATACCACTCCAAAGTTACAATGCATTAGCTGTGAGGGGAATTAAAAAATTCTATCTCATTGTTACTTAATGGTATATATACTTTTTGGATGTTAGTTACAGCCGTGTAGGCAGAATGAAAGTGTGATGAAGAGTAGGTAAAAACATCTAGACCAACTTCAAATTTTAAGTAGATTTCATAAACTTCAAATTAGATTTCTGAGTTTTTCAAAAATTTTCTCTAGAGCGTGAAGCTACAAGGAAGTGTGGTTACTGATTAAACTTTGGTAGGAACTAAGCCTGGACTGAAGTAAAACATGCTTTTTCCCAAAATTCTGTGTAGCTTATCCTCAGTCTTTGTTATATATGTACACATATATATATATATGAAAGACAATAGTATATATATTAGTGTAGATATCACATCACTGATAAATCTCTACATTAATTTCTTGATCAGAACCATTAGTCCGTAATAATGGTTGATCCAATGCCTATTTGAGGACATTTTCTTAGCTCCAGTCAGCTTTGAAAGAGATTAATTGGGAACACATACTAACACAGAAGTTCAGAAAGTAAGAAAATGATTTTTCAGCTCTGCATGTTCTGACATCTAAGAGTTTGAATTCCTCACCACAGCCCAGAACTTGCACTTGCCTAAAAAAGTACAAAATCTTATGCTTATTTATACATGCAGTAAATGAAGTATTTCCTTAGCTCTGGTAACCAGATTTCAACATGTACTGGAGAAAGTGAAAGGATAGTATTAACCAGGTAGCTACCTCTCAGAATAAACAACTTTATGAGTCTGTGTTCTGCTTTGAATATGCACAGGTCTGTGTGACTTGTTGGTGTTGACTTACAGAGTTGGACTGAATCTTTCATTGGTAGTTCCCTTCCCAGAGATATGCCAGAACACACTTTCAGGAAATGACCTTCTTTTTCCTGAAGACTGTGATGAACTTATCAGCTGTTTTACCAGCAACTGTGTGAGGTTGGTGGAAAATTTATTGAGTAAATTTAGATAAGCTTTTCCTCAGTGGAAATATGCAGATTTGAGAGGCAGAGAGTGTTTAAAGCCATAAGGAATAACACTTTCATTTGTTCTGATCTATGGTTTACTAGCAGCCTTTGAACTTGACCCAAATGACTGACCTCACATTGAAATAGTGAAGCCATCCTGCATGAATTCAAAAATTATTAGGTAAAAAAAATGCAAGAAGGGGAACAGTGTGCTAGCTTAATGGTGAGGACACTCAGCAGATCAGAAAACCGTGAATATTGACCCCAAGCTTACATTTGAGTTTTACGTGGACCCACTAGATAAAGAAGATACAGCACTCTTCCTGAAATTGGACAGTGAAATTAAATGCCTTCAGACAATGACAGAATGGATCAGATCTTCTGTAGCTGGGATGAGTATGCAAATCACTAGGAAACCAAAAAAATTTAAGTCCACATCCTTTCTCTCTGTCTTTAGAATAAGATTGTGGTTTAAATGTTCTCTTTTGCTGAGTTAAAAAATAATTTTATTGACACTGGACTTTCTAAGGATTCCATTAATAGTCCTGCATTGGTGCAAATCTTCCAGCTATACCTATTCAGGTTATGTTTGATCTTTTAAATATTGATATAAGATTTACACATTCCTGTTCCTTTAGTACTTCTTCAATACTGTTAAATGTGTTAAAAACTATCAGCAGTCTAAACTGTCCCCTTGTTCAGATCATTCTAGATTCATAGAGATATATTATGTACTTCTATTCATAAAAATGTACTCATCATTAGAAGGTGTTTAAAAGTCATCATTTATAGTTTAGTGAATGTAGTCTGTTAAGAAATCTATTGCTGTACTTGCTTTTTCTCAAATGAAAGATGCAGCTGTTGTACTGCTTTTTAAGTTCATTTTAGCAATTTTGTGATTAAGAGGTCCATAATACTGCTAAAATCAACTTGATGTTTTTTAGCTGCCACAAGTTTTATTATTTTTACTCTTTATCATTAACATCTCTGATACCTGCCCATTTTTGTTCCACGTTTCAATTTCTCATTTATCTCCTCAGCTATTTCTTTTTCTTTCTGTCACCAGTAAATTGCTTTCGCATATCTAATTGATTTGTTCTCCCTGCTCCTGCTTCAAATGTGTTTGCATCAAAGTTTGTTCTATTTTATGATTATGAGGTCTTGACATTTTTAGCCATTTTCTCAGATAAGTCCCTTGTTGATATAAAGCATTCTCTATTGATTGTTGTGCATAAGTTGTTGTACTGTATTGTAGATGAAAAGTCATCAGTAGTCAGCTCACTAGTACCCAGGAAATTGACAAATTTAATCTGGTAGATATTTATTTTATTTATTTCAATCAAGATTTAATCTGAAAATAATTAGGTCACATAAAGCTACACTATGGCAAGAACAGTACCTTTTATGTTAGGGTAGTAAAATTTTCTTTTCACAAATTAGCTTAATTTTTGCAACATGTTGCCCTAGCTAATCTTTCCTGATTAAATACTCTGCTTTTACAGACAGAAGTGTTTAGAAGATTTTTCGCTATTTTCGTACTTAGTTTGATGCCTTTGTTTATTTTACAGGAGACCCATTCCCAAATTCAAGCAGGCACCTGAATTTCAATTTCCACAGGAGCTGGTTACTATAAAAAAACCCCAACCTTAGACAGTCACCTCCAGCAACTTCATCCCCAACCAACTCGGGTGCCCTCTAACATCAAGAACACCTTTATCACTCTTTGTTACTCGTGCTACTTTACTGCCTGTCATTGCTATGTAGTCTTCAGACACACGGCAATGCAAAATCTTCTTACACTGTGAACTTTTACCTTTACCTTTTCTAGCTGTCCAACAGGAAATACTAATAGATCAATTTTCCCATTTTAATTTTAAAAGAATAATTAATTCCCTTAGTTTTATTTGTTACAATATAGATGCATATGTAATACTGTGTTTATTACAGCATTCCTTCCATTGCTGCAGAATTCCTTTCATTTCTTGCCGCACTGATTGTAAGAATATGTTTCAATCATGAGCTATATTTAATTTTTTCAGTTAAATTTCTTGTCAGGAGCAAGAAGTTTCTGTTCCTGTGCCACCTAAACAGAACCTACCACTTTCCTATAAACTGAAAAATTCCTAGATAGACAATTAAAGAATTGTCAATTTAACAGTGAGTTGCTGGCTGCCCCATTATTAGTTCTCCCACCCATGTGAATTTTATACAGCTCAGCAATCTCATACTGGAACACAGGCTAAAATCCACACATGATGAAAACCTTCAATTTTTCACTAGTGTTTCACCACAGCTATTTGCTGATGTACCCCAGCACTTTCCCATTTGATTGGTATAAAGTCCTACAGTGAGGTGACATTTCTTACATGTCTCAGAGCATCATTATCATTCTTCTCAATGATGCAGAGAAAATAATCCCTGCTCCAGTTTGAGCCACCAGCTTTGGTACCAGTAAGAATGTGCAACAAGACTGCAGCAATTAGAAAATAGTGCCAGTGCGTTTCTGTTGTGTGGGTGGGTAATTTTCCACTTATTTAAATAATTTCTATATTTAGAATAAGGTGAAATGAAACTTCTTTAGAAATTCAGCAGTTTCTGACAAATTATTTAGGGGACATCAGGCCTGAAACCATCCATTGACTACTATAAAGAACAGCTTAATCCATCACTCCACATACATCTTTGCTATGAATAAGTATTATAGAAGCCTAAAATATTCAAAGAAATAATAAAAGAAGTAAAGAAGTAAAAACAACTTTCCTGCTTAAACACCCTTATTCGAGTGTTTAGATAAGCACATCCTCTTCATATTTTAAAGCAGAACTCATTTTAAGCAAGCCATTAATAGAGTTCATATAGTTCATATAGTTCTTTAATAATATGTATTTAAATATTAATAATGTAACAAAACTACAGTAAAATTAGTTAGCATTTTTATTTATCTTTTTTCTGGATAGTTGTGATGTTGCCTGGAGGTGGAGAGTGATAAAAATACTCCTACTTCTAGAATGTGAGAGCATGGGATTGTGTAGCGATGCGAATTTTAGGTCTTGAATTTGTATTTGTATTTGTATTTGTCTGCACTTGGTATGTCCCTTCCCAAATCCCTCCACCCATCCCCTGATTCCCTTGGTATCTCCCAGAGGGGAGCCCCTTGTCAATCACCCTGGAAACTTGAAGAGAAATCATCTCCCATTTGGCCAGGTGCTCAAGCACCTACCCTCTTCAATTGTCCTGCTGAGTGTCCCACTCTAGAACCTCCCAACCCCTTCCCATCCATTGGCCCGAATTCTCCTGTGGCCTCAGGCTGTGTCCTGGGGTACATAAGGGAGAAGGACAGGCCGAGCCTTGCCTTTTGCATGTGGAAACTGCACAATAAACACCTTTCAAACCCACGGCAGAAGCCCACTCTTCACTCCAAAGCCTCACCCACGCTTCCAGCTAGCAGATCTGAGGGACCCACTGAGGGAACTATTGCGGTTGGTCTGGGGTAAGCAGCCTGCTGGTAGCAGCCCCCCAGGAGGAAACCACTGCAGGATTGGAACTGTGTATAGCTTCTTATTAACAGAATTGTGATTGAAGCATGCAGTTGATTGAATACGAATAATTAATAGAATGCTTACATTATAACCTGTCTTCTACATTATGGATGCATGAAATCTGTACATAAAGAGGTAATTAATTGCTGAGACTAATGGGAAAAAACTGATTATCCAATATGCATGTGTAAAACAGAGCACCAGACATGCTACAGAATAGATAGAAAGCAGAAGTCAGAGACTTCTTGCATTTAGTAAATCTTTGGGGGGTTCTCCATTAAATTTTCTGAAATTAAGCATTCTCCTTGATTTAAACATTGAGTCAAACATATTGCTTAGCCCAGAGGAAGTATTTTTTTTAAACAACAGATTAAAGGAATGCACAGAGATTGCATTACAAGGAGAAAGGATGCATGTTTTCCAAGCCTGCAATCTACTTAATAACCAAAATAGTAGCTGAGTCATTAGAGACTCCCAACAGTCTCCTGGCCATCTGCATGGGCTGACACATAATGCACAGAACTAGAGTTTATTTATATGTTTTGGGGCCAAGGAGGATACTCTTCTTGTACTCGAAAGGCGCTAGATGCTTAAGTGTCTGAGTTGCACTCCAGATTTTCTTTCCTTTGTGTTACAAGGTAGGTTCCTGCACATCTGAGTCTTTCAGCCAGCTACCTTTGTGCTTTCTAAAATGTATTCAGTGTCATCTGTCCCAAAAATCCACCAATCAAGTAATCAGAAGACAGTATCATCATCACCTTTTTGTGTAGTTTGTCTTTTTCAGAACCGCTCTAAAGCCTAAAATCTGCCTGCAGAAGGAATAATAATAAAAAAAACACAAAACAAACAAAACTAACTAAACAGAAGGCAACCAATACAACACCACCACCACCACCACCATAGCTGTGTAATAGCCAGAAATGTAACCATGTCTGCCATGAGCAATTATTTACACAAATAGGAAAATTAATGTACAGAAAGTTTAGTTAGGCTGGATTCTAATGATGTCTCTCTTCTAATGAAAAGTGAACCTTCTTCCTAGGCCACACCTTTCAGCCTTTAAGAATTTCATATACTGTATTTCAAAAACTACATAGAAAATAATCACAAATACTCAAAAGGTGTATCAAAAGATGTGCCAGATCTTCCATCTCTTTAGGCAACGTTCAAGCTAAAAGACAGCAAATTGTCATCCTATCCTATCATATCCTATCCTATCCTACCCATGCAGTGGCATAGCACAGGGGTTAGAAATGGTCAGATTAGTAGATCCTGCTCTGTCTTGAGATTAAAGGTACAGTGTGGTCCTGGTAAATCTTCCAGAGACATCTTTATACATTTAGCCAAAAGCGATGCTACAGTGAATGATTTAGCCCCTTCTCCTGGCATTGCAGTGCACTGAATGACTCTGCAAGCTCAGACTGGCACTAAACCAAAGCATTTAATGCCACACTCCTTGCTGCAGCTGGGATAAACCATCAGCTTGCACGTTTTCCCAGAGTGTGGGAAGACACTGAGAATCACTGCATGAGAATCAGGCTCTTTGTGCCATTTTCCAAGAACAAAACCAAGAAGTGACATCTGCTCTGTGCCAGTGCAAACTCTATTCTGGCATGCTTTCTGTATTCAGGAATTTTCTATAATTTTGCACTGTGGAAATTAATATAACCTCAGTGTTTTACCTGAAGAGTGATTCAAACCTACAGCAGATTGAAATAGGTAGGAAATTCACTGTTTCATGGAGAAGAAAGATCAGTTCCTAAGGTTAGCTAGGGTGCTTCACATTGCTATCACCACTTTTCAGGAATAAACTGAAAATAATATTACTTGCTTTCTGGTTTTGCTCTGCTTTTCAGTCTGTTTTCTGAGTGATGTACAGTGGAATATTGATACTCACCATCTAAAAATATCATGCTATTGAGTGCTATTCGTCAGGGATTGGTATGGAAATCAGCACCTTTAACATCTTTGTAGGAGACTTGGACAGTGGTATTGAGTGCACCCTCAGCAAATTTGCCAGTGACCTCAAGCTGTGGGGTGCAGTGACACGCTGGAGGGAAGTAATGCCATCCTGAAGAACGTGGACAGGCTTGAGAGGTGGGCCTGTGCAAACCTCATGAAGTTCAGCAAAGCTAAATGCAGGGTCCTGCCCCTGGGTTTGGGAAACCCCAAGCACAAGTACAGACTGGATGCAGAACGGACTGAGACTAGCACTGGGAAGGAGGACTTAGTGGTGTTTGTGAATGAAAAACTCAATATGACTTGGTAAAGTGCATTTGCAGTCCAGAAGGCCAGATGTCTCCTGAGCTGCATCAAAAGAGGGGTGACCAGGAGGTCAAGGGAGGTGGTTCTGTCTCTTTACTCTGCCTCTGTGAGACCCCACCTGGAGTGCTGCATCCAAGTCTGAGGCCCCCAATACAGTAAAAACGTTGACCTGTTGGAGGAAGAGAACCACAAAGTTGATCAGAGGGCTAGAACACATCTCTTATGAAGACAGGCTGAGATACTTGTGGTTGTTCAGCCTGGAAAGGGCTCCAGGGAGATCATAAAGCAGTCTTCCAGTACCTAAAGGGAGCCTACATGAAAGCTGGAGAGGGAATTTTTATAAGGGCATGTAGTGACAGGACAACAGGGAATCTTGTCCTCAAGCTGAAGAAAGGTAGGTTTATATCAGGTATTAGGAAGAAATTCTTGACTGGGAGGGCAGTGAGACACTGGGAAAGGTTGCCTAGAGTGGTTATGTACCTCCATCCCTGAAGACGTTCAAGAACAGGTGAATAGTGTTTTGAGTAACTCGTTCTAAGTGAAGGTGTCCCTGCCCATGGCACTGGGGTTGGAGCAAAATGACGTTTAAGATCCCTTCCAACCCAAACCATTCTATGATTCTATGATTCTGTGATTCTGTGATTCTATGATTATGATTCTATGATTCTACTCACAGTGTATGGAATCTAATGCAGCAGTCTGCAAGACATCCATTGGCTTACCACAGCAGGGAAAACAGAGACTGAATTAACACAAACTGTGCCTGAGTACATTCCAGGGTCTACCTTGTTTTGAAATAAGATTAGCTGTTTCCTAAATCTCTCTTGGTTACCTTGTTGGTCTGCCTGTAAATGCTCTCTGTTTTTTTGAAGCAAGGACTGACTCTGTATATACAATCAGAATAGAAGATTTTAACTTCCTTAGAGCTCCATGGCCTATTTGTGATACTATTCATTGTGAAATAGCATTAGTCTCACTGAAATAATGGGGTTAGCTAGAAGCAGACAACTAAACTACAAAACCTTAATGTACATTTTCATTTAAATGGAGAAATATATTAATTAGAGAATGCTTTATATGAGAACGGGTTTTTGTTTAATATTATACAATAATTCATTCTGGGTAAAGATAAACTCAACAAAAACACAAGTTAATAAGCTTTGTTGCTTCCAATTTGGTGGATTTCTCTTGCTGGCAAAATTATACCAGGATTCCAGCTTGTTCACAGCCTTGCAGTGAAAGGCCTGTGCTGTTTGTATCATCTGCTCTGATGAATAGGAGTTGAAAGAGGTCATGTCCAGCTTCACTTCCTTGCTGTGTTCTGGGATTATGAAATAAAGGTAGCATGACCTTAGGATAGACCTTTCTATAAGAGTGAATTATTGCTTGAAAGCTCTTTAGGACAAAGGGGTTTATTTTCCACAACTTCCAATTTTTGTTCACAGACGCCTGAACATGTTCAGATCTCTCATGCTCTAAAATACAGCATAGGTAATGTGCCATAAACAGTTCATATTGACACACTGGTCTTAATGGTTCATTCCATTAAGAAAATTCTTTGTAAGATAAGGGGTGAAAATGTCAAGTGTAGTGTGTAGGCCAATGGATTACTTGTATGTTTCCAAACAAGTACAAGGACTGTCTCCTGCTCTTTGTTAATCATCTTGTGCAATGAGCTCCAGACTCCAACCAGCCAAGACCACAGTAAGAGAGCCTCAGATACCCACCATAAAGGCATTTTGCTTTCCTGATATCAGAGCTTTTATACTGATGGAACAAATACTGGAAATTATACTAATGTCTGGTTATGTCAGCGCTTGGGGCAGAAAGGACCATGAGTTGCGTCTGATTACAAGCAGTTTAGAAGGCCAAATTGCTTCTCAGAGCATTGGTATTAATCTAACATATATGGACAGAAGAGTTGACCTATTCTTTTTTGATATTTATGCATATAAATAATGTTTAAGTTAGTTTGGTCTCTAACTTCTCCTCACTGGTTTTCTGAGACACTACATAGACCTTTACTTTTTTTCCAAGCCACAAACTAGAATCTAAGAAAAATGATTGTAACAGAATTAAAAGCAACAATGGAAAGATGATTAAATTTTAAGATTATTTTAAACTGAAAAGGAATTTAAAGCAGATCAGTATTGAAGATCAGATTTAGTCTTAAGGCATGAATGAACTTACCAGTTTTGTATAAAATTTTCAGTACAAAATGATCTCTATTATTCTTTGAAACATAAATGCTTACCTTTACAGCCAAAAATGTTTATTCCAAGATTTTCAAAAGAGTTGGAATAATTATCTACTAGAATTCTCTTGCAGCTTATCATGATTACTTGCTTTGCCGTGTTAAGCCTCTGCTATCCATTGTCATTGTCAGGAACCATATAGAAACCTAAAGGGCTAAATTTGAGGATTCTGATTGAGCACTCTTTCACTGATTCAACAATATGCACACATTCTGTAGCGGGCTATAAAATTAGTAAAAAATTTCTAATGGCATCCAGTAGTGCTGTCATACATAATTTTTAATTTCTGGTTCAGAAAAGAACAACTAAAATAATGTAACTCCCTCCAAATATTTTCTTTTACCATATTAAGAATCTCCAAGTACATGCAACACATTCCAGTAGCAGTAGGTGGCCAGCAGTGTGTGAAAAATTTCTTAAGCCCACACTTGCAAAAATATGCACTTATGAATCTAAGAATGAATTGATCTACCACATAGATATACACAGGGTCTTTATGTTGACCCACTCACATAAAACAGATTTGAATTCATTAGAAAGAAATTAGTAGTTGGCTTAAGCATCACCAATGCATTTTTACTTGTTGAATTCTGAGAGGGTTTATAAATGTTGTAAAAGCTGAAATGAATATAATCCTTCATATAAAACAAAGGTTCTGCTCAGCAATAAAAGTTCAAATTAGAACAATTGTTTCTTACTGTCCAAATATTTTTAGAGTATTTTGTATTTGCAAGAAAGTAAGATATAGTCAAAAAGTTTGGTGGTAGTAGAGTTGTCCAAGTTTTACACCGAGAGAACTCAGAAGATAGAAATTTGGCACAGTTCAGAGGTTTGATTTCACATGGACCACACAAATATCTGGAAATGGCTGTAACTGGATTGTTCTGTCTGAATTCAGTATGTTTGATAAGTAGCCTGTTGCTCTTATATGTAGCACATACTATGTCAAGACACCTTCAAAACTCAAAGCAACTCTGGAAAATGCAAAAGATACCAGTTTTGGAAAAAGAGTACATGATAGCATATGCTATTGTACTTGATTTGTATTAAGCCTTATAAGCAAAATGAAACAGAACAAAACAGGAAGGGACAATCTTTAATATAACTTGCCTAGATATTGAAACAAAAAACAGTAGTCTTTCCTAGGAAAAATTATTCTCAAAGTTATCTGAAGACATTGCTTATAGGAGCAAACAAATATTTGTAGAAATGCAGGTAGTTACAAGGAAATGAAAAATATACTAAAAAAAATTTATGCAAGAAGAAAATGAGAACAAATTCCATGTATTTTATTTATGAGATAAGACAATCACAGAATCACAGAATACATAAGGTTGGAAGGGACCATTGTGGTTCATCTGCTCAAATCTCCCTGCTCGAGAAGGGCAATGTGAGAACACATTGCACAGGGTTGTGTCCAGAGAGTTCTTGAATATCTCCAGTGAGGAAGATTCCACAGTCTCTGTGGACAACCTGTTCTGGTGCTTGGTCACCTGCACAGTAAAAAATTTCTTCCTCATATTCGGGTGGAATTTCCTGGGCATCAGCTTCTGCCCATTGCCTCTTGTCCTATTGCTTGACACCACTGAGCAGAACTTGGTTGCATCCTGTTGGCATCCTCCCTGCAGATACTGATGGACATTGATGAGGTCCCCTCTCAGTCATCTCTACTTGAACAGGCCCAGCCCCCTCAGCTGTTCCTCAAACCAGAGATGCTCCTGTCCTTTAATCATCTGTATGGCCCTCCACTGGACCCATTCCAGGAACTTCATGCTTTTGCTGTCCTGATGAGCTCAGACCTGGACACAGCATTCCAGATGCGGCCTCTCCAGGGCTGACTAGAGTGGCAGGATCACCTCCCTCAGTCTGCTGGCAATGCTCTCTCTAGTGCAGCCCAGAATGCCCTTTTTTTAAGCATGAACACACGCTTCTGGATGAACCAGATAAGAAGGAAAACATATTTCTGGCTATATTGTAGATGGAGATCTCTTTAGATTTCCATAAGACTTTTGTCTTCATCCAATAATTTTCCCTTTTCTTAGCAACTCAGATTCTTCCTTCTGTGCTTTCATGTATTATTATCTGGATTTTTAAATTTGACATTCCAAAAAATTTAGTGAATTTCTGGTAGGGGACTACCTGCCAGAGTATCTCATTCAACAAACAGTTTTACCTATCATAATCACCAATGAAAAAGCTCAAAATAAATAAATAATTTTTTATATATTATGCTATGGAAGAAAAACAAGAGATTTGAAACTTGAGGAAAAGATCTTTCCCCAGAAGATTTGAAACTTGAGAAGCATGTACAGACTACACAGTCATGGGCATGATAGAGAGGCAAGAACTGGATGCTAACTGTCCATCCTCCTGAAATGCTCTGCTTTCCCTAAGAAATAAATTTGGAATGAATATATAAATTTAGAAATAATAAACTAGAGAAGAACTCCAGCATCTTCTAACAAATCTCAGGATTTGGATGATTTAGGGACACATTGCAAAATAGTCCATGTTACATAACATTAAAATATGCTAAAATGTGACACTCAAAATCTGAAATATAAAAAATATAAATTTTTTTTAATATAAATATTTATAAATATATCTTAGATGAATTTAGGAATTTATGGCTTCTTCAAAGCCCTAGAAGTACGGATTCATGATATCCAAGGTATCTGTTCTCTCAATATGTGGTGCAAAAATAGTCATCAAAATTTGTAATTTAAACTCTTCTAAAATACCTTTTTCATATTATTTGTCCACAGCGTGCAACATAATTAAATTTTCCAATATTTTCTTGAGAAAATTAGGTAACTTGGGGATCACAGTTCACAAATAATACATCCTCTTGAACCCACTCCAATAACTACTGATCTCATGAGAGAAAAACAAGTCTTTTATTCATATTCCATACATTTTTTTCATATGTTGATTTAAAATTTTTAGTACCATTCACAATCTCAGAAAAACCAGAATGTATCACTAAACAGGTCTTCTTTTTAAAAAGATGTTTCCCAAGAAAAACAAATCTCTAAAGAATTTTGGCTGCTGATAAAAAATAAAATTTTCTATATCAGCTTAGCAGCACTGCTGGATTTCTTTTGGTGATATTTTTTCTCTTCTCTTTAAACAAACAGAGACAAGCTGTCTGCTTTGGAAATCTTTTTACCAACCCTGGCTACTTCGAGTACACACAGAAATATACTTATAAGATTTAGAGTATTCCAGAAACCAAAATCCTGGTTTTGCGTTTGACCAAACATGTATGTAACATGTAAAATGTATATGTTTATATATGTCTATCACAGGGTCAGCAGACAAAAGTTCTTATCAGAGAGAGTTGATATTATTTACTGCACCATAAATTCTGAATTGAGTACCTTTGTTTCCAAGAATCCAAATGTTTAAAGAAAACTACAATTCACAATCTAAATTTATAATAAAAAATCAGCATTATTTGGGTGTAAATTCACAAAATTTGAGAAGATCCCTTATAGCCATGTAGCAACAGCTGTTTGAAGCTAACAATTTGTTTAGACTAAGAATACTTGTGATGAAAATTACTTACCTGCTATGAATAAATACACTTCCTTCAGGAATGTAATTTTTTAGGATAATGGGGAAAAAAAGAATTTCCTTTTATCTGTCTGTTTACAATTGCTCATAATCTAGTATTAATTTCAAGAACTGAGACATTAAAATATTTTCCAAATACACTTAAAATTGAACATGACCCTCTATCATCACACACAGCATGGCAAATTCTATTCTATTCCTAGAAAACTCATATGTATTATAATAATTATTATGAGTTATCTCTGTTAACCGTAGGTCTGGCCAAAGGCCATTCAACATTGTCAATTACCTACTTTAAATTAAGAAAGAGCAAATATAACTTTTAGGCCCAGACTCCACATCACTAATAGTTAATTATGAAAGGGCCAAAACTCCCAAAGATACTTCATTTAACATTTATTCACATCTGAAAATCTCTCTCACATGATTTAGTTGAACCCCTTCACTGAACACTTGATTATTTCTGCTGGGCAAAATGTTGCTGGTGTGGTCTCTTTTCACCAGCTACTTCTTACTCATGTTCAATAAATCAGATACAGGCCTTGCCTAATGATGAGCACATACTTGGACAGCTGCATAAACAATACAGAACTACTTAATTATAGACTGCCAGACAATTAGTGATGAAAGTGTGAAAAGAAGGAACTAGGATTTCATAACCTACTTGAGTTGTAGCTGATCTTGGAATCACAGAGTTGCAGTGCAGACTGGAGCATTTCAGAACCTTGTTTCTACAAGAACTTGTATGCGCACACGTACGCATATGCGCCGTGGAATGTCTGGAAAAGAAGTACTGCTGTACAGAAATGTGGTGTTTGCAACCTGAATCACCTGAGGATGTAAGAGATAAAATGACCTATATTGTCCCTATTACTAGCTTGCTTTAATGTTACTTTTTACGCTTCTGCAAGTGAGACATCTTAAAAAACAGGGCAGAAAGATGAGGATTTAGTTGCAGTACTGAATTGCTGTACCATTTCGGGATTTCATACGCAGATGATTTTTATTTTCCATATATAATCAGAAAAGGAGGCTCAGGAAGTATATCACATTTCTCAAATTTGTTACTCTTACACAAACATGCTTCCTCTAGGTGCACAGCAGAGACACCTGGAGGAACTGTGGTGAGGTACAAAACCACTGAGTGATTAAAAATGGTAAAACTTTTTATGACCCTGGATGTAGGAAGCCACCTGAAAGGAATAAAGCAAAAGAGCTTCTTCCCAAACTCCATTTCCCCAAACCCCATCAAAACAACAACCAACCAGCTGTGACAAACAGCTGCAGCACAAGTTGGTGTTAATTTTATGAAGAGCTTCTTCAGTGAAATATCAAATCAAAACCTGCAAAGCCAGGTTCCATTCAACAGTGAAAGGTGGAATAAACATTGCATGCGAATGAAGACAAAAAAGATTTCAGCAAGGAAATCTTCCTTCTTCCAAATGAAACTGTTTTCTTCTAATTCTTTATCCTAAAGACTGTGAAGAATAATAGTCACATTCTTATGTTCTCAACTAAAAAAATCTAGCCTGTTTTGAGACACACAGTGGAGAAGGTACAATGAAGTCAAAATTCAGTAAGAATTTTTGCTTTCAGATTAATAACAACTGAGGGACACTATATAGTTCCTTTAGCTTCACCCTAGCAAAAATATTGCTGTCAATGAAAACAGAGAAGAGCAAACTGTATTCCTCAGTTTCAGAAATTAAAAAGAAAAAAAGGTAGCAAAAGTAAACACAAAACAATTATGCAAAATAAAGACTCAAAATTATAAATGAAACTTTTAAATCACCTTGTCAAATCTTTACCTCCTGAGATAAACCATCAACCTTTTCCTACTGGTACCATTCATTTGGAAGGGCTTGTTAAGTAACTTCCATTTCAGGAAGATGTGAAAACTAATATACAGTTTGTATCATAGAACAGACCATCTGCTGTGAAAAGTTCCCATATCAAGAGAACAGAGGGACTAGTTCCCAATTAATTAGCTATTTTAGGAGGATTGGATATACTCTTTCCAAGATGATTTCAGTTGATAAGACAATCATCTGTCTGTCAAGCTGTGTCTGTTTCCCTGTTAGTCTAGCTAGAATATTGGAGAAAAGTCAGAGAAATGTTTATTGTTTATATCTTTCTTCTCCCTTCTCTTCCTCCCACAAAATGAAAGCCATCCGAGGAACTGAATCATTCAATATAGTCATACCCTGTTTTATCCAAAGTTGTTTTGTTCTCTTTTTCATGGTAAATATACAAGTGTCCCAAAGAAGGCATATGAAGGACAAAGGGTGTTATGGGAGTAGATTTCAGATGTTATTTATAGCAAGGTTTTCTAATGCAGAGCTATTAATAGCAACTCATTGCACAAGAGTTGAATGAACAATACAGATGTCTCAGTCTTCGCTGAAGGACCTATTCTCTTCCTGAAGAAAAACCCTGTTTGTACAAGGCACCATTTAC
The DNA here is from genome assembly GCA_024734555.1 of Trochalopteron elliotii. Classification (NCBI taxonomy): domain Eukaryota; kingdom Metazoa; phylum Chordata; class Aves; order Passeriformes; family Leiothrichidae; genus Trochalopteron; species Trochalopteron elliotii. The sequence goes on along the minus strand of JANPWX010000078.1, from coordinate 3,975,683 downwards.
AAGTCTATTGTGATTTTTTTATAGCTATGAAATAATGTTGTTTTTATCTCTTTCAGCTGAACTGAGCTGCTGGCTTCCGTTTGGCAGCTTCACAAACAATCTGTGTGCAGCGAGCCACGCTTAGCAGGCCCCCAGAGCGGGTGACAGGAAAGATTGCACGCTGGGACATGGAGACAGAGTGGTTTCCTCATAAAACCAGACTTTGAAGCCCAGGATCATAGGGAAGTCCAGCTAAGGGAGCAGGTATTTATAAAGCCCAAAAGAGTTTCATGAAGAGTAGCAAAAAATAAGTGGATTTAGCTCAATGCACTTAAAGCCATTAATTTGAGCATTTATAACATGGTATATCAATTAATTTATTTATTTTCTTCTTGTTTTCTTTTTCTGTCTTTTGTAAAAAATAATATGTTTGACACCTTATAATCCCCATGATGTGAAAGTAATTACCAGACTGAAAACATGGGAACACATAAAGAAAAGTGTAATTTCCTTGTGTAGTGTATGATGAAACAGCTTGCCATAAAGCATTCTGGAAGCTATGTCTATGAAAGAACAAGCAGTAATTACAGTGGAAACTACATCCATTTCCATAATACAGTTGTAAAATCACATCCCTGCTTTTGGTTAAGAAGACTAGCTTTTTCTCTAGGGAATGACCAGCAATAAATCCTTCAGAAATTAATTTACATGAGTCTTGAATTGACTAGCTACTTAACAGCTCAATACTCTACCCAAAAACTTGCTACTCTTATCCTGATTTTTTTGTGTCAGTTTGTTTTTTCTTTCGAAAGATACCAGAAGAGGAAAGAGGTGCCTGCAACAAAAAATCTGTTCTTGGTTTTTTTCTTTTCTTCCACAATTTTCCATGTTTTGCAATATTGTTTAGTGAGGTAAAACTGCCACTATTTTGGGGTTTGAAAGTTTCATTGAAAAGATCTGTTGGGAATACAAACCAATGTATTTACAGATAGGCAATTTTCTGGGGCTGGGACTTTTGTGCTACTCTCAGAAATATCTCCTATATAATAAATTCATGGTACGACCACTGTGAAAATATTAATTAATCTGAATGGGGCCTATAACAATTTTCAAATACACTGCCTACATTTCGGGGTGGTGGTGGAAATTGTTCTTCCTTATCTGAAAATTCATTATTACGCAATAAGTCTTTATTTGCATGGAAAAATCCATTTGAATCCTTGGAAACTGGAAACAGTTGTGTTTTTTTCTGCTCCAGCTCTTCCATCTTTAGTCAATAAGACCTGAACAAAAGCCTTATCTTTAAAAAGGTGACAGCACACACCTTACATCTCCACAAATCTATCACATAAGAAGAAGTGACATGACAGGCAGAATAGAGTTTCTTCATTTATGGAGAGAAAACAAAACTTTATGACCTTTTCTTTGATCAGTTACCTCCAACAAAATTTGACTATTGAATATTAAATGAACTACTGATGGAAAAATAATGAGGCTAATATTTTTACCAGGTATTGCATCTAAAATTGTGGCTTTGTCTTGACATTTAGTAACAGACAAAAAAATTAATTTGTTGCAGGAATTCAATCACTGCAAATTATTCATGCACCTTTAAAAAAAATGACATACCACCAACTAGATATTTTCCCTTGAACAAAGCATGCAAATTAGTATCCAGATAGATTAATGCATTAAGAATGCATGAATAGTGAATGTTTTTGACTCTTAAACAGAATGAGAAACGTGCATCCTCTCTAATCCATCATTCAGTTTCTATCTTCAGCAATAAGAAGTAAAATGACAGATAAGGCCTTCAACAAATACATTTTAGGAATCATGTACAAAATAAAACCACACCTCAAAGTGCTACTTCCTTACTTGACAGCTTTATAAATTTGCTTCTGGAATCATGAATCATGTTGCCACATCCTCTGGAGTGATCCTTGTTAAAATCTTCTTCCTTCTGATTTGCTTTGAATTAGTCTTGACAAAAGTGTTCATTTTTATATAAATTAACTGGTTTTTTATTGATTCAACATCTAAGATCATTACAACCTTCTGATTTGATCAGAAACTTCAGACCACTAAGGTACATTTGGTGCTATGCTATACTTTAGGAAAATGTACAGTGGTTTATAGTAAATTTAGTTTTGTTCTCCTTTTGTTAGGTCAGCTTATACATGACAGATATTCTAAAGATTTCATGGCTGGTAGAAAATTACTCCTGCAATCTACTTTGTTATGAATGGTTGCATTCATTTTACGTGATGGGGATTTTGGAATCAAGAACAGCATCACATAAATTAAGTAGTCTTTAGTACATTATAAATAATTCTGACTTAGTGAACATTTGCTGTCTGAAAGCTACAGTGGAAATTGTAGTCCTTTATTCAACATATACTACAGGCCAAGTCTGGTACAAACAGCTGCAAGGGAGTTCCCCATAACTGCCCTGCCAACAACTTGAAGTTTGATTTGCAAAACTTAACCTCTGCATACTCATTTTAGACACTGCATTAGCAAAATCTGGTCCTTTGCTAAGGTCAACCTGACATTGATACAGATACCATTGAGCTGTCTGGAGCTTTCAATTTCCTTACACATACCTCAGAAACCCCCCAAATTTTTTTCATTTTAGCCATCAGCTCTCACTCAGGGTCGTAAGTAGGTGAACAGCACCAAATATAGGTATACACACTCAGTGTTAATATTCTCAAAGTCATGCTTTGCGTTGCAAACTGTTTATACTATGATTTCAAATGATACATTGCAAATTTTATAGGTTTCTTTTTAATTTTAGTCATCAATATGTAAAGATCTATACATATTTATAAGGTTGATTTTATATACAGAAATGCCTTTGCTTATAAGGTTACTGAAGACTAGAAAATATATTTCCTTTTTTTTCACTTTGCTAGGTCTTATTGAGCCATGCCATGTAAGAAATTACTAGTGCCTGTAAGTATATGACATCTCATCAGTAAGAAATGTAATGATGTCTTTGGTGCATGAAGTGAAATTATTTCAGGTTACGAAGGACCTCCAAGAAAGGGTCAGAAGGTGGGATTCCAAGAAATAAATCATAGGTGTCTATAGAGAGTTTCTTCAGTGTTAAAGGAAAGATTAATTACAGACACAGGGTTTGACAGAAAGTTGAACTGTAGGTGGGCCTATGTCTAGTGGTTCAAGCAGGGGGCCTGAGAGCTGAGATTTCTGCCTCTTCCTGTTTCCTAATATGTGTCTGAGCAATTTAACCTGCTACCTTTTGTTAACCTTTTGAATAAAGCTTGTGCCCCCCATGCTTAAGATTTTAAAGTGCCACAGTTTACTTATGATTTCACCAAGTCAGTAAAGAAGAGATTTCTTTTTTCACTACCCGTATGGTTAAACAGTGACTTCATTTTGATACTGACATGAAAGTGCTTTTATACAAGAGGTTTTCCTATTGTATCATATGGAAAAATATTCTTCTAAAATCTCTGAGAAATAAAATGCTGACACAAGTTTAAATTAGTCATATCCAAAAAAGTTACCAAATAGATTCAGTGAAAGTCTAATAAAATGAAAATTTAATGTAGAATCTCTCATCGATTCCAAATCATAAATTATGAAGCTCTGAATCAGCCCAGGAGCATATCAGACAGCTATAAAACATAAGGAATAATATCTGTATTTTATAAAATAAACACATTTTCCAATAATGTAGGAGAAACAGTGATTTTCACAAGTATTTGCATTTAAAAATTATAAAATGGGAACAAATTTAAAGAAATGAAAATTTATAAGAGAATTAAATAACTGAAGGGATGATGTAAATGAGATTTATAAACATGTAAAGAAATCACAGTGACTAGGTTTTTATAAACATTTATGTGTATCTAGTTGAAAGAACAAGCTTTCAAATTAAGATGTTAAGTGCGTTGACAGCAAAATTCAAATCTGTAGCTGGGGATGCAAGCTCAAGACTAGGAATTAATGAACCAGATTTCAATAATGTTGTCCTGGAAATTATTTTACTTTCTTGACCTGTAAGAAACTCCTTTTCACAATTCAGTTGCACTTATTTACTTTAATAAAGCAGTTTATTTCATTTTTGATAAATTACTAGAATGCCAGAAAATGAGTTTTTGTATATTATAAATTGCTTTATGGCAGAGGGTTATGCAAGCACTTCACTCATGTGTTCAAAATGCACTTGTTGCTGTATTTGATTTATTAACCATCTATTCTGAGGTACTTTAAAATACATAAGAGATAATTTGTACATATCTAACAATTAGGACATGACAAAACAATATAGTACCTCCAAAAACAAGGACTTTCATTTATCTTCAGTAACAGAGCATTTATTCAGGTCTAAAATTTCCCAAAATTACAAATGACTTTGCTTGTGACACACTATATAATTGTATGCATATTATGGTATAGTATAATGTATGTTGTTATCCTACAGAGTAAAGATTTTGAATCATGCCTTATATAATAAATAGCATTCATCTTCTGCCTCATTTTATTTTCTAAGTGGGCAGTTCTACACAGAGTTATATACATTAAAGTCATCTCAAAAAATACAGATATGGGTGTCTGATAGCAAGGCCTGTGTATGAAAAATGCAGTAGTACCCCAACCACAATAAATGGAAAAGTGCTCCTGCACTGATTAGGACATTCATGATGAAAATCCAAAGCACCACACTTAGTAGTGACATATCTTGAGTTAGAAAATATGCAGTAACAGCAGTCCTAGTCATATATTTCTTTCGTCTACCTTCCTTCTGACATAGACTGAAGCTCAGCTATTTCCCATTTCTCCTAGCCCAAATTCTTTAAACTGCTTGGATATTCTCTTTCCACAGCCCTAACTCCCCTAATGTAGAACTACAGACACTGCCACCCATGCATTCCCATTAACACTTTAAGGAGTATGTCAGCACAGCCTTCTGAAGGCAGATCCAGACATTCCCTGCCTGCCCACTCAGTGTGGCACCAAGCCCAAGCTAATAAACTTTGGCACTCAGCAGAGCTTAAAATTTTGAGCCCTTTGTCATGGCAGCCACTGCCACACAACTTTGAGGTTAGATCTAGCTCACAGAAGGCAGAACACAGATTCAATACAATACTTTTTTGCTATGCAAAAGGTATATATTTCAAGCTAATTATTTATGAAGTCTACAAGGAATGGAAAGACATGGAGAAACTCCCAAATTCCTGTGAACCCAACCTGTAACAGGTGTGTGATTAAAATTTTGATAGGCAACCAGTAAACTGCTTCTATTTTCCACTGAGAATAGGACTCCAAACAACTAGCAAAAAGTAGACATTGACATTTTTAAACATGTCAGTTTGCTAGATGTCAGCAGGTTAGAAATCTGATAGTCTCCTAAAATTTATGAAGAATAACGTGATATTCAGCTAACTGAAAGATTAGGATTCCACAAAGCTTTGTTCAGCCACGGAAGAAGGTAAGATTTCGCCAACACAAGTCCTTAAATGTCTGTGTCAAATTTCAAAACTGGATGGTTTTATGCCTGCTCTCCACTGATTCCAGTGACTTCACCTTCATCAACACTAGACGATATAGCTTTGTATAGACCCATACTGTAGCACCTTAAGTTGCATGATACGAATCTCACTTTTGGACCAAAGATTGTTATATTTATATTCTACAAAAATCCTGGCTTTACTGGATTTCTAGAATTTATCTATTATATACTTAGTTCTAAGAAACATGTAGATAAGTCCATTAAAAAGCACAACTAGAGAATGGCAATCCATGTTTCAGAAAATGAAATTAGTAGTTGATAATTCACCCAAGATACGTGAAGTTGTACATAATGCAAGTCTTCAATTTGATCCGTCCTGACTATCCTCAGCCCTTCCATTTTCCTAAAGATCAGGTTTGAAGTGACTTATTTAACATTACTCTCTTGTCTTTAGCTGATATTACTATGAAGACAGGTAACTGAAATTAATGGTATCCAGAGAAGGAGAATGCAGGTGAGATGGTGCCCATCTTTCTGGTTCGTGACAGCACCACTCATCTAGGAAGTGGAAAGGCTGTTCCCTTTTGGACATCTCCCAGACATTTTACCACATAAATTATGTAACATCTCTCAGACAGAGAAAGAACCAAGATCCTTAATTTCCTGATCAAGTTCTTCAGCTGTCAGACTATTACTTAAGTTTTCTAGAGAACAGGATGGGTGGGATAAACATTTAGATGAGTTGACCATCTAAATTTAAACATGTAGCACAAACACCTAAGATGAGAGGGAAAATTGAGCACAATACTGCACAGATACCTGCTCAATGCTACAGGCATGGCCCACTAGATATGTGAGGTATAAGTTAGAAAGCTGCTCTGCTTGGTATATTTATCTCAGCAGGTCCCACTCAACTTCACTCTCTGCTCATCGTGAACTGGGAACATGGATGACAAACCTAGGCTATGAATCCTCTCAAGCCATCATGTGGAAGTTGCATATAGTAAAAGGAAATATTCTCAAACCCACATATTTTTATGTATCTCTCCTTTTGGACCTAGTTTTTATCTATATCATATCCTCCTTGTAGAGCTTGGTTAATTTAAACAGTTATAAAATGAAAGCAAACTCAGTTTTGCTTCACTTTGAGGAACAGGAAAATTATCAGGCCATGGAAAGGGGCTTTAGAACAAATAAGAAGCAGATTTTTCCACTACCAAAAACTTTTTTTTAGCATTAAAGATTATCTATTTTCCATTTCACACCTTCCTGATTACTGATGAGCAGGGCCTCTAAAATATTAAGAATTCCAGACCATCCCAAAGTTTTCTACCACAGACCTCTAAAAGCAATTATCAAACAGAAATAGTAGGTTTTCAACTTTAAAATATAACTTATTCAGCCGAAGTCTTGCAACAAGTTTCTTAAATACAGTTGACTTTTCCATGGTTTTGACTCAAGAGTGGCCAAAGGTAGAAGTCAACTCAGAAACTACTGAGTCACAAACTCAGCTAACCTTGCTCTATGATTTCAGAGAGGCTCCTAAAGTCCTGTGACATCCATCTGGTGCTTGTCATCTTTGATCTAACATCTATCCCCATCCTTCCAAATTGTCTTTTATAAACTGGAGACTGTAGTTCTCGTGTCTCCTCTTTTTGGATAAGTCATTAGTGAGAAGTCTGAGTGGACACTTTTAGTATCCCCTTTACCTCTGTAGGGGTCAAGGTGACTGTCAAGTCCTCTTCTTGTCAGGGACTCTGTGAGAATAATTGCACGGTAAATAAAGAGGAGGATTTAAAACACATGCACATTGATTAAAAAAACCCAAAACCAATCACTCTATTTATTTAAAGAGAATAGTAGACAACATAGAATAGATAAAGCAACAAAAGTTGACAAAATTAGAGAGAAGACCAGTGAAGGAAAGATTTCCATGCTCTTTTGATGTTAGTGTCTCATTTTTCTAGGTATCTGAGTATCTTTGAAAACACAGTAAAGCTCCAGTCAGTTCAAGGCAGAATAAAAAGGGAGAAAAAGCCTATACATTAATCTTTTTCCTTTCTCATTGTAATGTTCTCATATTTGAACTTTGCTCCAGAAGGTAACATTCTTTTGACAGTAAATGATACAGAGGTGAATCAGGTTATGCCAACAACTTCAGAGATCTATTTTAAACCTGAAGAGACAGGAACAATTAAATTTTTTCTCTCCAGACCATTTTAATGACAGAAAACAAGCATGTCTGCTTCCGGATAGATGATGTTTTTCTCTCAAGGAAACATTCAGGACTTTTTGCTTTACAAACTCTGCAAAACAGGAAAAAGTATCTAGTTCCTGATGGGCTAGCAATTTGTGCTAATTCACAATCGTTCACCAGTGATCTGCTCATTTGGGAAGCATTGTTTTCAGGCTTGAGAGCTATTTGTTGGATAAAAGCAGTAGGATAAGAAAGAAAAATGCCACCTCATAACAAGGATCCATCTTTTCTCTGTTTCTTTTTCTTGTCTCTTCCTTGCACTGATCAAAAACCAAACTAAATTTTGTAGTAAATGGAGGATTACCATCAGACAATGCTGGAGCACAATTAATGCATTTTACCTCAGGCTGCTGTGATTGCTACAGCTAGTCCAAAAGCTCTAGTCAATGCCCATGACTGCTTCAGAATTATTAAATTGGTGTTTTGAGACACACAAACCTACAGGATACATTTCAATGAGAAACAAGGCATTGCTGCTGGGTAAGAGTCACAGGGAGACTTAAACAAGAAATTCTGCTCACATTAAGATTATTAGACATTTCATTCCCACTCATCACTAATTTAGTAGGGTTTCAATTGTTTTTCTCACATTTGTGCTTTGCTATCAAAAGTTTACCTGTAGTATCCCCTCTCCTCTCAAATAAATCCTGTTGCTTTAGTGACTTAATGAACTCGTACAACTGCAGAACACATCCTTTTAAAAATGCATATGCAGATGAGTACAGGCAGACAGCTCCAAATCCAGACATATTGGGTCTGACCTGTCAGGACTTCTACAACAGGAGTTAGTTGCAATTCAGTCTGTTAATACCTCCTCCAAGGTCAATACACTGATTCTGGCAAAAGCTGTGTAATGAACACATGATTTGCGGTTTTTGGTCTCTAACAGCTAGGAAATTCAAATTAAAAGTTCTCATTGCTTTTTCACAGTTCTTTGGTCTTTGTTTAGAAGCACTTTATTCTTAACAGTGGGTACAGAAAGCTCAACACTTTCCCTGGGTAATTTGTGGTGTCAAGGTACTCAGTGCAGCCCAATCATGCTGTGTACAGCCTGCAGAATGTCTAGGGGGGAATCCTGTGGCGTATGCCATGGCCTGCAGGCACTGCAGTAGACCCTTGGGTAATTGTCCTAAAGCTGTGACATGGAATGAAAATAAATAATTTAGAGGAAAAGGCCAGTATCCTGCTAAACAGATGGCAAACTGTTCTTTGGTCATTTAACAGGATATATCCTGTAAATATGTAACCAGTCCTCTTCTTCCTATATCGATTTAAGTACATGGAAAAGGTCCTATTGACATCAAGGACTGTTGAAACCAGCCATGCACATCAATGGTGTCAAACCATTGACAAGAGGGCATTCCTCTGTGTGCAAGGGGAATATGTGAAAGGAACACCAAAACATGCATGCTTCACAGCAAAGCAAAACTCTTACCTTTGTCATTTCATTCTGCAAGACATAAACAGTTTTTTGTGGAGAAATCAGCACTCTTCAATAATGTTTTTGGATAAAATAAAAAACATATTAACATTGAAATTAGACCCAGTTAATTAATTTATTACTGGAGCATTTTGTATATTGCTATTTTACAGCTGTACAAATGGGAATTTTCAAGTAGCCATGCAATTACGAAGCCTCATTTAAAATAAAAATATGTCTCTTACTCCCATGTTTGTGTAGATAAATGTAAGGCAGGGTTTAGATCTGCAGAAGACCTGAATGGTTCAAAGAAGATGCTGCTTCATGTTTAAAAAGACAACTGCTTTTGAAATGTATCAGTGACAGTGAAATTGTCAGATTCTTCATAATTTCATTTTAGACAAATGTTACTCTGCTACACTTATTAATCATCACTGAGCATAGCAACAGGCAAGCAAGGAAGGAAATTTCATAGACATGTCAAGAACATGGGGAACGAGACATTTAAATCCTGATATTTCAAACTGCTTTTCCTTTTCATCTAATCAAAGTTAAGAAAAATGTCATCCAAGCCAAAAATAATACACAAAACATTAAGTGTCTTCTAGATATTAAATTCTCATCAGTTTATCAAATATTCTTAAATATCATATGGTAGACTTTACTGCTTCTGAAACTTCACTTTAAAATCCCAGTAGTTCACTGAGAAGGTTGAGCATATAGAGTAGAATAACACTTCACAGTTGCATAATTTATTTTACTTTTCTACTTTAGCCGGAAAGTTGCTTTGAAATTTATAACTTTGTCAGTTTCCAAGACCATCTATAGTGCAGTACTGCTCCCTACTAACCTGGAAGAATGTCTTGAATAAAGTGGCAACAGTCCATAGAACAGAAAGACTTGTTTAACAGGGGAAAATTTTCCAAATGAAGGGATATAGGTATTCCAAACAAAACTCCACTTCTACATATACAAGGAAGATAACAAATACCATACAAATGAAGGAACAGACAAAAGTGAAAGGTGCTGGCTTTTAGGCATGGTCTTGATACCTTGACTTTTTCTCACATACACCCAACTGACATCGTTGAGTGACTTTCTTCCTTTCTTCATATTTGCAGTTTAAGTATGTTATGTATTTAACTGTAGTAGAAGACTGAACAAAGGTAGATCTGACTTAGTTTTCATTACACGAATCATGATCTGTTGTCTGCAGCTTAAATCAGGGGTCTTGTACACAAACCAATAGCCAAATATCCTATTCAGGACCCAAGGGTGGTATTCTTACTGAACAGTTTTGCAGCAGGATTCAATATATGGTCACTGAAGCATGGCCTAATTTTTTTTGACTTCAGGAAATACCTGGATGTCTTTTTAGACGCAGCTCTGGGAGACAGAATATTTATGATCTTCTTTGGTTTCACATGAAATCAAACTGGTGTGAGAGTTTGAGGAGAATGTGCAACTTTTTCACTGAGCCAACTAAAATCCTAATTTATTATTTTTTAAAAAACTTATATTTTCAAACTCCTTTTCCTGTTAGTCACCTTATGTCAACATGTGGTCTATCTTTCTTAGTTTATACATGATGTATCTTGCTTTGTGTTCCAGACTCCAGTGTGTGATATCTGTTTGGAGTTAAGAGAAAATCAAAGAATTTCTCATTTGTCTTTCATTTTAACTTCAAACATTTCAAAATATCTAACTACATTTAGGTGAATTAAAATAAAAAATAAATTTATAATATATCTCCTTCTTTCTATTTGGTCTCTGTCTTCCTCCTATATGATTTAACTAAAATTACATAGTCTTCTACAATTTGAACAGACCAATTAGAAAAGTGCATGAATAAATGCATAGTGCAGACTATGTGTACTGAACCATCCTTATTAAATCAAGAGATGAATCTGGTTTTGCCGTTTCCATTGACAGCCCTCTTCCAGCTCACAGCCAGCTGGCAATTAATGGAATCAGATTTAAAACAGGCATTGGGGAGAAATCAGCTTCTATGTGTCATTCTTACACCAGACATATGTGTGTCTGCTTTACACATGTCTGTATTGTGTTTGCATTTGTATTGTTATTGTATGCACGAGGTTGTATCATTTTTCCCCTGTGTGCCAGCTCAAAGTTTTGAGCAGTACATTTCCTAACACTTAGCCTCCCACAAATATTAGGCAATACTAACCATAGGTTAAATTGATTTTAACCCTGATTTCAACCCTGATTTCAATATAGACAGACATATTGCTACTAAATAGTTATGTTAGATAGCTTATTAATATTTATTTCTATGTTTATCAAAGTGAAAAAAACCCAAACAATACAAGCATGAAAAGAGTCAAAACTGAGATGTGCAGTAAGCTGCACTCAGAACAGTTAGGACTTAACAAGCATCAGAAAAAAAAAAAAAGAACAATGTTTCTCTGATGGATTTCATGTATTTAATTTTAAAATTTGACTAGGGAGGTAATAGATAGGTTTCTTACTTTTGGGAATCTTATTCAAAGATAAGTACAATTTACAGCCAGGATTTCTTTTCCAGTGTTTCAACTAAAGTCTTCTCACCAGAATTTCGTATGAGTTCAGTTATTTTTGTTATTAGGTTTCAGTTACTGAAATGGGATGTGAGTGAAATACTTGTATGCCCTTTATAGTATATTAGTTAGTGACCACAGAATGTGATACACTTGCATAGCATGCTAAATAAGGAAAACAATCATTAGAAAAGCTAAAGAAAAAGATGTGTATCTCAGAATTCCCGCATCTGTTCACCTGTAGCCCTGCATTTGACAGGTCTACGGAAATTAATATGCAAGTTTCAAGGCTCTCCTTTCCTTTCACAACCCTACTGGAAAAGGCAGAAATCAACTTTTTTCTCCTGGAATGCATCTGCGAGACAGGGAAGAGAATGCAATTGAGAGCACAAGAAGGAACCTGAGCATGTGCATTCATGGTGAGGAAGTCCTCCAGAAAGCCTGAACTCTAGTCGTCATCCTCACCAGCTTCCATACTTATCTAAGACTGTTTAATAAAAATAGCATAAAAAATGTATGAATCAGAACCCAAAAAGATTCTTCTTTTCCTTAAACTTCTTGCCTGTGCATACTCTCACCAATAAACTACAACATAAAGCTGTATTTTGTGCTTAGTCTCCCACCCCTCACAAGTCCTTTCTTCACTTTGTACACTGACATGACCCCAGCAGTGGGACAAGTGTTCTCTTCCTTTACTCTTTTGCCTTCCCTGGCCTATCCCATTCTGTATGAAGAGAGTTTGTGTCCCCTTGCATCTGCTGAGGTTGAAGACAGGATATCTTCACCTTCCAGCTGCTGGCAACCTGTTCGAGCCTTTTAGCAATTATCTTACAGAATTTCCTTCTCTGTTTCTGAATGAAAACATTTTGTGTTGTGGTTACTGAACTTTAGATTGGGCCTGTCAGGGATTCCAGAGAGGAATCTGAAAGTGTGCCTGCAGGAAAACTTGGAATCCCAGAAACCTGACTGGAACACATCATGCTGTTGGGGTCTTCCGCAAGGACACTAGCTTGGGTATTTAAAGACAGAACAAATAATGTGCCATGGCAGAGCACTGTAAGACACAATGAAAAACTTGTCCTGAAGCATTCTTATTGCAATCCTAGTATTCTAATTTCCAAAGTTACGATCTAGTTGATGTATAAATTCTGTAAAGGACTAGAGTTTAGATATCTGGACTGTTTGTGAATTTAAATTCCATTACACCTACATTGCCTATGACTTTTCCCCCCTCTAGTAATTGTTCCACTATTTTAACAATTATGAAAGTGAAATGCAAACTAGCAATTTTTGGAACAATTTGCTTTGTTTTTATGTTTATTTATTTATTTTTCAGAAAACTACTCTGCAGCACCATCTAGTGAGAGTGAGAAGGACCAGTTATACTGTTTCCATGTTTGGAGAATTTTCATGTGTTTGCAGCCTGCATACCTTCCTGTGGCCTGAGTAGGAGACGAAATGTCAAGCCTCCCTGTAGAGTGTATGTGTGAATCCTCTGTCATATCTTCAACAGAAAATCTACCTCAGAATAAAACGATTTTGTTATAGAAAGGCATAGAGACCCTTTGGACAAGGTGCATTATGGACAGAATAAAAAATACACCTTGACTATAAAATAATTTTCAATATAGAACCAAATTTCACAAGTTTTCATTTTGCTGAATCAAGCACATCATTAGCAGCTGTCAACCTGTTTGATGTAATTGACCAAAGAATTTCTTCCAGTAACTAATAGGGTCACTAAATATTCAAAGAAATGAAGAAAATTCTATGCAGTAAGAAATACAACTGGAGATACAGACCCTTGTGAGTGTTTAGGCCTTGCCTGTTAAGGGCATTTATCTACGCAAATCTTTCCTTTGAAGGTGGAAAAGGTCTTCTGAGGAAAAAAAATCTATTCATAATTATTTATGTAGGTGGTTGTATAAATAAATAAAAATCCTACATTAAAAACTCCGTCACCACACTCTATAGTAACTACTACAATGCTGCCTTGTACCTGAGCTGACTTCTAGCCCCATCAGTTATCTTGATGATTGATATGGCAATTCCCTACTGTGGTGATGGCAGCCATATGGCCATTTCCTCCAGTGTCAGTTGTGCAAGACCCATGCAGAGAAATACAATTGCTCTCTTGCAAAGAAAAGAAAATTTCCAAAAGAAGTCAGAATACTTTAGGTCTTATACGCCCAATTATAGGCTAAATAGCATTCATACATTTTTCTTCTGTTTTTAACACTGATAAAAAGACCTTACAAATGAGAGCAACATTGTTACTTTTAAATGAAAAGCAAGTGCGTTTGCACAAATACAAAACATCTGTTAAGAGATAATTCATGAGTCTCACAGGCAATCAGTTATTCAGAATTCCACTGAAGTATAAGATGATCATTACAACAGCCAGTTTTCTGATTCTCCAGAGACAACTGACTAAATGGAAGTAATGGACCAGTAGACTATCAGACCACCATTCTCCAGCTTTTCCTTTGTCACCTGCAACCCAGTTCTTGACTTCAGTTAGCGCTTGCAGATATAAATGGATGTTAACGGAACTGAGCCTGAAATTTTATGTCTTTTAGTGCAGCACAGTCTGTGGTTCTGTGTCTGCAGAACACCAAGAATTCATCTTAGGTAGTTAGACTGTCTGTAATAATAACAATAACCTAATTAATAATAAGGATTTTCAAGTTTACCTGTAAAAGGATTTTCAAGTTTACCTGGATCCAGTTTACCAAAGTCACAGAACTTCCATGATGAAACAGAAACTGTCATGGAAAAAAGTATTAAGCTTAGAATTTCTCGAATTTAAAAATGAACTGTGGATTTGTGGATTAGTACCTTGGATAAATGAGTAATTTTAAGTGCTGAAAAAATCCTGAACACACAAAGTAATCCAAAACACTAATTTATTAAGCCTTCTCAGTGCTTAGATGAAGTATTTTCTAATGTAGGAAAGTAAAGTTTCACCAGTGGATACTTATACATCCTACTAGAGAGGATGGATATATTCACAGACGAAATTAACATTGAAAGCTGGATAATTAAAGCCTTTTGCATTTTGAAACATCTTGGGAGAAAAAAAATAGGTGTATGCTAAATTATAATGCATAAAATCACAACTTTTGAATCCATCAAAATTTACTATTCCTCCTATATTTCACTCTACTATGATCAGAATGCAATAGCATATGAGCTAAATATGGTGAGCTTGAATGTATCGGTTTCATAATAACTTTACACTTACTAAAGCCAATATGCTTGCTGAGTCATTGTAAAAATTCTTAAGTTGCCTAAGTCTTCTTCAGCCTTTCCGTATGTGAGAGGTAAAAAAGCTCTTAAAAAATGTGTGTTGCAATAAAGCAAAGGTATAAAAGAATGAAATGTTTTTAACCTTTGTTTTTTCACTTACTGTTAACGGTGAACTGACCTGTACATGAACAGCAAACACACCAAAGATATTTGTATCTAACTCTGAAGAAAGAAAATAAAAATAGAAGAGGCTGTTCCCACAGTACTCAAAAGTTTCCTCAAAGCCCAAGTTTAGATCAATTTCTACTTAAAAATTTACTTGCTGTTTTTAGAGGAAATGTTTGAATTTGAAGGTTTTCTAAAAATGGGTCAAAAGCTAGAATGAAAAGAGTGAAAGATAACCAGAAATGAGAAGATAATTCCATGTTTCATTAAAAATGAACAGCAATGTATTTAAAAAAATATTTCCATTCCATGTGTGCTGAAATGGGGCAACTGAATTGTCACTGAGGTGCACTCAACAGATTATCTACTACTATTTTATGGTCTTTGTTCTCAGCAGTGCAGTCACTCACCCTGAACCTGTCCATGAAGTCTTCAGAAGGGCTCTGCTAAAACAGTATATTTCAGCTAAAGGGAGGACATTGGGATTAGGTGGGGACAAGGCAGAAGAGTGTGAACTGCTTACAGCACCATCACAAGGGATTCAGAGAGCCTCCAGTCAGTGTCTCAGTCAGTGGTTTGGTGTTGCTGGATAACTGTTGCAAAGGATATGTAGGACTCAAAATTATTAATTCTGCTATTCCCAGTGCAACTTATTTTCTCATCAAAGAGCAGAAATTGTGGAAATGTATTTGTATGACACTGAGAACCAAAATGTATCTTTCATGTTTAAAGTTCTAAGCTAACAAATTAATTGAGATTTTACACCTAAACACAGGCATTTCAGCTATTTTAAATAAGATTTTAGTGAAATTTGATCATGTTTCATAACAAAATGTGCATTTTATTAGCACAATAATCATGAGGACTTGAGACTCAAACAACTGAGTTGTTAGAGACGTCTACTGTGTTTGCAACTGATGTGTTGACAAAGTACTTATTTGAATGCTTAACATTGTGATCATGGATCACAATGGTTTCTATAAACAACTCATTTAATGTAAAGGTCTATTAACTTGAAACAATGTCAGCAAGAAATGATTTTTTCATATTCTGGCCTATTCTATAACTAGTGTAGCAAAGATTGAATACAAATATTGAAAAAATAAGACTGCAAAAAATTGTATGAAATTTGTGTTCAATATATCATGTATCTATCACAAAAATAAAATCAAAGTGCACCTGGAAACACACGCTTTTATATCATACATGACATGCATACATGACATTGCATACTGGGACTCCTGCAAAACAAAAATAAGGTAGACATTAAGTACCAAGCTGCTGTCAGAGCCCTGATGGCATCACTAAGCTTTTCCTTCCCTGATGATTGCTCAGGACCACACTTCAGTCCATCCCAGTGCTCTTGGTGCCTGCCCTGGTGTTGCTCTAGGATGCCAGGCTCCAACCTTGTCCCTGACTCCACCTGCTTTGCTCCCAGCTCAACTCCCTCAATTGGTCATTGCCCTGGTTTGTGGCTTGCCTGGTCTGGGATTGTCAGGGAACTCTGAGGCCAATGACTGGTGCTGCAGGCTGTGGCCAACCTCCATGGGACTGGGTCATCCTTGTCCCCCAGCTCCACATCCCTCAGGAAGCAGCCCTGCTCACACCACTTCCTTGGCATAGCGTTCCTTCTGTGCTTTCACTATTTGGGCATATATATATATATATATATACACATATATGGAATATATATGCAGCATGCATCACACTGGATGGTTCTAAATCTTTGGTGACATAGGAGAAAATAAATATTTGGATGAACAGTAATATTACATTACAAGAGGAAGTATTTTTAACAGGCTCATATGCCTTAGGCTTATATTAATCATGTATTTGAATGATGAGAAATTTAACTGAGTATAAGGTGTGGAAAATAAGTTTTAGGAAAAGTGCAGATTGAAGTATCCTGTGAGGCCAGCAGGTGGAAAGAGATCATATATCATATATTTTCCATTTACACTGTGAATGCAAATGTAATAGGAACACTGCATATTTAAAAAGCTCCTTGGCTACAAGGTTAATCACAAAGAATAACTGGGATGTTATCATCAAATTAGCAGGAAGCCTTCATACTGGAGGCTATTTTACATTCAGTGTCATTCAAGATTTTCATTTAAAACTGGAAATGACAAATAAGATAGTATGCTAAACATAGAAGGATTCAGGAAAAGGGGCAATAACTATTACAGAAAACCACTGGAATAAAATGAGAGCCAACACAGACAGATGCACTATGTGTAAAAGAGGAAGAAATAATTAAGTGTCAGATCCTGTCAGGAAGTGTAATGAACTTCATTGCAGATGCAGGTTTGTGCCTCTCAGGATCAGTCCATAAATGAACATAAAGGAAAACACTGACTCAGCTGGAAAAAGATGAATGGTAGGTTACAGTCTGTGATGGACTGACCATGACTGGAGGATATAGTGCTATCAATGAAAACGTACTGTGGGTTGAAAACAAGGAGTGCCCTGAGTAACACAAGCCATGTGTTAACTCTGCTCTATTCACAGAAATTTGGCTTTAGATGGACTTCAGTGGAGGATATTGTGTTTCAAAAAGCCAGCTGTGGGCTCAGTGGTACAAGGAATGAGGGAAACATCAATGGAACTGAAGAAGTAAGACAGAGTTATTAATGGTATTAACTGATGGATTAAATGTCAATGAAATGAAGAAAATGAGTGCATCCAGAATAAAGTTATATTTTTGATTGATACTATTATTTTAAACTCAAGCTTACAGAATATGCTAATAGGCTGGTGGAGTTAATGCATCAAAATCATTATTATTTGTTTTCTGCAAGAGAAAAATATGTTGTCCAGATAAAAAATAAAGGATTCTGAATAAACAAGTCAATAATTCTTGACTTTATCAATATTCAAATGTAAATATTTTGAAATTCCCAAAATTCTAGGGATGTCTTACTGTTCAGATTTACAAAGAAAAGTTTTGCAGAATAAGCAGATACTAGTTTCAAAATATATAACCATGATATCCATTCTTCAGGGGCACCAACTAACAAAATACTACATACTTTCAGTTTGTTTTTCCTACTTCATCTATTCTAAATACTGTGTATTCATAGATTATGAAATGATCTCCTGTCTATTTCCTATGTCCTTCAAACTAACCACTGTCTGTTCAGCTGCACATTCCTGATTTAAAAAAAAATAATATAATGTTATGGCTATTTTGGTGATAAGCCTGGAAGATAATTACTATAGAAGATTTTTTTACTTTATTTTCAAATTCCTGAAATATTTTGGATGGATTTGAATTTCCATTTTCCTTTCGTAGAGAAACCACTCAGAAACTGGAGGTAGTAGTCACTGAAGCAACCAAGTGAGAAACTAAAATATTTCTCTTCCTTTGTCTGGTCTTCCTCGTAAATGGAGGCAAATATTTTGGCTCAAGACATATGACCATCTTCTTTAGGACCTAAGATAGTACTTGAAAGGAATTTAGACTTTTAAGTCCAATAAGCCTCCTCTCACATGCTGCCTGGCTGGTGAGGTGTCTATATTGAACTAGCACTTTCATTTAATATTGCAAAAGATGTTTGATAGGCAGCATGTGCATTGCTTTCATAGGAAGGTGGAAATAAAAGTTTAAATCCTTTAACTGAGAAGGTTAAACTTAGATCTCCTTGTTTCTGGATGAGTATATAGGATACCTGACCACTGTTGAGAAGTTTGGCACCATTATAATTTTCAGGATGCATTTAAAATTTGAGCTTTTTTGTTTTTTCAAGTCAGAAACTAACTTTGCGAAAGGATTGTCACTTCTGCTACCCAAGTTGGATGGAAATGATCAGTGTACAGCTCTGAATCAGTTATTGTGTATGCATGACTAGACCTCACTCACTATATTGGATTGCCTTCTAGAAATAACTTCCACCTAACTATCTGGATTTTTAATATTCTGGAACAGGTTGCCAAGACTTGTGGATGCACCATCCATGGGAATATTTCAAGACCAGGTTGTATAAGGCTCTGAACAACCTGGTCCAAAGAAAAGTGCATCTGCCCATGGCAGAAGGGTTGGAACTAGGTGATATTTAAAGTCTCTTTCAACACAAATCATCCTACGATCCCATGAAACACTTTTACTATTTTCGTATTCCAGTCTAGACTGAGCAAAGAAGCTCTTCTAGTCCACTGGAATATGGATTAAAGCACTGTGTATTGCTTCCTCAGCTGCCTCCCTTGCTAAGATGCTGTGCTTGAGTGTCTCCTAATTTATGTATGCGGCAAGTCAAGTTGCTGCTGGGATCACTGACTGTGTCATAGGAGTGCAGAGGGATGTGGATCACCCTGTTGGAAATAACACCTATTTGTCAGGTATTGCCACCTGGCCCAGCCAGCTTCAGGGACAGCTTGAAGGGACAAGTTCCATAAGAATGTCTTATTAAGCTACTGCCACACGCTGTCTACTCCCATCTTTCCAGATCAGGAAACTGTGTGATCGCACAGTGAACTTGACCTGGTATAGCCTGAAAGCGGGTTCTTTCGTACTGGTATTGTTCACTTCCTTGAGTTCACAGGCAGTACAGCCTCAAAAGTATAATGCAAGGGAAGGTGTAGTGATGATGAAATGAACAAAGGAAGAGGAAGAGCAGGAGATGAACAGGGAAGTGCATTCTGGCCTAAACTGTGCTTCTGGAGAATGTGTCTGAAGTTAAACGATTTGTTAGAAATGTAGCTTAGGTGAATTTTTCAGGAGATTTCTTCCTCCTCCTCATCCTTCTTATTGACTAAACTCTTCTTCTTCTCTCCTGCACTGGCCATGGGTTGTGGTTCCCTCCATGGGCCAGCTGAACTCATGAATGGAGGAGAAAGTTAACTCAGAAGAAAATAAAAGACATCTAATGTGCATCAGAGCCAGACAGACAGAAGGTGAAACTACATGAAGAGAGGAGCTACACTGGTAGAGGAGAAGCTGGAACCAATGAGCAGTTGAACAGCTCTGTGGTGAGCTGATATGTCAGCCCAGTTAACATACCTGCTTCTAGAGCCAGTGTCTTGCCTGATGCTGAGGTGGTTACAGCACATTCTTAGTGATATGTTGTGACAATGAAAATGATAATTTTGTGTTGCTCAAATACCAGCATTTATGGGCCACATTCTGGAAACAAATAGGAAATAACCAGTAATTTGGAGGGCAACTTGACCATATCTGAGAAAGCTATACAAGAATTTACTTATTTCCACTGACAATAAAAACCCCTCTCTGACTTATCATCCTCTGATGACCAGTTGCATGGCCACAGTTTCTAGAAGTAACCATTCACTTGGGTACAAAGATAGACATTGTAAGTGGACATCCATGTCCACTTCCCAATTTTATCATACTCTTCATTCTCTCTGGGAGGAAAATGTTGCTTGTATCCTTCTTTACCCGTGTAGTGTGCTGGAGATTTGACATTTATTTTCTGTTTACTGAGAGAGAAGTTTTTCCTGAACTTGTGTTCTCCCCTCTTGTACAAGCATTTTGAAATAAATGCTAACACAGCCTGCACAAAAATCACTACAAATAATTATATATAAATGAGAGACCTGACTCTAAAATCATCTTTCAATTAAATCTTTATTCCATAGTAGCACAACTGAACCTAACAAAACTAAACCAGAAAATAGAAATTACCATTCACAAAGCACATTTATTTAACCTTCATTCCTAATAATAGCAATAATTAAGGGATGTTGACAAGCACTTCTTTGACAGTGAGGTTGGGGAGGCATGTCTTTCCTGACACAGTGGGATATAGCATTAAATTGTAACAATGCTGGCAGCCTTCCAAAGGATGGAGTCAAGGCAGGTGGTAATCCAGTTCAGCAGCAATGAAAAAAGGTGACTGCATGTTGGCTTTAAATTACAGTGCACAGTTTGTTTTAAGAATAGAGGATAATTTATGTGATATATGTAGTGTAACACTTGAAGTCGTCTCATTTGTTCTCTTCTTAAAAATGTGTGGCAATTGTTTCTTTGGGATATTTTTTTTTTCCTAGAAAGGATAAAAGAAAGAAGGCCTATAACAAGTAAGATGTTGATTAGAAGAGTGAGGCACATTCACAGCACTAAATTACTAACTTTCATTTACCTGGAGTCCAAACATAGAGTGCTGTAAATGGAATTTTCACTGGAAATTATAGTGATGGAATTAGAAAACCACTATTGGCAACAATAAATCAGTAACTATCTAGTCAGAATTTTTTAAGCTGTTTTTAACTGAAATTGGATCTCTAAACCCAGCATCCCACAGCTGGAAAAACTCCAGTAATAAGTATACCTAGGGCAAATACTCCATCTTCAGAGCAAAACAGAGATGAAGTATTGTGCAGGCATTAATAGGCTGTTAAAGAAGAAAAAATGAAGCAGCTGCAGGAAAAGTGGTTGAAGACATCTCAGTGAGAACTTCCAATTACTTGATTGGTTGCACTGGTGGCTCACTGAGTGCTAGGTGGGATATTGAACTCCTGGCTAACCTGACCAAGACTGGCGAGGACAAAACCAAGGACTCTGAGTTTCTGTCGATGATAGCTGTTCTCTAGGTATAGTTTGGTCTGAAATGTTTCATCACCTGTCTTTGAGAAAGTGCTGTGATAGTGACCAGAAATGCCTCCAAAGGATTTTGAAATTTGCTGCGCTACCTCTTGTGGTCTTTGCTACAAACTTCCTGTGAGAGTGCACACTGAATGTGCCTAGCTGTGTATGTTCTGTTTTTCAATGCTGACATGTAATACATGGATCTGATTAGATTCCACTCTGATTACATTCTACTCTGATTAGATTCTACTCTATCAAAATAAAGCCAATCTAATTTGCTTCGGATAGCTGGTATCATACTGTCAAAAAACCATCTGGTCCCCAAAAAAATCTTCCCTTTTGGCATTACAGTACATTATGCCAAGAAAACTTTCAACTAAAATGTTAGGAGCATCTTTTAAAAGGCATTTAATTTTAAAGGATGTGATTTTATGCATCTGGAAGAAAAACTTACTTACACAAGTAAGTATCAGAAGTTTAAATGGTATTTCCACTGTGGTTTTTTTCTCATAGGCAACTGCAGTGCAAAATTTAGATGAGTCAAATGCAGTAGGCAAGAAGGTAGGCTGGTATGTTAAGTATTTTTTGGATCACATTCTACAGATGCTCTCAACTTGTAACCTAGTTTATATCTATAACTCACACATTCTTTATCTTGCATGCTTTTCTTCCTAGAAAAACATGCTGCACAAAGTGACTTGTGTTGCTTAATAGCTCAAGAGATTTGGCAAGTATGTTGCATTAAATCAAGCATGCTTGCAAGGCTTCCTTGAAGTGCTTCTTGGACAGACACACTTCCTTTTCCTGTGCACCAGTTCACTGTATAAGAGTTACTTAGGCATTCAGGCATCGTCTGTGCTATTTTGAGCTGTATACTGCTTGAAAAACAAAACAAAATGAAAAGATGCATTGCTTGTAATGCATACATTCTGACTTCTGGGAATTAATGTTCTTCCAGTAAGTGGATACAGCGTATCCTGTCTGTCAAATTTCAATTCCTTTTGTCCCCTGAGAACAATAAATCAACCACATGTTAGCCACTGTAGCCATCTAACTGAACTTGCAGTTCCTGTGCTAAGTTAATCTTTGAGAATCCAATCAGGCAATAAAATGTCTGCATATATCTGCAGTTTAATATTTAATGAATATGATCACCTTTGCTGTGTTTTGGGGTTTTGTTTTCTCATTTTTCAGCAAGGCAAAAAACTCTACTCTATGAAATTAAATAGAAATTGTTTCAATCTTTTCTCCTTTTAGTCTGCAGAACCGAAAGTGTCTTTCTTAGAACTTCATAAAAATAATCTCTCTACATATATTTTATTGATATTGAATGCCATTTTCAGAAACAGTTACATGACGAAGTATATTGATTCACAAATCCCACCCCAAAAGCTCCCAGTATAGAAAACCACAACACTTACTTTTCAGCATTGAAGCTTATATTCTGAAAAAAGCCTTTACTATGTTCTAGGTGAAGTCATGCACATCATTTAAAGGTAAACATTTATTGGCTACATACCTACACATTGGTGGACACAGTCACTGAGAAGTTCACATACTCAAAGACCAGTTTTAGGAACTATTAGAAGAACTCATCTTTCTTGCACAGACTGCTAACATGTTCAGGGAGATACTCTAGGCTCGGCTCTTCCCCAGCTTGCATGGATGAACAAAAGAGGCAGACACATTGAAGTTAATCATTATACTGGTGCAAAACTGCTGTTAAGATAAGTGTTAAGAACTAGATTTCCCTTTTACCCTGTTAAAGTTTTATGTTAGGTCTGTAGCAATTTTCTCCTATCTTTTATGGACCACCATTGTGACTGGCCTATTTTAACAGCCACTTTATAGTTGCTGCTGGATAATGTATCCCATTTCAAGTGACAATTAGCTGCCTGGATCAATGTTACTTGTGCAACATATCTCTCACATGAATAGCAATAATAATTTTTTCTCAGTGGAAGATTGCCAAATTCTAGTGCCTGTAAAGTATGAATTGACCAGATGTATATTTTGCCTGAGTTAGAACTTTTTCTAAATGATACTTTGAGAATTTGTTATTTAATTTAATATTTCATTATGAAATAATGAACTATATGAATTATATAGTACTTTGTTGGGACTTCCCTTTGCTTTTGAACAATACATGAGGTTATGTTATGGTAGTTTCAACACTCAATAGCAGTCAGTTCCTGAATAATATTCTGCTATTCAAACATCTCATACAAACTTGTTGTTACCTCTTTAACAGGGTAATTTACAAGTCATTTGTGAGTAATTTTAATGTTTGCCTGGCATCCTGAGTTCCATTTTCCTCTTCTGACTCATGGCATCGATGACCTGTATGAAGAGAAATTGTTTGCATAGCCCATGCTTTTTTTTCATGCTTGCTTTCTTTCTTCAGTGTTGACATGCACAGGATCTGTTAAAAAACCAAATAACAGGAAAGAAAACTCTTCCTTTCTCTGCATAACAGCTGCTGGAGCCAACAGAAAACAAATACCTGAGATATATCTAGCTCATTTTTCAGGTGACCTCATTATGAAAAACAGGAAAGACCCAGACTTCTGTGTTTGCTTTATAAAATGTTGTTTGCCTTCCCTGGCTCTGCTGGGATTTAGGGACTAACTGTATGACAGGAAGCTCAGGGAAGCAGTCTACATTGTCTGATGCTATTGTTTTTCTTTTGAGTTCACTAAGTTCATTTCCACTATACTGTTTTTTTACCAGCATATTTTTGAGTCAGTTTAACTGACTGGAACTGACTTCTTAAAATAATCTGACAGCAGATTTGGTGGTGATTTTATCCTATCTTTTCCTTTTTTATTTTTTTTCCCTTAAATCCATTGCCAGTGATCTGAGGTAAGGTTTCAGCTGAGGCGCGCTTATAGAGAATTTAAGGATTTTGGCTCAGTTCCTCTGAATAATAGCCAGTTTCAGCAAACAACAGAGCACACAAGTCTTTTTAGCAGTGTGATCAAAGAACAGTGAGTGTCCCACAAGCAAAGAGAAGTTGAGCTTATCCTCTCTTCTGAACCAAAAGAAATCAATGAGAGCTTTCCATTTTTTAGAATAATTCTTTTTAATTTTGGGGAGGGGGAGTTGAGGTTTTTCAGTTTTATTTTGTCTTGTTTTTTTAGGTTTTTGTTTTGTTTTGCTTTCACTTGTGGATTCAGGCATTAATTAAATCTTCAGTATTTTATTTCCCATTTTTGAAACCACATTTTCAGAGTGGTGGACTTATTTGACCAGCCTGTTTGACCCTTAGTATGAACTGCCATGCATTGAATAGATTCACAAATCAGGCTTAACCTAGAAATAACACCAGAAAGTAAATAAATCATGTCATGAGCCAGGCAAAAATTCACTTTTATGTTGGGCAGGGACTGAGGGAAGCATGAAACATGTAATTTTTAGATAAGATTAAGATAGGCACCAAATAAATTATTCTGCCATAGGGGACACTGTTGGACTGTCTGCTTTAGGCTGTTTTGGTCACACCTAGACCACAGAATGCAGAAGCATTTTTGTGTTTAGTCTAGACAGTACACCTTACTGCATTTCTGTTTCATATATGGGCAGGACATGGATTTACAAATATAAGGAAGCTACATAAGCTGATAATGTAAGAACTATAGTGTGTGCTCCACCAAGTTGAGATGCAGCTGTGTGGAGGAACAGAAACTAGAGATGCCCTAGTGAGCACCAACAGGTAACTGCAGATGTCACCTCTGTATTTTTATATTATATGCCCTAAAACATGCTCCACATTTAAATAGGGTAATCTTGCTTTAGTCCTTCTCACTGCCACTGTCCTGATTTATTCTACCTGAACTCTGCCTTCTTCTGGGAGTAAAGAATTGAGGTGAATAAATCCATATACTACTTTGAAAAATATTCTTGAGATTTTTCATGTATATGTAGCAGTTAAAAACTTCAAAATTATTATTCCCTGAACTGTGAATAAAAAATTCAATTATAAAGAGCAACTCAGCTGTCCGCACTGAATCATTAATTCCCTTTGATTAAAAAGCTAGATGCATCCACACACGTGTACATGTATCCAAAGTATAATACATAGTCATTATTTTTACCTTCCAGAGGCTTTGAATTCTTTTATCAGTTCAACCATAATAAATGCAAATGCTAAATAAGAAATCTGGAATTTCCACATAGTGCAAACTAAAGTAGCTAAAAATGTAAACTCCAGGTTATCACTAGTAGCCAGATAACACCAGTACCCCTATTTTACATCCCATATGAAACAGAACCAGAGAAAACTGTAATACTGAAACAATGCGGAAAGTTGCACAAAGGAGGGGATTCAGCTCCAAATTAAAGCAGCATTAATACAAGTTAATATCTGAGGCACAGAGTAAGATTCAGCTCCCTGAATTAGACATCACTGTTTCATAATGTTACCTGGAGTGCCCTAGGTCTGAGACCTGCAGCTTTCTGAATCAACAGGAGGGGTGTTGGCAGGACACCATGGCATATCCACAATTGTCATTACTTCCCCTTGGATAACTGAGCTGCCTCCAGCTCATTCCCAAATCATTTTCCCCAATCATTACTGACATAATGCCAGCTTTACTGTTGGTATAAGCTTGTAAACCGTACAGAGTAGTAACATTTAAATAGCTATGATATGATATTATATGATATAATGTGCACAAATGAAGTGGAAGAGAAATATATTTTTCTTGGAAAACTGCACAATAAAAAATCATGAATTGAATATCTAATCATATCTGGCCTAAGAAGCACCAAACTGCCAATCTGGACACAATTTATTTCTTGATATCTTAATAATTATTCAAATAATTTTGTCTGTGGAAATTCACATGGTTTTCTACATCTATTTTCCTTTTAGGGAAAAGACATTAAACACTGTATTTACCTGTACCATCAGGACATGAATAAAAGACTCAGTGGTAAGACTTTTACCAGGTTGGTGAGAGGCATGTCAGAAAATATCGCATTAAAGTTAAGGTAATAAAAGAGAAATAAATGAGATACGAAAGAGTAGCAGACAGTATGGTAATGAAGAAAGAAAAACAGGATTCACCACATAAAATCTGGGAAGAAGATGGGAAGAGAGAGAATGAGAGAATACAGACTAGAAGCCAAATGTTCAGGGGAAGAAAACAGCATATTGAAGGGAAAATGAAGATGATTAAACACAACACATAAACAGAAGGACTTAGAAAAGCAAGGAATTGCTTTGAGAGTTTCATGGTTATCTGATAAACTGGGAAATAGTAAGGAAATGTTACTTTTACTCTTATTAACTTCCCTTGGGTTTAGTTTTAGCTAAGCTAAATCCTGCAGTTCTTTGTTCAGGTGGTATTTCATTTGACTTGCCCAGTATGTAGTACAAAGAAAGCAAGTGATTGATTCCAGATACACTGTATTAAATAGGCTTTGCTAAAAACTAAATCTCAAAAATGTTAAAATAAAACTCTCGTATACCAGATCAGCGGTTTTGCCTTCAAAAGCTGGCTTAATCAAATCATCTGGTATCAGAAAGAAATACATAATACTTATTTTTGCATTTCCATCTACTCCTGCTGATATACAACTGTGTATTTGTTGCAGAAAATGTCTGATGTGAGGCTACGTTTACTACAGACATAAATGCTCATGAGTGAAAAATGTATTGTGTGAATCATTTGTTTCCACAAGGCCCCTTACAGCATCTAAGCCACTCCTCTGCATGTAATTGTCATAACAGAACACAAATTGTTCAAGACTTCTCTACAAGTACTTTGTTTCTCACTCTACCAAAACCTCTGTTCTGTATGGTGCAGCAGTCAATTTTACCATGAATTGTACATTCTCCCATTTAAGTAATTACCTTCAACAACGTTTGTGTCCAACACTAAGTAAACAATATTAATTGCAAACATTATAAGTAAACTGATGATGCAATTGAATGATTGAACAATAATTTCACTTCTAACTCTAAAATTTTAATTTCATTTTTCAGAGGTATAAAATACAAAAAAAAAATAAATCTATCCTGTAAACATTACTCATTTACTATTTCTCCATGGAGTAATGGAGTAAATTCACTTCTTCTGTATGAGTTTGGCTTCTGTAAGTCATATTAGCAACGAAAAAGGAGTAGGAGATGCTAGACACATTCCTTGCCAAATATTTAGTCTACAGTCTGGAGGCTCAACATGCTTTAACCCAACTGAAAATCCTGAACATAATGCAGGACTTCTATGGCTTCTGTTCTAATTTATACTACTGGTTCAGACCCAGTATTATTCAAAGGTAGAGAAAGAATCTGTTGATAATATTCTTCATTGCTTTCAAATCAGAGTTGAAAGAGAGAAATTGAGAAAGTTCAGGCAGAACATAAATATCCAACTAATCATCAGATGAGCTTGATATTTATTTGGGAAATCTCTCTTTCTTTCTAGAAAATCTGCTTCTTCATAATACTTTCAGAGTACTGGTAACTCCAAAGGATTTCTTTGAAACACTTTAAAAACTGAACACATGTTAACAGGGGTTCCACAGACATGTTTTAAAGGAAATTAAAAACTTTAAATTTAATTAGAAGGAAAAAAAGGTCTAAGAGTCTCTTAAGATATTTAAAACCTGTGTATTGTGTACATGTCAGCTTATCAAATAGTCCCCTTGCTACTCTAAATTTAATGTCAGTGAGAGAAATATATTTCCTTTCTCTTCTATGTTTTGATTTGAGCTTTAAATCAAAAGGTATTGCAGTTTCAGGCTACATAGACATACTGTCCACCAGCACAAGAAGTTTCTATGAGCAGTTTCAATATTAGCACAGATTCCTTCCTTCTCTCCCTGCACCACTATATCAGCAAAGAAATGCATGGCAAGAAGGCAAGAGTGAGCTGATGGAGAGACAAGTGGTGTGACAGATATAAATGGTGTTTCCTCTTGGCAATGCCAATTGAAAAGAAAGCAGGAATTAATGTGTGTCCAATAAAACTGAGACAGTGGTATAACACACTGTGTGAAGCACAAATGTCCTCTGCAAACTTGCCATGTGGATTCACTTTTAGCTCTGGATATAAACTCCTTTAGTTATTATAGTAGTATTATTATTAAATTATTATTTATTATTATTAAGTTTTTATTAAAATATTATTATTATTATATTATAAAATACATTAAGATTTTTTACTGCCTTCTGTTTCTAAGCAGAGAAAAAGAGTTAAAATTATTATTTTTGTTATTAGACCTTTTTTTCACAAGGAAAAGATACTACACGTAATTCATGCAGTTTTCAAAGTTCATGTATACAAAGTTTATTCCTTTTTCATACAATCTTTAAAGATTTTATGGGTTAATTTAGAAAATCTCAAAATCATTTATGACAGACAGATCTTATGTAAATGTTTCTATCAATTTCAATAATTTCATTCTGATAGGATGCAGTCACAGCTAGAAACATAGATAGATAAATAATAGGACCTATCAAATATATTAGCTGTAGAATTCCTATGAATGTTCTTATTCTTCATTCAGGATGTGAGTGTTATAGATGAGAACTCATTCATCAGGAACCATTTAAAATACCTCCTTAGACTATGTCCATGGGCTGACTTTCCCAGGATGGCAAGTAAATATCTACATATAAATGTACTAGTCAGATCAAATGTGCTACTAGCCTGAGAGCAGCTCAGACTCCTCAATCATGGTATTTGGATATATCAGTTATCAGTACATTTCCAGACAGAATGGTATAAAAGTTATTTTTTAATGGAAACTGCAGGGTGTAAAATATATTTGGCAAGTAAGGAATTTGTCTCTATTTTCAAAACGTCCATTTTGAAAACTCTGATACCACTTCTTGCTTCCTTATTTATTTTGGCAGTCGCTGAAAATCATCACTTGCCCAAGGTGCCTGCTGTCAGTTCCTAACAGATAGCTGTCAGTAATTCAAATGCACTGAAATCTTTAGTAATGCTTAGAACTGTTAAACAAGCAGCTTGCCTTGATTCTCAGGCAAGTATCAAGCCCTGAGTAGCTGTTGAGTCTGAGTCTGGGAGACAGATCTTTGAGATCATCACTTTGAGCTCAAAATTGAGAAATGTTACTGATACCACTGATCTATCTCTTCAACAGCTGCCTACTTACACCTGTTTTTAACAATCTAATTATCTTTAATAGAAGAAAGTAAGGAAAATGTTCTTTTTGTGATTTTTTGGAGCAGATTTCAAAATTTTCCGTCATGCTTTGTCATTTGAATTAACTGTAGACTCCTAAAGTACTAATCTCACATTAGGAAATTCTAACTTCTTTAAAGCCTTTAAAGCCTTTTCTAGACAGTGACTTTGCCAAGAAACATGGAACCAGACAATCCTCAAGGTGTTCTTCCTACCTGGTGCTCTATGATTATATGAAGTATTCACAATCACTATGCAGTTTTAAGCATCTCAGCCAGTTCTACATATTCTTCCAGAGTAGTTTGAAATTCTCTTGCATTAAGTGCAAATTCAGGTCACACAAACAGGGTAGCTGGAACAGATAATGCAATGTCACTGCAAAAGTAGTATTCAAAAAAATGAAAGCAGGTAATGAATCATCCTGGGGTAAACACCGGGGCAAAAGTAAAACAGCAAATCTATTTCCAACCTGTACAATCTGCTGGTGTGTTTTCTAGTCTCCTTAGAAGAGTTTCTTATAATTTTAATTGCCTTCTGACGTTGATGCACATAATATATAATATAATTACAATTTCCACATACTACACATAATATATAGTACATGTAATATATAATCCTGCATTACGCACAATGACCCAAATAAGAAGAAAATTGTGTCAGTCTGTTTTCTAGCATATCTCCTTCCTAAACCAGAGCAGTAAAATCAGTTTTCAAGTTGCAGCGATGTTTCACTCGGTCTTGAGTGCCGGTGTTGCCATTACCTCAGTGACCCATTACTTTCAGAAACTGGACTTGTTCATTCTACAAAATAATTTTTTTGTGAAAACATATCTTGGATTTGAAGAATGAGATTCCAAGATGTTGATGAACAAATTACATGTGCATGGAACAGGTCTGCTTCCTCTCATCACACAGAATATAGTCTAGATAGGGGCTTGCATTGGTGAGATACATGATGTGCACTATTAGAAGTCTTATTGTACAGCTTCAATTGAATAAGGCTTTGGATTATTAAAGAGCAGTATCTTTCTCCATTTAACATGTACAGCACAAAAATAGTCTTTTTCTCTTGCATTCATGCACCTGGCAATTTGAAAGATTGCAAACAAGTGCTGTTACAGCACAAGGAAGCAGAACAGAGCAGTCAAGATCTCTAGCACATCTTTTGGTGACAGCTGGCTTAGTAGAGGCTGGCAGTGTGCCCAGGTGGCCAAGAAGGCCACCAGCATCCTAGTTTGGATCAACAATAGTGTGGCCAGCAGGATCAGAGCAGTGATTGTCCTCCTGTGCTCAGCAGTGGTGAGGTCACACCTCAAATTCTTTGTTCAGTTCTGGTCCCCTGGAACAAATCAAGAGAATGGCAAGTGATGGGACAAGAGGAAATGGCCTCAAGCTGTACCAAAAGAGTTTTAGATTGAATATTAGATTTAGATTGGATACATAAATTCTCTTCTGTCAAGCTTCAGAACAGGCTGTCTAGGGCAGTGTTTGAGTCACTGTCCCCAGAGGTATAAGACCAGAAGATGTGATTCTTATAGATAAGGTTTAGTGGTGGATTTGACAGCACCAGGTTGATGGTTAGACTTAATGATTTTCTTTTCCAACCTAAACAATTCTGACTCCATTCTAAGATGCTTTTCCACTGTGTTTTAGAAGAGTATGAGAAATGTTTTAAAACTATTTTTCC
The DNA here is from genome assembly GCA_024734555.1 of Trochalopteron elliotii. Lineage (NCBI taxonomy): Eukaryota > Metazoa > Chordata > Aves > Passeriformes > Leiothrichidae > Trochalopteron > Trochalopteron elliotii. The sequence goes on along the minus strand of JANPWX010000078.1, from coordinate 3,944,207 downwards.
TTTCTCTCTAGGATAGCTAATCTTCAAAATGCATTGGATTTATACATTCCAATTATACATGCTGAAGGACAAAAGACAGTTAATAGGAGTCTTGGAAGAAATAGATCAAAAGGTCTTTATCAGCTGCTTGCAATTTTCCACAATGGTTCTGACAGTGATTGTAAGCATTTCTTGGGTTTTGGGTGCCAGCCCAGTGTACTCCTAATAGTGAGCAGACAATCTGCAGTTTTACATTTTATAGTTTCCCCTCAAAAACCCTATCTTCTTCTCCACCATCTTTAATATTGTACAAGTTCTGCAACTCTAGCTGGACCTAGCTGTTCAGAGAAAGATCTTTAACATAATTGTGTTACCATTTGTCCACAGCAGTGAATTGAATGCATGCAGTTCTGATTAATTATATTAGAATCATTCATTCACAGGATTATAGACTTAATTGGGAAACAAATACAAGTCAAAATGGGCTACTGCTGGATGCCCCAGGAGATTGTTTTTCTGAATTTTTAACAGACTGATCTTGTGTATACAAATAGGGCAAGACAATGAGAATAAAAAGCAAAGGGAGGTTGCCATCAAGTTGTGAAACCAACCAGGAAGTGGGGAACTTATTTTCAACATTCATGAAAATGCAACAGATGCTGTCTATCAAATGAGCAGCTCTGTTTACAATTACAAGAAATGTCTTTAACAAAAGCTGGCATTTGGCTACATTTGCTAGATTTGTCTTTTGTTGCAATCCAGATGTTTGTGCGGGCTTGCAAAAGTGTTTCGTGAGGTCTGTTCAGTTTTTGGGACATTCTTGGCTGAGTTTTGCCTACTCAAGAGGGTTTTTTAATGTTTTCAGATGGAAACCATGAGAAATTTCAATGTGTTTCATAAGATCTGGGCAACAGCAGGCAAAATAAGATAACTTTGTTAGTCATTGTGTTCCAAGGGTCATTTGAACCAGCGCTAAGCTTAGTTTCCTGTAATCTCTGCACATAACAGCAAAGAACTAGTCTAGACATGTTTACTTCAAAAGACATCATCAGATCCAAGTGTCCTGAAGAAGGGCACTTCATCTGTGATGTGATGCTGTGGCTATTTGAATTCAGGATCTGAGCTAGGTCACAGCTGGATGGCCTGAAATACAGTAGGGTAAGGTCTTTCAGCATCTGGCCATAATATAATGTTTATTTTTTATGATCATCCTGATTAGGGAGATCCAAAATATTTATTATGTAGCAAGGGATACAGTTTTACCTAACACAGACCTTTGAACTGCTATTGTTTCCTCTCCAACTGCTTGACTTAACTAAAACCAGTTTCAGCAGTCTGTTTTATTGGTATGAGCTTATTTTAACTTTATATTCTGCAGGGTTAGTATGTGTTGGTATGGTTTGCTAAAAGGGAGGCTTAATCACGGATGGGAGCTGTCAGTGCTGTTATAATACCAAATCTTATTATTTGTACACCTAAGAGATTATAATTTTATTCTTCTTTGGCCCCATGAAAAGGAAAAGAAAATAAACAATACTTGTATTTTGGCTTTAATGAAACCTAGATCCCAAAATAGCAGCATGCATATATTTAAATCTACTGAGAGGTTTTAACTACGCTTTTTATTCTTAGGCCTTTTCCCATACATGATGCCCAAGAAACAGTTAGCAGGTGTGAAAAATCTGAAGGGGCCTTAAGAAGCAGCATAATGTGCAAGGGGTGGTCAATCTCCCAGAGACAGTTCAGGGAACGGGACTGAGGAGAGAGGACAGTGCAAAACCTTCTAAAAATAAAAGTCAAATAACCAAAATGCAGACTCGCACCTGCCACCAGGATTCCTCCTGATTCCAAGATCACAAAATGTCAAGACAGTTGAGCAGTGACAACCCCTTCCCTAAGTCTGAGTCTTGACAGCAGGGCAGTTGTGCCCCTCAGAGTTAAAGGATGATGCTCAAAGAGGTTTAGCTTTTTCATGAGGTCTTTTGGCTGGGGCTTCAAAGTAGTGGGAGTGAGTGAATGGGGTGACATGGATAAAGACTTCTGTGTAGTAAATGGAAATGGAGAAGTGGGTTTTGGATAAAGCAGGTTCGTGGAGGAATACTGTTTACCTTTTTCTCACTGATTTTTTTTTTATTTTAAGTATTGCTGGGGAACAGAAGAGATCTATTTAAAACATCCAACACCACAGTTTTCATGTGCAGGAAACAACAAATCACTATACCAAATCAACTTTAACCAAAGTTAACAAAAACGCCAGCTCACGATTTTCAGGCAGATAATGCCTTAGAAAGTCAGGAGTTGTACCTGGGGCTTGGTAAAAACCTAGCCACTTTATACCAGCCTGACCTAAATTAGCATCCCACCCTGCTATGAAAATACAGATTTTAATTAAAGTATCCTGCATGTATAACTCTCTTCTCCTTAGTAATAGTGCAGCACAGTAGCCTGGTGACTAAGCAGTCCTCTACCGACAGTTTTATTTTACATCCTCCTCCATCACCACCTTCTCTGCCTTACTCATGAAGAATGCTTTAGAAATTTCATATTGAAGGCAAAAGTTCTTAGTTGCATTACAAATTATTTTCATACAATATTCAAATCTATTTTCATCATAGCATTTGCATATGTGTCCTATCCGTGTGTATGACACTGGAAATTCTGCTTTACTTGTTACCTATAATCAGAAATAAGGGCTGGCATAACTTTAAACACAATTTCTCGATTGCTACAAAATGTGGCATTTTCAATTCTGTATATATAAGCTCACACAGTTCACATTATATAATCACATTTTATGTTTTTGTTCTCTTGATTTTTACTAAGTCATAAAGATTCTAGCTACCTGGAAAACCAACTCTGCTAAACATAGATCCTTGATTCTGTTCCCTGCATTTATAAGTGTTTATCTTCCCCAGAAAGCAATGCCACTTACTTGTAGACCTGGGAGTACAGTAATATGTGAAATGTGTTATCCAGGTTTGCTTTGCTTCTATCTCCTGCCTTTTTCTTCTACAGTATTTGGCACCACAGCAGCTAGACACTAAACTGAGGCTTGCCCAAATGTCTGGGCTAGTTTCCAACTAGGTTCTTTGAACAGATGTTCCCACTGAATTTCACCAAGGTTTTATTGTGCCTAGAACCTGCCATATGCTCTTTCTAAAAAAAGCACTTTTTTCTAGAGGAACTGCCTTTTACACTGAGATTCAGGTGAAGCTATGAGTTAGAAGTTCAAAGTTCAGACCACTCTTTAGTTAGCCAAATATATATATAATCTTTAAGTAGTGAAGTACAGTAAGTCAATTCCTTTTATATTGCACATGTCTCTTAATGATCATGTTTTCTTAGTGCAGGAGAAACAATCTCCTTTCTTTCCATGAGCAGCTTCAGCATAATTTTCTACTCCTCAGATCGTAGGCTAAGTACTGAGTCAAGATTGTTCTCTTCTTTCCAACAAACTTGCTCAGATGCCGGAATATTAAGATTAAAATATGAATGCTGAAATTTAATGACAGTGTGTGCAGCTGAAGATTCACAAAACCTGTTACAGCTGAACACAAACTGCACTGCCTATCATTTAATTATGAAGTTTTTAAGTAGCTGACGTGACATCATTTGAATTCCAGTGATGGAGAAGACAGTTTCTTTCTCTTAGCCAAACATAACAATTACAGGAATCTTATCTGAAAAGCAATGTGTGATTTCCTTCCAAAGAACAGAAATATGAAACCCAGTGTTAGGAATGCAATGTTTAGGTCATGTTGCCTGAGGGTAAATGTATGTGTCTGGTAAAACTATGTGTGTGTGTCCGCTGTGGCTGAGCTCTGTCACTGCAGCAGAACAGAGCTGAGCCTGAGCTAATCATCCTCACTAATAGGACAGATATCCCAGTTTACAGTGAACACTATGCTAATGCCATTCAGCAGTTCTAGACCACTGCACAAAAACTGCATTTGTGCAGCTGTCTGCACCCAGCCATAAAGCCTCTGATCTTTCTTCTCTCTTGCCATGCCGTGCCTGGCCTATTAGGTATGATCTGAGAATGTCAGTTTGGGTTTGCAGAAATTAAAACCATACAAAAATTAAAAATTACTAAACAACTAGTCATTTTTCATGGCCTTGGCTAAAACAATAGCTTTGGCTATTTTTTCTTTCCAGGTGCCTAGAAACATAGTTGCTTCTTCTAAGAAACTACTAAAAATTAGTTCTGTGATGTAGGTACAAGTTTGAAAGGTATAACTACATCAAGGAAATACATAGATGACACAGACTGAAAACAACTCGTGCTGTTTTTTTCACAGTATTAAACTCACAGAAGAATTAAGTATTGAATTTACTGAAAAGAAATGCAGTATTTTTTACATGATTGCAGATATCCACAGTTTTAAACATTACTTGTTTATATATAGGACAGAAGAAATCTGTAATAGGAAAAAAAATCTCACGTAATTGATTTCAAAAGGACCATTTCTTGTCCCAGTCTCTCTCAATGGCACCACTACGAGGAAACTGCTAGCAAATGTTCCCTCAGCCAATGCATGTTTTGCCTGGGCAGAAAACAATCCCTATGTGCTGTTGTTTTTAAATCCTACTGTCTCTTTCCCTTGTCAAAACTCACTCCAGTACTTTCCATTTTTCATGATATTTAGTTATTTCCATGTCATTTATTCATATCCACAACAAAAAGTGTAATATCGCTATAGGAGTCCCTGAGTAAATTAATCTTTTTTGTGAAATTTTAGTTATTTAGATTGAAAAGAAATATCTAGAGGACTAATATTTTGAAAGATTGAATGATTAATGAGAATGAAGGATGTGGTATAAGAACCAGAATATAATAGAAAAGTTATTTTGAAAGCATGTTAAAACCATATTCAGCAGTCAACATTTTCTTTATTAAAATTCAATAACTTTGCTCTACTTTGCAGTTTATATCAGCACTGGAATGCTACTGGAATTACTCCATATTTAGCAGAGCTCAAACTAATTGGTATTTCTCAGAATCAAATTTGTGCTCCATTAAAAGAGAATTTCAAAAAATTCTCATTTCAGCATTATTATTTATACAGCAAAACTGGTTTACTTTTCTTTAGTTTTCTGTGTAGCATGCACATTGTATTGTCTACCACATTAGTTTTTGAAAGAATTTTTGCTTTACAAACACAAGCTAACAGGACCCATTATATTTGCCTGAGCAGCATTGACTACTCAGGGACATAGGTTTCATTCCTATAAAAGCCATCCTTACAAAACCAAATGAAAACTGATATTCTCAGTGTTTCAATACTTACCTAAAAAGAGTGACAGCAAGGATCTTCATCCTCATTAAGCCACTTGTCTTTACACATTTGCATATTCCAAATTTAGATCCTATTATATGCTTACGAGCACTGCTTCACTGTGATGTGTGAAATTCAGAACTTGTTGAATTTAGCAGGAATGGCCTGGATTTTCTGTATATGTTAAACTTCCCTGAGCCAACAGAATGAATTTTTTTAGTATGGGAACTTCTACTTTTAGACAATGTATGGGGAAACAAGACATGAAATCATAACTTTGTGGTTTTGATGTCTTCTTTACACCAAATAAATTCCCCCTTTTTTAATGAGGGGTTGTATTTCATATATATCTCATAGTTCTAAATGGCTAGATTTATAGCTGGTAGCTCTGGAGTGATTATTGCAGTAACACCTATTTATAATTCTCTTCTAGTGTTAAAACAGTGCAACCTACACTGCTTTCCACATTTTTAGACCAGGAAAATGTGGAGGATAGTTTTAGTATATTCTTTCCAGCATATTCCAGTCTTGGTTCACAAAAGTTGTACCAATGAACAGAATAGTCAGTGTAGGAATTTAATTAGAATACAATAGAAAATCCGTGTTTTTAAGATCAATTAGGAGATCTCTTGCAGTTGGACTTCTGCCTGAATCCAAATGTAAATTGTCACAGTTGTAGTAATTGTAGTAATTATAGTAATAATACTAAAATAATAGAATTTCATCTAACTTTTTAGAAATGCCTAGCTGTAATTTTTTTTTCCCTCTGAAGTACTATACTTAGGGTAAAGTAAGGACTGGTAAACAGAAGTGATATGAGGAATTAAAAAAAAATCAGTGGGCAAAATTCTAAGCCAGAGATCTAGGAACAATTTGTCTGAAGTGGCTCATCAGAGCAAGAAGAATTGCATTTTCTAGTGTGCATATCTACAAATAAACTAAATTGGTCTGAGTCTGTTTCTTTTAACAAAAAAATATCTGAACTGGAAGTACATTTTGTTAGTCTTATAATTTTCACCTTTTTTTGAGTTTAAAGTCATGAGTATCTTGTAAATATAAAGGCAAGCATTATGGCAAAAAAGCTTAACTGCCATCAAAAAAGCACAACAAACCATCCCCCAAAAACCCCAGACCACAAAGATAAAAAGGTGGTGTATCCTAAGGTGGAACAGTGCAAAGCTCTTCCAGTGCTAGAATTAAAATACTAAGAAACAACATGATTAGGAAAATGGTTTGAAGTTCAATCAAAGCTGTAAAGCAATGCAGTAGTAATGGTAAAGTACTCTTTTCATAATGTTCTTGTTTATATAAGGCAGCCAAAAGGCTTCTAGTTAGAAAGATTAAGAAAAAGAATTGGTAATGCCTTGTTAACAAGAGACTTTGTGAATTTGGCATAAAAAAGAGCAACAGATAATTACTTCTGAATGGATAACAGATGTTTAAAGCCATATAATTAAAAGCCACCTACCCCAGAAAAGCTCAAAAGCAAGAAATAATATTTTGCAAAACACTACCTTAGTCTCATTAAAAACACATGACTGTCCATATAGGATATCGTCATCAGAGAATGGAAAGTTAATATATTTTTTGTGTTCAGACTAAAATCTGAGCATAGTACAGCAGCAGATTGGAATAGGTTGAAAGCCAAATTTTTATAGGTATTTTAATTTCTATGCAACTTTTTTTTTTTTTCAAACTAATTATGCACAGGGAAACTATCCTTTATCCATTGCTTTTTGAAGGAAGCAAAGTTCCAGTACTGACAGAAGGCAGAGGCTATAGGGAACACATTATAGTCTCACTTCAGAAAATATTGAAAGACATTGATGCTTAAGGATGTAATGGGCTAAAATATACTAACTGCTGGCTAATAGAATCAGCCTTCATAACAAGATCCATGGCCAGGTTTATAAAAGTAAACACTCTGCTTGCCTTTTCCACACAGAAGAATACCTTTGAATAAGGAAAATGTGAATACATATACCCTGTATTGGAAAAGGAATCTCTATGAAGGTAAGCTGATCACTTCCACTTACCGAATGATCTTGGAGTACGTAAGTGAACATCTCTGTAGCCCTATAATCAAAACAAGGGGCTCAGTTTTTAGCTGTGTGTTGAATAGAAAAAGTAAGGTAGGTTTTGGCATGAAAGAGGACATGGTTCTCCACACAGCTTTATCGTAAACAGTTGACTTCCTTACAAGTATTGCTGTCGTGGAAGTTCTCCCATGCTTCCCTTCCTCCTTCCCCTCCAGATGAGTGTGTCTACCTTTTACATAGTCTTTAAAGATTTGGGAAAACATTCTTATGCATGTCATACAAAGTGTATGTCAGTTTATGGATATATGACATATTTACCCACAGATCACCCAAAGAGTGTTAGAAACGAAATTAAATGCTTTACAAAATATGAAGTGTTAAAGGAACATGAGACGAGTTATCCCTCAAATTTTAACAAAGAAGAAAACAAATTTCTTTAATGCATTGTACCTTGGGACCACTCAGTAAATCTGAAAAGTTGCTCATTGTTAATTTTCCTGTTTGAGAAACAAAAGCATTCCTAAAAAATTCCTATGAAACGCATAGTTCAATCTGGCAAGAGGAAGCACTACCCATTTGGGCTGACTCTTTGGAAGAGATAAAGGTATCCTATAACATCAGAACATCATGGTTACTTTCAAGAAGTAAAACTCATCTAATCTGATGCTTTCAAATGGAAATCTTATCAGAAAAAGATATTATATAAATCTCTCTGTAGATATTTTACTTAATTCAAGAACACGTTTTAAGAAACTTAGTTGGAAAATTATTAAGAGATTATAAAATACTCTGTATTTAGTATATATTTCCATATTTAAATATTCTGATTTATAAAAAAGGGAGGGGCAATAAAACTCAAAAAAAAATAAAGGCTTAAGCTACACATTGAAGAAAGGGTCCAAGTTGGAGACATGGAGTTAAAAATGAAAAATTATCTTCCTGAGGAAAAATCTACTGATACCTACTTCTCTTCACAGCACTCTCATGCACACCTTTTTATTGATTAATTTATATAACAGAATGATAGACACTTCTCCCACACACACGCTTTTGTCAGTGGCAACGATTGTCTATGAATATCAAATCATATACAGCAGGATGTGATTATGAGTTGCTACGTTTGATTTGTGGAACACATCACATTTGCATACTCCAAATAATACCTTAAGACATAAATAAAGAGGGGGAAAAGCATTCTTTTAAAAGTATTCATAAGAAATATCTAATAAGTGAAAGACATCTTTCTGCATATTTGTTGTCTCTTTCATTTATTTGGTCTTCATCTCACACTTTAATTCCTTTAGTTCAAAGTGTTACATAAATATGCCTACCAGACAATCTTACCCTACACTAAGAACAGTAAATGGCTGCAGTAAAACTTCTTTTATGGTTGAGTATATCTTGTCTTTTGGCCTCAAAATCCTACAAAGACCAGTAAGTGTCTGTTCCAACAACAAAGAACCACATCTTTGTCAATAATTGCTCACAGTGGTAAGTGCACATGGAGTGCAAGGTGACAACTAGAAAGTAGGATGGAGATACAATGGTATAGTCAGCCTGGGTACAGGTGTATACTTAAAATTTAATTGCTGTGTTTTAGAGGGCTATCCCCGTGTGGATAAGATTAATCCCTAACAGAAAGACATGCAAGGGGCTACTGAACATCAAAATGTATTTCAGGTTTAGGGCTTATCCTCCCCCTTTTCAGAGATGCAATGTTTCACTTTTTTTCTGGAGGACTGCTTTCTATTTTTTGTTGTGCTTGTTCTCTTCTTTTCAGTTCAATATCTGCCATGAGTAGGTGGCTGTCAGTGCATGTGGGAGAGCACTTGGTTACGTCAGGAATTCTTGCTTCATGAGTGAGAGGAGTGAAGGAAAAACTCCCACCAACATATATCTTTTCAGCCTATTTAAATAGACTTGGCAATACCAAAGAGAAGATAATAATCTGGACACCTACAGACCAAGGGGCTACTCATGCCTTCCACATCCACACTGAGAAAGCAGGAGTCATCCAACCCTGCTGCTACAATTTCACCATTTCCTCAAATTTAGAAAGTCCATTTCTGTCTTCCAAGGGCCACATAACCTTCCACATAAAGGCCTTCACTAAGAGTGGTGCCATTTGGGATCAGCTATAATCACCCATTCTGAATTTGTAAGAAGCTCACACATGCTCATTGAAGACTGTATGAACAAGGACTAACTTGACTGCCAAGCAATTCTAAAGTCAAGAACTCTGGCAAAGCTGAACATCTTCTGTGAGCCACTGTAAATGGTTTGTTTGATACCTGTGGTCTGAATACTTAGTCAGTTTTAAAAGAGAGGAACAAATTGTACCTTTCAGGAAAACAAGGGGAAATTGAATATGGGAAAGACCCATTCCTTATTCCCATGAAATTTTCCTTAAAAAGAAATACATGGAATCTTGAAGGCAATTTGAATATGAAATGTTGGCATCATGTTCAGTGGCTAATTACATATTTTTTGTGGATTTTCTGTGACATTCCTGTGTCCAAAACTGTTGTGTTTTATGATGCCAAAGCAGCTATTTCAGAAGAGAGTAAATATTTTAATATTATTTTTATGATGCCATTAGGACATGAAAAAAATGATGGAAAAACTTCAGTGAAAGTCCATGGAGATTGTTTTTAGCTGTCCTTATAATGTATCATAGCATCTCCATCAAAATGACAGATCTTGTGAGATCCTGCTAGGAATTGTTCTGGGGATGGAACAAACTTTCTATTGCCTCTTTTGTATTCTAGGTAACAGAAGGCAGTTTACAACTTAGCCATTATAGCTGCAGAGTGCTGTCAGTTGTATTTTTTATTTTGCTTTGAAAGCAGCAATGCGAGTGCCAAGGACAAAATCTTGATGTGATACGTTGTTTAAATGATGGCATATCAAAGGGAACAGAAATATCTGCCAAGCTACAAGTATGTGAATAAGCACCTTGTCCAATACATTGACAACTGTGTATTACAATGACAAACATCTAATTTTAATTCAGGTAGGAGAGATATCATGTTAATTTTAATGATTTCACTTAGCTAAATTGTGGAACGCATTGACAAAGGGTTGATACCACCAAAAGTGTCCATGCTTTCAACTGGACAATTGTCATGTTCATTGCACACAAATCTTTGGAGGATTCTTAGATACCGGGAAAAAACAGTTCATTCAGGGACTTCTGACCCTCTAACAGGAGTCTCTGGAAGAATTTTCAGAACAACTGTGGTTTACAGATCTTTTATTCTGTGCTTCCCCTAAGCATCTACTTCTGCTCATGACTGAAGACAATTGAGCTGTGTGAACCTTTGGTTTGCCCTCACACATTTTGTGAGACATCTAATGTGAAATACTGTAATATTACCAAAGCAATAATAGAAGAAACTAGCTTCAAACTCTGAAGAAGCTAATTATTTCCTCACCCATTGGTATTACCATGCTGCCTAGAATCAATCAGACGGATAGCATCTACTAGTACCTACTGTTTCAGATTCTCTAGAAAGAGAATAAAGTGAACCCTCTTCCCAAAAAACCTACCTGGGGGAAAACAGACACTTGGATACAAAACAAACACACAAAGCAGGTACAAAAACAAAGGCAACAGCAGAAAGCCCAGTATACAACAGTTTTAGTGCTTAATTATGGCTTAATTACTCTAAAGATTCTTTTTTAGCCATAAAATAAACAAGAAGCATTTTGGATCCCCATAATAGATTGGCTGACAGATGTTTATGGAGAGCACATCCCCACCTGAGTCTGCATGCAATGAAGCATGAAAGTTCTTTCAGAGACGAAATCTCATATAAACGATTAGTCAAGTGTCAAAATCAACATTTCAGTAATTAATCAGTAATTAATAAAAACTAGTATGAGGAGATCTGATCAGTCACACATATTCCATTTCAAAATCAAAAGCAAATCATATTCTCCTTAGCCCTAACCTAATGATGCTGTGTGTATGCTGAACTATATGTATGCTGAGCTATATGTATGCTTTAAGATTTTGTATTTTAATATAACACTTATTACAAAAAATAATAATGTACAAACTGAAATGCATTTGTTTTGCAAACTCTCTAAAACAAATTTTTCAGTAATTATTTTCTAACCTTGTACAAGACACAAACAGGCTACTTCTTCAGGAATCACAAATTCAAATTAATTTTTTACTTTTTTGAAGTTTTTGTTTCTGCCACATTATATCCGTTGTTCATTTCAGGAAACTATCTTTTTCATGCTCTAGTTTCATTAAATTAATGAAAAGTCCAATTTAAAAAAAAATTAACAGAACCTGCAACAGCTCAGAAACTCAGCTGCAGTCTCTGTCTCTTCAGCCATATAAATTGCTGGTATGACATCCATGAAAAATTAGCTTATAACTCTTAATATAATCCTCAATACACTTGATTCAAGTTTACACTTGATTCAGTGTAAACTGGATTCCGTTTATCTCTGTAAGGAATCATTTTACTATTACTTTTATTCACATTTTTGTTTTAGTGCCAGACTCCTTCATTGTATCTCAAAGTTTTTTCAGCATAAGAGAATGAAAACGAGTAACAAAGTTCTGTTTTTTAATTTCTATACTTTGTTTTTATTACTTTTATAATAGGCCTTGTAATTTTTCCCTGTTTATTTTGCTGAAAGATGGTTTGGTAGATTTCACAACAAATGGTCATTTCTCTCATTTCTTCTTCACATACACCAGATTCTACATGATAAGCTCTCAGGCCTGCTGTTTCAGTACCACTAATGAATTGTTATGTAAAGTTGCTACCAAATTCACTTATAAAAGAACTATAATCTCCATGAATTGTATTAGTGCTAATCAACAATTCTGATTTTTCAACACAAGAGATTCACCCATCTAATTGTCCATCAAACATGAAAGGTAAGGAGTTTAACAGGAAAGGGAACTGTAACTGCCTTCCAGGAGTGACTCTTACCTCAGTCTATGAATAGCCCCCTATGAAAGCATTTAATGGGCCCCAGATAATCTAGTTTTTATAATCTAAAGGTTGCATGTCAAGATTTCAGTCTTCAGGCTTCTTCTGCATAGTGAACAAAGGGAGATAACCGTTTCCAATGACAGATTTATCCTCACTGTCTCTGGAGATGTCTCTCTGTGGAATAGAAGAGGACATAGACAATTGAACTAGACTAGATACCTAATTTTAATGGCTACGGATTAAATAAAAATATTCTACTCATAGATTAGTTCATTAAAATGTGACTTCATTTATTTAAATTAAATTAATTTCTAGATGTTTCAGTTGGTTAGTTGTTCAAAAGGTTCTACATATCTTCAGTTTGTGCAGATATGTGATTGCACTATTAGTCACTCAAAATATAGCACTTTCTTTCTCTCACTTTCCATCAGTAACTAACAAAGGAAATTTTGCAGGCAGAAAATTCTAGCAAGGAGAATACACCAGAATATCTTCTAAAAGAAGGTCCCTGAGTTTAGAAATATTTTCAGGTAGTTCCTACATTATAAATGTTTCCTTAAAAACATAAGTTCCTGTGTGGGATTCTCAGAGCCACAGATTAAATCCTATATATATGTAAGAACGTTTGTAGAAATTAAAATTAACTAAGAAAAGCAAGCCTATGAGTTCTTTTGTCTTTGATTTATAGATTTAAAAATTATTAGGGTTATTTTCAATGTTTTACCACATTGTGTTTGATTTTACAAAATAGATTAAGATAATTAGCTGAAATATTATGCACTGTAACTAACAAAATTTGTGTAACCACCTCTGTGCTCTATTGTCTGTTTAGAGGCTTAAGAACTGGACAGTGTAACCCACCGTCTTTCTGCTTTCGGAATTTGTTACAAATTCATTTTGTTGAGGACCCTCTAAGCAATTGCCTACAAAACAGACAAAATACAACATTATGGCTAGAAATACTTACATAATGTGGCATTGTATAGAGTTATGATGTATTGAAAGTTGAGCTTGTATTTGTTTTGTGGAGGGCAAAATTTGCATTTACACCAAACACTTACTTAAGTTTATGTTCCAGAGCATTTAGCAGGGCACATTCAGCTTAATTTATCCTGGTTTTAGCCACAGCAACTTTGAACTATCTACATAATAGTTCAACCTACTCCATTACTTTGAATGAATATTTCATTTTGGGTTGTAACTAAATAAAATGATTCCAAGTACAAACGGAACTTTTAATACTCTCTGTTTTTTCTTCTTTCATTTTTGAATCTATTAAGACTTTTTAGATTTACTGTAACAGTGGTTGCTTCCAACACGTAAAACTTAGCTTTATTTGGCTGCATGTATTCAACATATACCAGTGTTGAATACAGCTGTCTGTTAGGCCCAGCTTAAGTGGGAAGCTGGGGTTCAGAGGGAAGATCCACTCTGTATTTGCTTATCTGTATTTAGTGAAGCAGCTGCCAGAAAAATATTTTATAGAGAGCTAGCAGAGAATCTAACAATTAAAATCAGTCACCAAGCCAGCTCAGATGGGAGCTTCCACTGAGCATTTCCCTCACTTGAGCATGTACTATTTAATAGTAGGTTTGTTTCTTGTTTCCTATCTGCTTTTGGCATATGCTGTATAAAATTCACTGCACTTCACAGGATCCAGCCAGGTTTATGGAATAAAGAGAATAGCACAGGTTCCAGGAACCTTCTGTCTGGGTAAGGAACTGGGTGTGTCAGCATCTGTGGTGTGAAATAAACAGTTACTGGGTTGACAGGCCACTGAGAAGTAATTTAAAGGAAAACCATAGTGCCTAATTACTAATGATGTGGAGATTCCTACTAATATCTGAAGATAAAAAACAAGTTCTTCCTTTCTTCAAATGAAATTACTTTTGCTGAGGCACAGCTTTGAGACATCCTTTTCCTGTTACTTATTTAAGTTTCTTTGCTTGATCCTTGTCAATCAGATGGAGAGGGACCTGACCTGGGATGGCTCTAAGAAAAACCAGCAAAATGACTGAAAACATGTAAGAAACCTTATTATTTTGAATACTTTGACATAGGACTAACTTAGAGTTGACTTTCAGTCTTGTTACACATTGCTTGTGGGAAGGGTGTCAGTCAGCTAAACTGGGTTTTGCTTATCTGGAGGGAAACTTGAGCAAGAACACAATTGACATGTGTGATTCTGTATTATAATTGTGTATTCTTACTCTCTAATGCATTTTTTTTTTTTTTGTGAGAAGCCATCTAAGCCAGAGATGCAAATGCAAAAATTTGTTGCTGTTGGAAGACTATTACAAAAGGAAAAGCAACAAGACAGAAAGTATCACATAAACCAGGAAGTTATCTAAAATACTTAGGTGATGACATCTCTGAAACTGGTAGAGGAAAGTGAAGTGTTTATGTACTACATGAGAAAATATTCAAGAGGTCAGAAAGCAGTAATTTCATTCATTACTATGAAAAAGCCCTAAACATAAGTTATGTGTGTAAAAAAACTAAAATAGTCAAACATTAACTCAACATTTAATGGAGATTTAGTGTGTCTTGCTAAGATAAACTTGATTGTGCCAGTATAATACAGATAAGCAGATTCATGGTCATCCAGAATCTTAGATACGCACAGGCTACCATCTACAGATTCCACAAACCTGACATTCAGCTGGAATAACTGGGCTCACTCTGGCCTTTTAGTGGCAACTCTACACTGTGATGTAAAGATACAGAGGGACATTCACAGGTTTTGTAGCACAATAAAATTCCCACTTATATCAGGTAATAATAATTCCTGATATAAAATGCGTTCTCAAATCTGCAATTTTCCTATTAAAAATATTATCTCCAGGTTTTAAAATGAGCTACAAAATGTGTGTACAGTACACTGCAGAGTTTACAGTAGAACACACCTAGGGGCACATTTTTGCTTTTGATGATACATGTAATTACTATACCATAATGGTAATGTGTGTTACATGCTTATTTTAAACCAAGTCCTTTTGCTGACATCAGTACAAGCTTAATCACATCTTCAGTGGAAAAAAAAAGGGTCCTTAAAATGAAGAGTAGCAAATTTAAAAGCAAGCTTCCAATAGTATTCTATTACACTAAAACACAAATGTTGCTAGGATGACTTAGTGAGCTGCTTCGCATTTTTAGCATCATTTTACAAATCTGTGTGGTCCTCCTAAGTCATTAGGAAGGGTTTCCTCTTGTGGTTCACCAGTCTGCTTAGCACAGGCTTCACTCCCTGCTTTCAAATACTGCTCCAAATCTTTTTCAATCCATTTGTAGATCACTTCTTTCATATTAATATCTCCATTAGCATCAAGTATGCTCTTGTAAAGATAAACCTGATCAAATTCAATGCCATGAGTTATGAGGTGATCAATGACCACAGGCTATAATTTCCTTCAGAACAACTCTACCTATTCCAGTGTGGAGATATCCATGGGCTGCAGAGCGTTATCTGCTCCAACATGCTCCTCCACAGGGTCAGGGGGACAGTCTGCCTCACCATGATTTTCTCCATGGGCCGCAGGTGGATATCTGTTCCAACATGACCTTCTCCATGAGTTGCAGGAGAACCTCTGCTCCATCACCTAAGACACCCACTTCCTCTCCTTCTTCACTGACTATGGCATTTGAAGAGTTGTTTCTCCCATTATCTCACTCCTCTCTCACAGCTACTGCACATAATTCCTTACCCTTTCCTTACATTGTCACATAGGTGTTGTCAGTGTTGCTGATGGACTCAGTTTTGGGCACCAGTGCATCTGTTTTGGAGTTGGAACTGGTTCTGTCTGACACAGGGGTCATTCTCCTGCTCTCAGAATTCAACCCTACAGGACCCACTCTCTCCCCTGGCTCAAAAACCCCTAGTCACTAAAATCCTATGCAGGGATATTCAATGTCTGCTTTAAGTTTTAAAGGACCGATAAAAGATGTTGAGACTGTAAACTGGGATGCCAACATTGACAATTCCCAGTAAAAGACTCTCTGAGTTTAGAACCTAATGAAACATTTAAAGTCTGGACCATAATTTTCTCATCCAAGGGATCTATTATGCTAAGCATTGCTTTCTAAATGTCACACAAAATGTTTCTCAGAATTCCAAAAACAAAGCAAGATAAAATGTAAAATATAATATATGACTAAAATTTTCTGGTTCCTTTCTTTTTTATTCTGCTTGAGAAAATTCATCTTCTTTAGTTCCTTAATGCTTTGAAGTAAGTCCTTGCTGTATTAGAATGATCCATACTTGAAGAAGGTGCACCTTCTACTGCCCCTATGAAAAGCCATTTTATCCAGCCCAAGTGCAAACCTTGGAAAACAATGGGTAATGTGGTATTTTTAGCACTAAACAAGTGAATAATTCTAGCCTTGTGATGCTCTTGAGCCCCCCAGTTCCATGCTTGGAACATCCTCTCCCCCTAAGAGGTGATTTAGAAGACTGAAGTCCAGAACTGATGTTGTGGAAAACATCTAATATCTGTAAAAGGAGATAAGAAAAAACGGGGCAAGGAATGTATTCACAGAGGCAACAATAATGATAAGCAGGAATAGTGGATGGAGACAAGGGAGACTGAATTACAGTGGGTTGATTGAGCCTTAAACTGTAGCCAGAAACCAACCTAATCATGGCTTGGTGAAAATTGATCTTTGAGGGTGGGTGTGAATAATATTGAGTGGCAGGAAAGTACTGGATAAGATGAAGCAGTAAAGACACAGAAAACAGAGCTTAAGGGAGAGATGAAACAGCTGTAGGAAATAGGGGAAGGTCTTGATCTACTGCAGAATTTTTTTAGAAAATCATGCTGATGTTTTATAAAAACACAAATACCATGACATCAGGATAAATACTATCTCCAGTCAGGAATCAAAGTGACTAAAGGACAAGAAGTAAAGTCTGTGATCTCTAGTTCACCATGAAATTGTGGAGGTTCCTCTCTTCAATTTTTTTCGTGAAACCTGCTAAAAGGTACTTTTTTTCCAATTCAAAGTAAAAATTTATCATTTTTCCTAGCTTCAATTTATGCATTATCAGCCCCTTTAGCTCTCTCAGGCCTGTAAGGAGATAATATTCACATATATATATATATATCTTTACCTTTAACAAGTGGTGCTATATGTCTGGTGCTGTTTTCTGATAAACGATTTTCCTCTATGCTCCCTCCAAAGGTATCTTATCTGTTCTAAAGATTGATCTGATTTCATTTTATGATGGTCCTAACACCCTCTTCATAATAACTCCTTCAGCTTCTTCTAAGAAAACACAGGTTAAGAAAGGTGTCACCAGACATGCCAATCACTTCAGTATGTCAAGTACTTATAAACAGCACTGTATTAGTAAAGAGCAATCTTTTTCCTTCTTTCTCTCACTCACAAATGTACATATACAGTGTTATTTCCAATAATTGCTTTGCAGACATCTGCTATAAATCATAAATGATGATAAAATAATTACAGAAATGCGGCAAGAGGCTACCCTTGACATTTCATCTCCTTTTCACACTTCACAAAGCTGTAATACATGCAGCTTGAGAAGCATTCCCACTCTGATTTTTATGTGTAACAACACAAGAGAGCTTCAGACTGACTGCTGGGCCTTTAATAGCAGCACTGAACACCCAGATGGACTGATTGGCAGATGTGCATGAAAAGGAAACATACAGCAACATACAGCACAAATGCTTAGAAAAAATATTAGAATAAATGGTCAGGAAAAAAAGACAGTTAATATCAGAGACTTCTCCTTCCATACCAGTGGATATCATGGGTCAGATTGTAACTGAACTCTTTGGAGGGTTGTGAGATGGATGTAAAAGGAATAATAATATGAAACCACAAGTGTTCCACCTGGGATTCACCACACCAGAAAGGGTATTTCTTCCTGTATCCTCTCTGTCCTATCAGCACCTTCCCAAACTGGAAACATCTAACCAGTCTCTACAAACTTTCTTTCACAAATGTGTTTTAAGCAGCTGAGGCACTATGATATTATCAACATGTATACAATAAATACTTTTTTGGAGGATATAGATTACAACAGTTCCAGTAGAGAAAGATGTCTTCAAAACAGACCCTGACCTGAATGCTCCCTAGAAGAATAGTCCTTATGTATTGAGGCATGCACTTTCCCTTTCTGAAGGAACAGGAGGCAGATAACATTTTAGTTTGTAGGCAAAACTGACACATAGATATGCAAACAAAGTCAATTTACAGCAGTAAGTAAAAGTCATACCATGTCTGATTCAAGGCAGCACAATCAATGCCTATTTGGAGGAGGCTCCACTCTCTGAGTCATCCTGGACAGTGCCTATTCACAGGCACTGTAGGAGCAAATACACTTGACAGGAGGAGGATGCCATTTTTACTGTGCCAAACTCTGCTCACGAGTGATAAAAGCAGAGGGAAAGCCTGCATGAGATGGGAAAGATTCAGTCAAATGTGACATTTATTCCTCACTTGCTGAAAGCTGAGGCTGTGTCCTTCACAGCCTGTTGTCATTAAACATCTATTTTTCACAAGTGCTGTCACTAGTATCAGTTCTCTACTTTATTGTGCTTTTTTTCACCTCAGTGTGAGATACTGGTGCATTGCTTTGTCCTTTTACTCACAAGCCTATCAAGTTAAGATGATAAAATATACCCCAGGCTGTGCCAGGAGAAATTTAGACTGGATATAAGGAAAAAAATTTTCACTGAAAGGGTTGTCAAGCAAGGGTTGAGAAGGCTGCCCAAGGAAGTGGTTGTGCCACCAACCCTGGAGGTATATAAAAGGTATCTAGACATGTGACTTAACAATATGATTTACTGGTGGACTTGGTTGTGTTAGGTTTATGATTGGACTTGATGATTTTTGAGGTCTTTTCTAACCTAAATTATTCTTTGATCCTAAGTTGTTTTACCCATCTGCATGTATGAAAAGTGGCTTAGATGCTTGGGGTGGCTCCCCAGTGGGGTGTAAGCAGGTGTAAGCTAAGGCAGTGATCCTGAAAATCATGCTGGAAAATAAAGAAACATGTAGAAAAGGGAAGAAAGAAATTTCAGGATGCTACCTACATAAACTTTCTCTGCATGGCTACAGTCCATGTTTCAGAGGAAGGCATATTTGACCTGGTACAGCTCCCACCACATCCTCCCTGTTAGGGCAAATCCAGCTTGACCCCAGCCCTCATTCCCACACCCTTCCCCACTAGGGTTACTTTTTTTGAGGCTTTTTCTAACTATTGATCTCAGGTTTTTTTTCCTTTGAATCACAACTACTTTGATATTTTTCTTTTTTTTTCCTGTGATGCATATATGTGAAAAGACAAGCTTCAGTGTCGCACTGATATAAACAGTAGAAAAATTTAGATAAATTGGCACTTACATATTTTTACTGGCATAAAACCAGCAGTGGGGTGAAAGTTATTGCCACAGAAACTGAAGATGTAAAAGACAGGATTAGAAGATGAAGCTTAATAGCACTGGAACCTGTTGAACAATCCTTTTCATTCTGAATATATATGTCATACGCTCACAAAACATACATCAACAGGAGTGGGTAAGGTTAAGAATGAATCTAAGATTCATTGTAAGAACTAAAGATTCATGTATGCTCAATCTACAGGTAGAAAGGGAGTATTTAATTTTCTACATTCTTTTTTTTTTTTTTTTGGCTTACCTATAATTGTATTCATGTAATATTAGCTTTATGCCTCTTTTCAAATACGTAACTTACAGCTTTCTGCCTTCTGCCAAAAGTATCAAACACAGGCAGCCTATACGCAAAAGCATTAGAAGACAGGAAGAAAAAAACCTCTCTATATATAAATCTTCTCTTTTAATTATGCAAATACAAATGCATGGCAGAAATGCATCAAATGTAGTACTTTATTACAGACATTTAAAAGCTCAGTACCTTTTAAAATAGCTCATTGTGACTAAGCTTTTGCTGTCCTTTTAACCAAGCAGAAAATGTTCGAGTCAGAGAAGTTTGGGTAAATTCAGTCACAAAACGTGCTTAAGTTGGAAAAACTAATCACCATGTAGCTATTCCGTTGCCAAGCGACACTTCAGAAAAGCAAGGCTGCAATCAGGGTTCAAATGCTATTCTTGGCAGGAGTGCTGAGAAAAGCTCTGCAGCCCAGGATGGTCCTGCAGCATCATAGGCAGCACGTTCATACTTGACATTCCTCTAAGTCATAACGTAGACATCAGTCTTGGGAGTATTTAGACATTTTCTTAGTTAGGATAGATACCATAATAGTAAAGGCAAGATGAGAGTTTGGGGATAACACCTCTAAAACATAAGCAATCAACTGTGGGCAATGTACCAAATGTACATGTGGGCAATGTACCAAAGATAACTCTATTCCAGGTTTTCCCACCAGCTGAAGACAGTGGCTTTTAAATGGTCTTTTTGTAATTTCCAGTTTAATCTCTTCAGCAGAATAAAATTCATTCCCACTCAAAATAGTGCTTGATTTCCACTGCTGACACTAGTCACTGGCATACCTCGATAAAGGGTTCACCACAGGTTTTAAATCTCAATAGTTTTAAAAGAAACCTCTCCAAGATGAGACAAATATTACCAGATACTGTTCCTGCTCTATCTGACAACATGAAAATAAGCAACTTCATTTTTTTTTTTTCTGACAGGCCACGCAAATACAGACATAGCACAAAGAAATGAATTATTAGTGAAGAAAATGGGAAGAATTAGGGTTCTCATCCCTTTAGATTCAACATCCTTTTAGAGGTAGAATAAAGAAGACAGAGTTTTCAAGGTAGTAAGAAGATAATGGAGCACTCTAGTTCAGAGTCTACACTATTCCCCTTGCTGGTCAGTGTCCAGAAGCTTTGAATTAACTGGCTAAGGACCAGGCTCTGAAGACTATTTAGCTTGGTCTGTTTGAACTAATTTTGGCCACTCTCTTTTACTTTCTTTAGCTATAACAGTAATTTTTGCAAAGCTCAGGCAGTCACCTCTGCCTACAGAGTTTTATGTGCACTGCTGTCTCCATGTTTTAACACACCTTTTTTATGAAGAGCAGTAGCAAGTAGTTATTCTGTGCATACCTCCAGCATGTACATATTTAAGTATGATGGATACACTGTGGAGGAACATCAACTTGGCCTGAGAGCAGGGACATAGGACATGGTGTATAGGAAAACAAACCATGGCATGACGAGACAGGAAGCACAGAATGGTGCTGGAAACTCCAGGCTATAAACTACTCAGCAGTTTTTAGATAAAGAAATAGAGACTAGAAAATCTGGCCAAGGCAGTTTTAGATTGCAGTGGGCTGCCCCTGGCTGGATGCCAGGTACCCATGAAAACCATCCTATTGCTCCCCTCCTTGCATGGACAGGGGAAAGAAGACAGAATGAAACACTCATGGGACAAGATCAGGACAGTGAGAGAGAGAGATTTCTCATCAGTTACCATTGCAGGCAAAACAGACTCAACTTGCAGAAATTAATTTAATTTATTTCCAATCAAAAGGCAATGAGAAGCAGAACCAAATCATAAAACTTCTTACCCATACCTCTCCCTTCTTCCTTGCCTTAGTTTCACTGCCAGTCTCTCTACCTCCTCTGCCCAGAACAGGGACATGAGGAATGGGTGTTGTAGTCAGTTTATTATATCACATGACATGCTGTTTCTGCTACTCATTTCTCCTCACAAACTGCTCAGAAAAATGGTGGAATCACCATCCTATGAAATGTTCAAAAATGTCTGGACGTGGCACTTGGAGATATGGTTTACTGGTGAGTATGGCAGCACTCGGTTAACCATCTTTTCCTATGCTAATGATCTTTTGATCCTATGAACACCAGACAGAAAGGAATATGTGCTGGCAAGATCATATGCAATAAATTTATCTGGTATTTAGTCAGATTTTTGACATTCCACCTTTCCTCTTCCTTCTTCCTCCTTCCTTCCTTCTTTTACTTTTCTTTCCTTTTTCTTTCTTCTTATTTCTTTCTTCTATTTTTTCTGCAACGAATAGATTTGAACATGTTTTTTCTACTTAAATTTAATTCACAGTAAGAATGATCTTGTTGCATAGAAGCCCATTTACTTTTTGACCACAAAAAGAAATTTGACTCTAAAAACAAGGATAATCAAACATGTACTTGGTGATTTCTTGCTATGAAGTGAACTCAGCTGATTAACCACTCCAACTTACTAATAGCATCTGTTCACACCTTTTTGGGGGAGGGAGGTGGGCATCCCAGCTTGAGTCGCAGTATCTCAGAACATATTAGACCTTCAATGTAATCCCAAACTTTCCATTAAAATAGTATCTCTTTGCCATCCCTTTTCATTTCTTAAAATTTTCCCACATTGGTTTTGTCTGTTTCAAAGATTAGACCACGTGTCAAGCAGTATATGTTTTCTTTTAAATGGGATTGTTTGCGCAAATGAGGTGATCTCTAGGCTTCCAGGAGCTTCCGAGGACCAAGCAAGGTTCTTCAAAGTTGTTTAAAGGTCCTGAGAACTGTCACTGTTGCAAGCTTTTGTAGCTTTAAATCATGTGACCATATGCCGCTATAAACTCTAGATTAAAAATATAAATCAGCCCTCAAAAGCTTTGTATCTATCTGCTTTACATACTTAGAGATACAGAGAAAAAAATATCCATAGACTTTCTTTTTCAGAGAATTGGCTATTTGCTGCATTTTCCTACCTAGAAGTGATGGATAGACTACATTACAAAAACCAGTTCTTGTCAGGACCTCTTAGAGCAGAACCATATGTCCTTCAAAGCAGATTACATTTTTTGTAAATGTATTTGGGTTTGTCTAGACATTTGTATCAGAGGAGTTAAAATCAAAAGGGCTAGGATCAAAGAAACACAGAAGGGGATATTAATTGTACTGGATGTAAAGGTTTACTGCTAAGCACTGCTACACACACAGTAAGTGTTTAACACTTTCCTTCCTGGATTAGTATGCAGGTCACTGTCAATGCCATAAAAGAGCAAATTCTAGTCATGTCTTGGTGCACTTTTTCTCTTCAGAGGACTGCAACACAGACATTTAAAATGGTAAGAGATTTTGTAATCTGCCAGCACTGCCTGGCTGACTGTTATTTTCAGGTTTTATTACACTCATTCCAATGCTACTTTCAAAGACTCCACTGATGATAATGTTTCCTGCCTCCTGAAAAAGATACACTATTCAACCTATCAACTCACTGGAACCTATTTTGTCAAACTACACCCGAAGAAAGCAATGAGGTTCAACCTAATAGCTTTTGCATGATGCATACTGACCCAAATTCCTCCTTGAAGGAGGCATATATATCAATAAATCAATCAGTCATACATTACAATGGACTATTTACACAACTTCAGAGGGCTGCTAAATAATGAATTTTAAATTACCTCAGTTAAACCTCAGTCATTTGAAATGCAGCTAAATGTACCTTAAATAATTTTACTGACAGATTTCAAATGAGTTCAAATTCATTCCAGGAGTGAGGAGGAATGAAGAATAAAACAGAACCAGGACTGAGTCGTTGATCTTATTTTGAAGGGAGATCATCATACAGAAGATCTTGTCATATAGAGAGAAAAGACAATCCTTTTAAGTTTAAATTGTGGATGATGAAAAGGCTATGAAGCCAGTACAAAATGTATGAAATAGCTAAAAAATAGTTTTTAAAGGTTATTAAAAAAAACACCAAGTCAATCCTGTTTCAAGAAACCTGAGAAAAGTACAGTGAGCATTCCGGTGCTCAGATGATTAATATGTTCCACTTAAAAACATAATTGAAATTGTTTTCAAACCATACCTTTATTAAAGGAATGACACTCCAACAAAATAGAAACTCCAAAGGAAAACTCAAAAAAATGCTATATAAACAGTTTGGGAAGTATAAAACCTGAGAGTTTTCCCTTGTACTACTGTGAGACTCATGATTTTCCTCCCCTGAAGTAGTTTTCATTCAGTTATTAGTATTTTTAACTCCCATTGGGGATCAAGGTTTGATTTAAATTGATCCAACCTGTTGATCATGTTGTTCCTGCTGGCTGTCTCACTGCTGCAGCTGCTGCCTGTAGCTCACTTAGTTCTCTGTGCAGTGAGTTGCCTTTGCTGATGCTTCTGTGCCATCCTGGCTCTGCCTCACTTGCATCCCCTCCCACCATCTCTGCCTGGTGCTGCTCCTCACTCCCTACCTCTCCATCTGATTCCTACATCTTTGTTAACACTTCTGTTTCAGCTCCCAGAAAAAAACTGTCTGCTACCTTCCCAATAGGAAAGAGTCAGCTCACAGGAAATCCTTCAGCATCTTGTGCATCTCTAACACCATGGAATGCATTTACATAAAGTCTCTTGCTCCACTATTTTTTTTTTCCTTTTCCTAGGTGCTAGCCTTTGCATCCTGATATTGGAATTGAGTATGCTTAGGGTAAACAGGAACCCTAGGACTATTCATACTGTAAATTAGCCAAGATTTCTATATGTTGTTATGACCCTTATAATTTTTAAAACCTCTTTAACAAAAAACCCTCTTCTCTTTATCTTCTCCAGGTCTTTCCCTCAAGTGTCAAAAGAACACTGCCTCCTTCAGCTGCTTCCTGCTCTAGAGCAGGAGAGAAGTATGTGTTCCTTAGAGCTTAGCTATCAAGGATGATGAGCCAAAAATCCCCAAGAAATTGTTTTGATGAGATTTAAGTGTTTTGAGACAGTTAAGGCTCAATACTAAGCATTGCATGAAGCAAATAAAGCATTGTGGTTCTTTACAGGTCAGAAACATACTGACCCTATCAAGCATGGAGGGTTCCTCAGCAGCATATGGTGCATGGCTTCTTTTTTTTTTTTTATTGCAGATGGTCTCTGGACACTACCCAAACTTGTGTTAAAACTGCTGCTGTCAAAAAGGCTGCCTGTTTGCCCATTTGAAAGCAGGAAATGGTGTCTGTTTGAAGGACAATTTTGCATGTATGGCTGGCAGAAATATCAGGAGGGTGGGGAGGCACAGTAGCAGAGCCTGGAAGGAGCTGGTGGCAAAACTCATCCTCATGGATGCCTAAGGGGAGCTGAGAGTTTAACTGAAATAGGAGTCAAACAGGAAAGCAAGCCCCAAAAGTGACAAAGAGAAGTTTTCCCAAAGGTTCAGAAAATATTGGATGGAGTTTGTGCAACCATAGAAGCTGCTGAAAAGGTGTGGGAAAGTAAGACAGGAGGAAGGTACCAGTGTGCCTGCTAGAAAATGGAGAATTCTTTTCAAAGACAGCAGACAACTGATGCTCCTTGCAGCATGCAACGTCAGCTTCACTTGTCAAGAACATCACCTCTATCTGTATGCTAAAAATGCTGCCATCCCTCCAACTGAAAGTGCCCTAGGACAAGTTATCTCATACCTTGCATTGTCTCATCGTTTGTGTTGTTGTGAATTCAATAGCTCTACTGGAACTGCACCTGATTCTCTTCATGTTCATTCTCCCAAATGCTCCAGCAGCATTTTTTTCCCCCAACGTATTGTACCTCCCACTTGGCCTATATCACTGCCAAGTGTACTTACTCCTAACATTAATTAATTCACCATTCTTTTGTAAGAGGCCATGTTCATTTAAATTGTTGGGAAATGTATTCAAACCCCTTATTGTAAACTTTCTAGCCATGATAAGTTTTTTAACTTGTAGAATGAATTTAAATTTATACTGATTTTCATAATATGTCCATCTTATATTTGATTTCCTACATTGAAGACTGTTGATGCTCAAGAGTAACAAAAAAACATTTTGAGCTTGGTTTCAACCCTTCTGTTTGACGAATGAATGTGTATTCTGTGATCCCTGTGAACAATTATTTTTCTCAACTAGTTACATTGCCAAGCAGTAATTGAGTGATTTTCTTTTCATGCATTTAAATAGTTCTTGATGCTGATGCAATTTATGTTTATTTTTCAATGTTTAATCATCCAGAACTATCATACATGTCACATTGATGAATTCAAGAATGACATGACAATGTAAACCAATGTGATCTGTCCCTGGGAACTTTCACTTCCTTGCAGCTGTAATTTCATTTCTTACTGATAAATGGCATCTTCATAATCTAATATTGGAATTGTATTTATAGCTGTGACCTTATCTGCTCTGCAGCATTCAGGGTAAGATGAACCATGGCACAAGACAGGAAAACACATTTTATCATTTTTTTTACCTTATTTAATATTTATATTATCAACATTTTAATTGAAAATTCCTCCACAATGAGCTTCTATATTTTAATGAAAATTCAAGTAAGTTATGTAAATTTCAAAGAAGCAGATTTTCACATTTCTCACTTACAAAATTTTACTTAACCAATTTGCAGCCTTTTGAGAAACAGCACTCTTTGTCTACCAAGGGCCCTGACATCTTTAGAGCCTTAAGTAGAACTCCTTCTTAAAGCTGTTCATGCATTTAAGAATTTTACTTTTCTGTCAGAAGCTAAAAATCTACTTTATATCTTCTCCTCCTGTAAATAAAACAACACAAAGAAGGGGCAATTAACTGAATATGTATATACTAAATCTCTTAGGGAATCATTGAGACCTCTTTATGAATGAAGATACCACATAAGACAGATGACAATACTACTATCAGATTTTTATGCTTACTAACATAGTGTTTAAATTATAGAAAAATAATAATTTTTCATAATAGGATATTCGCCAATGATCATTGCAGCTATAATCATGTCCATATATATCACCACAATTCAGTTATAGGTCATAGTCCTATTATTGCAGAAAGAGATTTCCTATTCTCTCTGATATCATTATTAGAGCTGAGCATCCAGTGGAATGTGGTGTGAACTGGTGCGACCCTTTCCTGCACCTCAGGAGTAATTTGGTGTGATCACCTGAATAGATTTGATCCAACTGGCTGAGAAATAAAAGGATTTTAAAAATAATATTTCACTGACATAGAACCTTTTTGCAGAAACAATGATAGATTATGTTTGGATAGACAGAAGGATACAGGATAAAGTTCTCAGCTGGCTGTAGTCATAGAATCAGAATGGTTTGGGTTGAAAAAGACCTTAAAGGTCATCTAGTTCCCCTAAGACTTCCATGGACAGGGATGCCACTCACTAGACCAGGTTGCCCAGGGCTCCAGCCAACCTAATCTTGAACACTTCCAAGAATGTGACATCCACACTCTCTGTAGGCAACCTGTTCCAGTGTTTCACCATGCTCTGAGTGTTGAGGAATATACCAGGTGCAGGTTGTGAGCCCAGGACAACAGAACAGAGGGCACAAGGACTGGAGGCCCAGCCAGGTGAATGGACACCAGGAGACAGAGCAGGAGCAGAGGGTTTCGAGGATGAGCAAGATTTGCATCTGCTTGGACCATGAGGGTGTAAAAGCCCAGGGATTCCTTAGTGGAGCTCCCTCCTCAGGATCAGCAGCTGGAGCTGTTTCTGTGACACTGCACCATGAATAAATGGCTTTATGGAACGAGACATCTGAGACTCTGCAGTGGGAAACCTGGGGTTGAAGCAGTGAGGAAACCTGGTGTGTGTGGCTGTGAGTGGGGTGTACAGGGGGTCAGGGGGCTCCCCTCTGGTCACTGGAGCAGCTGCTGCAAAGAGGCTCCAGTCCCAGCACTGAAAGCCTCTGGCCTTGGGAGTGTGACTGCCAGAGAGGCTCAAGAATGGTCAGACTGGGAAGTTTCCTTAACACTGAATAAAGAATTTCTTCCTAGCATCTAATCTAATCTAATCTAATCTAATCTTGCTGTTTTCCATTTTAAAAAAATCCCCCTTGTTCTTTCACTGTCTGCTCTTATAAAAAGTCACTCTTTCTCTTTTTTATAAGCCCCCTTAAAGTACTTGAAGGCCACACTGAAGTCACCCCAGAGCCTTCTCTTTTTGAGGCTGAATTACTCCAGCTCTCATTCTGTATTGATAGGCAAGGTTCTCCAGGTCTCTCAATATTTTTGTGGCCCTAGTCCTTTGAAGCTAAACTATCTTACACTGTTGTAGGATAGCATGCTCCTTTCAGTCTCTTTCACTGATGAACTGGGCCTCGGTGAAGATTCATGCCTTTGTGCACTGTAGAAGGATGTAAACAGAGAATTAATTGTAGTATACATTGCTTCTTCACAAAATGGGACAGTCTTGTAGAGGTGGGGAAACCATGGCTTCACACCCCTGGAGAAGGAATTGAACCAGCAAGTTCTCAGTGCACACAGACGCATTCTTACATGTTAGAAAAAGGTGAGCACTCTCACCATAGCAGTCCCTTTCTTCCAAAAATGAAAACACTTAGCAAGTAAGGGTTGATTTAAACATAGAATAATCTAAATAATGTTTCTCAGAATATTTTAATTTTGTTAAATGTTATATCAAATGCAATATCCTTAATAAAACCTACCTGAATGATCATTTTAACATATTTTTTCTTATAGATCAAATACTATAACACCCAAAAACACTATTATAGGGAGAATTATATTGGACATCCCATTGTACTGTGGAGTGCAGAGCATAGACATTTTCCTCTGCAAGTTAGTCTTCAAGCAAAGTTCAATTTAGTAAAATGACTTCATTTTTCAGAGGAAAAAGTAGAGACTCTTTCCTTTTAGCTACAGTTTTTGGTATTCAGTGCCCAAGATTCTTGCATAAAAGACCCCCAGTGATTTAACACTGGAGTGTTTAATAGTCATGGGATCTTTTACATTCAGTTGAAATGTTGACTTTAAGCACAGCTTTCTAACTTTTTAAATTATCAATACACTCTACATTAACTAGCAGGATATTCTATTAAGAATAGCTTTAGTCTTGGTTTGTTCAGCTCAGACCTTCCCACACAGGTTTGTAAATTGATTCAGTTACTGAATAGCATGATTATGACTCTTTCTGTTCTCCCAAAATGAGTAGCTTCTCTGCTCCAATAGAGAATCAAGACCATAAAAATAATCTTAAATTTTTATCAGTTCCACAGATATGACACTTAAGAGGAAGATAATGCCACCTCCATCCAGCCTCATCCTTTCAGTAAGCATTAAAATTATTAAATGAAGCTTTAACATATATAATATTTTAAATACTTTTTTTTTATTCAGCCTGTAATGTAATTAACGGGTGCCTAAGCAATGAATGAAAATGTACTGCTTCTGCTGCACTCACTGAAGCTGAAGGAATTAACTCCATTTTTCTGCTCATCCCTAATTAAGTAATGTGCTAAAATACTACATTCCCATTAAAGAAAATTTATTATACTGTATTTATGGCAGAAGCACTTTCAACATAGTTCTATTTAAAGAATGCACATTCATTGTCTTGATGAAGATCTCTGGATTTGGACTCAAAAGATTGGCTTGGCATTCATTATGTTCTGCATTCATTAGAAGGAGGAAGCAATTATGAAACTAACAAGATTGTTTGTGGGTAGAAAATTTCCATTGTGAACAGCCCCAGGCAGAAAATGGTTGTAGTTATCACACAAAACAATGGTGCATGTTCTAGGTAGCAACTGTGGCCAGGATGATGATGTAATACATTTAGAGATAAAACATTTTTCCCAGAAACTGTGAAGGCAAGGGATAAAACTACATGGAATTCAGTGTGAAGTTCTGGGTGATTTTTCAAGAGATTGCACCTAAATAAGGAGTTTCAAGAAGTTGGGATAAACTTTCAATTTTCAAAGATTTTTCTTTGTTGCTGTTGTTGTTGTTGTTTTCTGGGGGCTTTTTTTGTTTGTTTCTTTGTTCATTCTTATATATATCCATTTTATTTCTTCAGCCATTCACTTAAATCTTACACAGATTTTGAATACCTTTCTCTTATCCAAGCCAAGAGCAATGTAGTAAAAATTTCAGGAACATTTCAAATGTGTGTTTGATTCATTCTTGTTTGACTTCTCACAGAGATGTGAAAAGCTCAGTTTCAACTAACTTTTTACAGGAAAGAGGAGAAGAGAGGTAGGACAGTGAGGAGAAAAATGAAGGAAGAAAAAAAGTTTAGCATAAATGCATGTAGAATGTCTTTCTCAGCGAGACAGAGAGAAAAAGACAAAAAGAGAGTGTATGGTCTGTGAAAGGATTTAGTTTGACCTTACAAGAGAATAAGAAAAACATGCTTTACACAGGTGAATGGGCTGATAACATGATTTCTCTCTGAGTTTAATGAGTGTCATGAAAGTCATGCTTTATAAGAAGGAAATGGTGTAAATCATGCATTACTAATGAAGGTATTACTTTAGACAGAGGGCCATGAATTTTACAGTACATGAGTTCGTAGGGGTTTTGATTCTATATAAGTTTTATAGATGTCCTTATCTACAGTTATCTACATATGTGCTCTTGTGGTTCATTGAAATAATGGCTTTATTCACTGTAAGAAATTTAGAACACATGTAAGTATTTGCTACATAAGAGATTTAAAATACACAACAAAGCAGATATAAATTTCGTCCTGCTTGATGAAAAAGTAACAATCAAAACCAAAATATGCAAAAAAGGCACCAAAAAAGAAAAAAACCCCTCCAGTTTCACTAAAAAAGCTATTGATCTTTCCTCCTTACTGCATGTTTAAACAATTTTCGCCGAGCTTTCCATAACATCACTGAGCTACTCTAGAGATAATGTAATTCAGAATATCAGTGTTTGCAATTAGCACATACTGAATGGCTAAACATTAAGTCAAACTGAATATTTTTTTCATTCAGAGGGAACATACAGTAAAGGTTTGATAGCACCTCATGAGGGTACGGTTTAAGTCCTTCCAACAAAAAAATTTATTCCCACAGTGCCCATAACTGGTACCTCTAACTCTTTATTATGTTTCTATATGATTACATAAAAATAAATATGACTAAAAGTTTAAAAAGGGAGAAAAATTCTAAAATTTCCAACATTTTATCAAGCACCATAAAAATAAATGAAGTTTCTCCATAATTGCACTTTTCATTTACACCAATTTCATGAACAAACATATGTTCTCTAGAGTTTATTGAAGTTTGTTGTGTGATATTATTTTAAAGTTACGGAGTATTTCTCAACAATCAATGATGTTGCCAAATATAATTCCAGGTGGGTCTCAAGAAATTTAAATGCATATATCACTGTTTTCATCACATTTAGTACACTCTTAACACCTCTAGAGATCTTTCTCATGCAAATAAGCAACATGTTTTTCACTTTTCTAGTGGACACTGTTCCTGAGTCCTTCAAGCGACTTTGAAAATCTAAACCTTTATAGCTGATTTTCTTTTTTAAATCTGGAAAGTGTTTATTGCTGAAGAAGTTGATGAACAACTGATGAGTTAGTACATTAAAAAAGGTTTGACAAATATCAATATACAGCAATTTTCCTTTTCAGAGATTAAATCCAAAATATCTTTAAATGCTTCAAGAGTCATTTTGATTGCTTGCGGTTCACCGCCTTTGAAGTGACAGCTGATTCAATTCTTGGCAGACTAGAATGAGGATTGTTACTGATGTGTACCATGTATTTAGATATAAAGGATAAAAATTTTATCCCAAATTTACATTTTAATATGTAAAGTCCTGTGTAAATAATGTTCTATTTGGATCTTTGTGGCTGATCACAGGCTGTGACTATCTGCAGGTTTTGCCACCAACAAAGGTGGATTCCCATCTTAAATTATGAATTCTTCCCTTTAATAGACTACTTACAGAACTGCATTCCCCAAACACTTATTCCCAAAATATCTGGATTATGAAGCAACTCTAGCAATGCAGATAGGAAAATCTGGCTATTGGTTATGTCCAGTTCAGACGGTGCAAACTGCCTTATTGCAGTACCTTCTTGGGATGATGTAGTTAGGTTATTAGAAATAAATATCTACCTCTGTTGGTAAGAGAACTGAGACAAAGATTGTAACCTTTACTCAAGTTCAAAACACTGAACATATGAAAACATTAGTATTACTGAACACCCTGGTAATTTTTAAAACTGTCATGCACTGCTTTGAAAGACATTTAGTAAGGTAGTTACAAATTGTCTAGCTGATGGAGAAAGAGGGTGATTGACCATGATATTATTACTTCAGCCAAATCTTAGAGACTCAAAATTACAGATCACAGCAACAAAACTTGTAACCATTGTTTTTCAGGATTTCTTGAAATATTCTTATTTAAAATATAGAAGAGGCATTTTTACACATATTTAACTGAAAGGAAACTTTATTCTAATTTACCATTAAAAATAATTTGAAAATATATGTAGCCTATCTTTTCTCTGTAATGGAACAGTTCATTTTGGAAATAAAAGAAATACATGTTTACACCAATACCTTACAGTGTATATTGTTTAAGGAGAGATTCTTGCTACTTATTGTAAAAATATTGATTCAGTCAAATAATTTTTGCCCTTTCCCATTCAATATAGCATTTTTTAAACAATTGCAGAACTTGTAGCTCTTTTAAAGAAGTCTGTCGTAAGAATTTTTGTGGTACCTTTCAAAAACAAAGTTCTGGCAAGCAAATCTTAAACTTACTTTACAAAGTAAATACAATTTTTACAAATTTTTTCATTAAATTCTGGCAACCCGAGGAAGGAAGCAGAGACACTTCTGTCGTCCCAGAGGGAAATTTACTTTTCCCAGACCTATCCTTTATCCTGACCAGGCCCATCAGCTCAGGCAACTTGACACAATCTCCACACAAAAGGGTAAGCCATTATCAAGGAGAGGAAATTTCTCCTCAGGGTAGTTAAAACTATATAAATATCTTTAATCTGTTTTATTGAGGATGAAACTTGGACTGTGGTAACTGCAAATGCCCTTATTTCCTTGAATGGGGCTACTCCTGTAAGGCAGAGGTGATATCTACATGTCCCACATTGTGCTCACAGAGGGGAAAATTAATTCTTCGAAGAGAAGAGACAAAGATTTTGTGAACAAATTGCCATAAACAAATGTCCATGCCCACACATTCAGCAGCCCTCACATGATTTGGCACTGACTGAAGTCAGTTGAGATGTTTAGTCCGCAGCTGTCGGGAATATAAGCGGGATCATGCATGATTGCAAAAGTGTTTCAACTGACATTATTAAAGATGGAATATGTTACCACAACCCACAAGCCCACAGCAGGATTTCAGGTGTTTAAAAACTTCTTGCTTCATCAGAGCAGCATGTACTAGGAAGACTTACTAGCCAAATGGCATTAGCTCTAGGATTTAAATTGCTCTGTTTCCACATGCAGTCCTACCTCTGTCAGTGAATTTTTAATGAATAATTAAATGGAGGAACGAATTATTGGTTTTCCATCCAAAAGAATTCTGTAATTGAATTTGAAGTGGAACAAAATTATTTTATTAGCATATTTAATTAGAATTTAGT
Organism: Trochalopteron elliotii; assembly: GCA_024734555.1. Classification (NCBI taxonomy): domain Eukaryota; kingdom Metazoa; phylum Chordata; class Aves; order Passeriformes; family Leiothrichidae; genus Trochalopteron; species Trochalopteron elliotii. The sequence continues at coordinate 3,910,653 of JANPWX010000078.1, read as the reverse complement.
TTGGGTATGTTGGAATAATTGTTATAATAATTCCTTTTCTTCAAAAGGTCAGCTTTTTCATTAAAACTTTATGGCCTTGAAGCTAAAACAATGAGAAGAAGGGTTTACTTGGGTTTGGTACTCAGTTTATTCATTCTTTTTACAAATTCAGGACAAATTCACTTTGACAGCTGGTCATACACAAAACAACACTTGTAGTACTAAGTAAATGATGTGAAGAGCCATGAAATATGCATTGACTTAGACACTGTCTGAGTGAAGACCTTTCCAAAACAGTACATAAATGCCTTGAAAAAAATTATTTAAACTTTAAAAAAAAAGTATAATAAATGTCAACTTTTAATTGCTGTGGATAGGCAGGAGGACTAATTTATATGCAGAAAGGAACCTAGAAGCTTTGAGAAAAATCTTATTCAATTAACATTAGTGCCATTATAATTAAAATCCAAAAGGATTTTTACAGTTTACTCAAAGATATGTAAACATATCGTAGGCTTTTTCCATTAAAAAGAGTGGAACATAAGGAATGCCTCTGTTTCTTGCTTGCTAAGCCATATAGAATCTAAAAATGTTGCAAGTTAAAAGAGCCACTTACCAGACTCAAAGAGGTTCTATTTCCCTGAGCATGCCATTCACCAAGTCTATTTATCAAAAGCTTCATTGAAAGACTATAATTTCACCTTTAGGCCTCAGAGAATTTCTTTAAATGGTTTCTGTAGCCATTTTCTGGGCAGACTGAATACTTAAAATGATCATACTGCATTGATTTAATTAATATTTGATTTTTTTTCATAAACCCCAAGACATTACTTGAATCTTGCAGAACGATTACATTACTGGAGTGGGAAGGAGGGTGTCATGACACTAAAGTTCCTGCTTCTCAAAATTATTTCAAGATTTAATTCAGTTTAAATAAAACATTTTTTGTTTATACGGGCATATTCTGCCTGAAATTTGTTTAGTAACACATGAGATATCGCCTTGTGGTGGGTTGTCCCTGACTGGATGCCAGGTACCCATCAAAGCCCTTTTATCACTCTCCTCATCATCTGGATAGGGAGAGAAAATATAAAAGGTTCATCAGCTGAGATAAAGTCTGGGAGATATCACTCACCAGTTACCATCATATATTTGTAAAACTAATACACTAATACACTAATGTAATACTAATACTAATAATAAAAATAATACTAATAATTTGGTGAACTAATTGAATTTATTTCCAAGCAAAATTACAGCAGGATAATGAGAAGTAAAACAAATCTTAAAACCACCTTCTCCCCAGTCTTCCCTCCTCGGGCTCTACCTCTCACCCCTGAGCACAGGAAGATGGGAATGGAAGTCATTGTCAGTTCATCATTTGTTGTTTCTGACACTGCTTCCTCCTCAAGGAAAGGATTCCTTCCTCTGATGCAGCACGGGCTCCCGCCACAGGAGACAGCTCTCCACAAACTTCTTCAGCATGAGTCCTTCCCAGGGGGGATACTGCCCCAGTGTGTGTCCCATTCATGGAGTGCAGTCCTCCAGGAGCACACTGCTCCACTGTGAGTCTTCTGCAGGGTCACAAGTCCTGCCAGCAAACCTGCTGCAGCCTGGGCTCCACTCTTTATGGGTCTGGAAGTCCTGCCTCATTCCACAGGCCCAGAGGTTCCTTTCTCCACACATCCAGTGTGGACTGCCCATGAGGTACCAGCCTTCTTTCAGGCATCCAGCTGCTCTGGGGTTGGGTTCTCCACGGGCTGCAGGTGTATCTCTGCTTCCTCCTGGTCTTCCACAGGCTGCAAGGGAGTCTCTTCTCCAGTGCCTGGAGCACCTCCTCTCTTCCCTTCTTCCTTCACTGACCTTGGTGTCTGCAGGGCAGTTTCTCTCGCATATTCTCACTCCTCTCTTCTCTGGCCACAATTATTTCTGTGCAATAATTTCGTTTAGCTTCTTAAATACCTTATCGCAGAAGCACACCTCTGATAGCTCAGCCTTGGCCAGCAGTGGGTCCATCTGGCTGGCTGGCATTGGCTCTTGGACATGTGGGAAGCTTCCAGCAGCTTCTCAGAGAAGCCACCCCTATAGTTTCCCTGCTAGCAGAACCTTGCCACTCAGACCCAGCACATAGCTATAAGTTTAGCTGTGTCCCGGGGCAGCCAAGGCTCCTGTATGAGGCTTACAGATACTAAATTGAAGAGAGTGTTGCAGAAACAGAACATAGACCTGGTTTTCACTGTCAGGGATAAGAATTAATTTTTTTATTTTTAAATGCATCTTAAGATAATAGATCAAGATAAACTCAAATTAAAATAAAATTGAAAATAAACCTTTATGGAAGCAGAATTTACACTCCAAAGTAGCTTTGGGTGAATTATTTTCACCCAAAGGTCTAGTTACAAGGACTATAGATTCTTTGAGCTGGAACAAAGCATGATAGGCATCCTCTAGTTGCTGTACTTTTCCTGGCTACCAGGTTGCTGGATGAATGCAATTTAGCTGCTGCATGAAACCAGCCTTCTACTGCAAAACAACATCTTGATGGTATCAAGGCATATGTTTTAATTCATTTCTTTGAGGAAAAAAGGAATAGTGTATTCACTATTTTAAAGAACGGCTAAGAGTGCAAAACGAACATGCAAAAGGCCAGAAAAATAACATGTTTTCTCTCCTACAACATCTATCAGTTCTTACCATGATCTTTTTTCCAGAGGATATGTTCCTTGTCCTGCATGAGCAAATGTACACAGTCAGGAAACAGGAACCTTGTGGGGAAAACAAACCATAACCACATGGACACTGACAATGCATATGGAGCATAGACATGCTCCAGGCAACCTGCAACTCACACAGGTATGAGATTTCCAGGTGGATACTTGGTTAATGCTTGGACCACTTTGCCATACTGAAAAACCCAAAACGAGTCTCTTGTTTGCCTTGACTGGGATGCGTGACTTTGATCTAGGTATCTCCCTAAGAAGTTCTACTTTGTACTGAAGTGCAGAAATGCACTAGACATTTAAGAGACAAGTTTGTAAAAATATAATTTTGGCACTCCCTGATTTCTTAATGTTAAAGCTGCACAGTGGTTGCATTTAACAGAAATACAGCTACTTGCCTTTCAAAAGCATGATTGCACCTTGTTTGGGGTTATCAAAGTGAGCTTTACATCATTGTGATTGAATATGGAATGAAGGCAAAAATAGCAGAATGTTCATCAGCAAAAGCTAACTTTCAAATTTGTTTTTGACTTTTGGGCCAAGTTTTCCATGACAACCTTCTCTGTGCATCCACAGATTGTTTGTTACTGGCTTTAGATAATAAAGACAAGTTCAAATAAAGACATTGTCAGCCTAAACTTTCAAGGTATATTCTGAATTTTGTGAATTAAAAGATGTTTCACAACCTCTCACTAAAAACATAAATATATGAGGTGAGAAACTTTATCAGATGGTCATTGAGCTGCATAGTCAGATTTTAATAGGTATTTTATGACATCTGAAAACTCCTAAACACAATACCAATGTGAGAAGGATGCAATTTTGCTTAGTGTTAAGAAAATGTTCAAGGGTACATCTCATTGCATTCCACTTTTAATCTTTATCAAAGGTGAGGGCTAAGTTTTAATAGTGATCCCTATTACCGCACTTGGATCTCTTGGTTGACCTCATTTTCAAAGGGATTGGCAGTTTTTTTATATAGTTTTATGTGGAATGCATTTGTAGGAATTCCTCCCTGCAGTACAATCTTTTACCCATATGCTACAGATACTCAACACACATTCTCAGAAAATGCAAACGTGTGAGTGTTGAGTTTGCTTTTTTTGAAATCAATAGCAAAGATAACTGCTGACAAACAAAAGAAATTGCCAACCCACATTCCTCCTGCCTTGAATGGTTCTAATCTCAGAAATATGGAAATATTTAGTAGTTTCATAATGAAAGAAATAAGCATTTTATGCTTCTGCCTTTGGTTAGCAGAACCACCCATTTCACGTCAGTAATGTGACCTGGTAATTACCTTTAAAGTTTCCAGTTTTGATCTAAAACATTTGTGGACAGCAAGTTTTAAAAATTAAGTCTAGAGCAAATGCCACACATTGGAAAGGCAAAAGCAGCTAAATTTAAATCACATTTGTTCAGAGCTTTCTGCTGATGTGTAGTGTGTAATGACCCCCAAAAATCTGAGTGAAGAGTTTGTTACAGTAAGGAGGATTTTTCTTATACGAAGAAAGTAACATGAGCCTTATATCCATACCTCTAGTGTCTGGAAGTTATCATAGTAAACAGCATAAATAAAAAAGATTTTTTTTCCCTTCCACTTGTCCTTATTCAGACGATATATTGACTCATCTCAATGGGAATTTTTTCCATGTCCCAGATTCAGGACACAGATATGAGGAGAAGGTATGGGTTTAGCTCCAGATCTCCCACAGGCTTCCTATATGACCTTAATCATGCTATTTAGTCTTTCTTCAATCACTCTTATTATGCCTGTTTAATGAATATATTCATATCCCGATCTTTAAATAGGGATAAGACCACTCTTCTTTGTCCCTCATTGTTGTAATACTTACACAGAAAATTGCAAGGTCTATGGTAATGAAGTCAACACCTATAGAAACATTTCTTTAAGGTTCATTGATTTTATATAGCATAAGAGTAGGATTAAAACTGGGAAAGATAAATAATTTTAAGACTGAGATCTTATACATATATATAAGTTATCTGTAATAACAGAAGTTACATGTTAGCACACGTAAATTTACATGACTTTACAAACACAGGTTACTGCCCATATTCTCTTGGAATCTAAAAGCTATAGCTGATTCGGATATCTCTGAAATGAATAGAAGGAGTTTCAGAAGGGCATTGCTCCAGTTAGGGTTCTGAAACCATCTAAACCCTGAGCAAATAATTCTTGACTCTTTATTATCAGTAAAGAGAATGTGTTTAAAGAGAGAGCAGTCTGGTCCTAATGTAGATGTTTAGGATAGAATAGATTAATTTCCCAATAGCAGGTTGATTTATGATTTATTTCAGCTTAGATGTCTAATTTTTGGACATATAAAATCAGGTAAGATTAACTGACTCCTGCAGGTCTTCAGTTACTGATTTGCATTCACAGGCCCCAGTCAGAATATACACCCATGAGCATGTACAAAACTCGCAAAAGTTTAAGAAATGTTCACATGCTTTTTTTTCCTGTTTTATTTATCTGCAGTTGCAACCTAGGTTGGCAAATGTACAAGGAAGCAGATGAGTTGCACAGGGATTGAACTCCTTTTCTTTCAGCTGTTACAATTCAAGATCTTTGCAGATAACCTGGTTCTTTAGAAATAACAGGACAGAAACAGTTTCATAAAACAATAGGTATGCCAATTTGTTGGCTTTGCCCCTGTTTTGTACATAGTTTGGCACATCTAGAAATCTCTCTAAAGCATCTATTCAACTTTTCTTCTCTGTTGATGTGTGTAATGGAAAAAGAACTGGAAGGCAAGAAAAAACATTCACTTGGCTATTTAGTGCAAGGATGTCAATGAATTAAAGAGTTCTTTAATGACATTACATGGTTTATTAATTGACATGTGTCTGGAAAGCCAATGACTTCTGAATACCTATGAAGTAATAACTCCACCCTGACAGGATGTCATGGTGCTTGACAGGCAGTCAGGGTAGAAATCTGAGCTGTTGATCAAATCTCTTCCTGTGTAGATCACCTGGGCTAGCACTCATCAGGTTCCAATTGTGGCAAAGTTAGACTGTAACTCATCTATCAGATATTTTTTCCTATGGGAAACAGTTTATGTATGCCAAGTTATCTGTGGACATCAAAACATCAGATAACAAAGGCATGGCATTTAATTTAATCTCAGATGCTTTTTTTCTTTTTTTTTAAGATTACAAAACATGGTTTAAGAAATTAATTTCTGCTGATTTACAGCAGGTCATTTGCAATGTTGACCTGAAACTATTGCTTAGTTGTCTGAGGTAAGGTGTTTATGATGACATTTTCAATTTGTTTTACTGACATAGGAGACATATATGTTTTTTTTTTTATTATCATGGGCCAGAGCTGTGAGCAAGAAGGTGAAAAGGAGAAAGACAAGGGAAACAAAAAAAGTACATTATTTTTCAAGTAAAAAGAGAGTGCTAAAATTTAGAAAAAGATTTTTTTTAGGAGGTAATGATGAAGGATTCTTGAAGTAGATGTATACTTGATTTCTTATCATGCTACAACTTAGCTGTCTTGCATCTTCATTTGAAAAAACAAAGATATAAGTACATCCATTCACAATTATGTTTATTATTGCTACCATGGGGGATTGAGGTCATTCATACTTGGCATTTGCATAAGGATTCAAGGGTATCTGCCAACAGAAAAATATTGAATTAACCAGAGAAAATGCCAACACACATATTTATCCATTTTTGTGTATACTGATTAACAAGAGTCAATTTGTAACCATCTTCACACACTATTTTTAGAATCATTCTTCCATTGATTTACCATCTGCATGAGTTTTTAAAAGATTTTTCTCTCTTTGGTAAATATTTCTGAGAAATATTTAAAGTGGTAAGAGCTTAAGAAACTGCTTGGAATGCATAATCATCCCTCATTCCTTCTAAGGCAGTCTAGATATTTAACTCAAAGCAAACATAATTAGTGCACATGTGGATTTTAGAAACAAGAAGGGAAAGGGAAAGCTGCTGAATTAATTGAAATAAATAAATCTTTGCAAGACCTGTCTTAGGAAAACTCTTAGTCAGCATGCAGTGTTTTGTGTTGGGCATGAACAGGACATTATGCAAGATGGAAGAATGTGATATAGATAGATAGCAAAGATTATTTTGTCCTATGCATCCATTCAGCAGCAGTCATGGGATGACCTTCATTTTTATACAAAATTTAGGAAGAGGGTTCCCTAAGTCAAGTATATTATAAACAGTTTCCAATTTAAAAAGAGCTGGATTCCATCCCTTATTTGAACATGTAAACCAAGGTGTATCAAAATTTGTCAGAGATGAAGACTTTTATATGTCAAGTTTGAACTTCCTCACAGGTTTTCTTGTTTGTTTGCTTGGCTGATTGTTTGTTTGAGATTTTTGCTTTTTTGTTTTGTTTTTTTATTCTTCCTGAATTATGCTTCATGGATCTATTTTCAAGACACCTGTAAACTTTCAGGAACACAGAACTGAAAGCAGTATTTAGCATTTTCATGGTTGAATTAAGGTATGATTCTGATTTATTTATTTTTAAAATAGGTAACAATCAACTGAAAAGTCTTCTCCAGAAAATAGAAATAATTTGAAGAAACAGCACTATAGTAACATCACATTTAAAAATACAGCCAAAATGTAGATATTTAGCAAGAGTTTGCTTTTGATCTGCAAACAGCAAGGATACAAATAAAAATACTGTAATTCCTAAGAAAAATTATTTTCTAGTGGGCACTGATACTCAAGTGTATTAAACACCTCATTTGATTTGAGTGGGGACTCATAAATGTGCAAATATGAACACTCTAATGAAGGGAGAGGAAAGTTGGTTGAATTCCAAGAAAGACAAATAATGTTGTATAACAGCATCATGAATATTGGTAAACAATTACATAAATTACTGAAGTACTTATGTTTTATTTCTTTAGAGGTTTTTCAGGATATGTTAAATAGCCATGTAAAATGCTCAAGTACAGTTGATTCTGCCTTTGAGCAGGGTCAGAGTGATATGTTCTCCTACAAGTCTCACCATGCCCCTTTGTTTTCTTTATTTACAAGATTTATAATAAAAATTACATATCTCTGAAGCTTCAGAGGACTAACTGATATGGATTGAGTTTAACACATAAATAGTTGGTTGCAGGTGAACTAGAAAAAGAATGTATGGAATAATTTAAATACAGAGAGTGAGAGACAGAGGTGAAGGGAGACATAATTATTCCTTTGCTTCCCTATGGCTCTTAAAAGGAAGGAAAATATAAAAAACAGGTCCTTGGGCTGAAAGAAAATGTGAATATCTTCAACAGAAACAGCAACATTCCTGAGTATTGTGAGGAACTGGAAGAAAGGCCCATTGAGATGGTCTCAGCATTCATACTTAGTGTCTTCTATATTTATGATGGCTCCCTTGCCTGTCTATTTCTTGAAATAAAACCATCTCTTAGGAGCCATTTGAACAATACTGAAAACCACAGCTAAGCAGTTCTGGGAAGTGCTGTAAACATAAGCTCTATTTTTTTTTTTCTACAAACATTGTAAATATTTTTTTCTTATATGTGGAGAAAAACTTAAATGCTACAAGAAAGATCAGACTTGCTAAGAAGACTTATTCCACTACATAGAAAGGAAGTTTAAATGCAATCATATAGAAAAATTATATATTCACTGCATTATACATAGCTTGTCATTAAATACTCCTAGATTTCTTTCTTTCTTTTCCACATATGTGTGCACACAAAAAAAAAACCACTAGGAAGCTGAAAAATTTGCAATTATGACCTGTGTTCTGTAAAATATTATTTAATATTCATTGTTATATCAGGACCTTTAAAGCTTTCATAAATGAAATGCAACTACTGCATTACATGGAATGCACTGCAGACCTGAGACAAAAAGTCTTTCTCTATCTTTCTTATGTATTGAAAGGCTGCAGTCAGGTTTCCCCAGAGCCACCTTCTCTTCTCCAGACTGAACTACCCTAGCTATCTTGATCTTTCCTCATAGAACAGACATTCCAATTAAATAAAAATACCTCAATTGGATTTAACCTAGGAGTCTGCTAAAGAACTTCTAGTCTTGGCAGATTTGGCTTTTACCTTTTATTTAGCTGAAATGTAGAGAAAAAAATCTGGTGTTATTTAGTGGGAGTATAGCTATAAAGAACTCCAGAAATTTTCAGTTCATTCATGTGATCAGGTCTTGACCTCAGAGCTGTTGGGGAATCCACTATTAAACCAAAAATTATAGAATTAATAAACATAGTTAATTTGTTTATGCATGGGCCACATGGAAAATGTGACATGATTGGTATGACTGAGAATTTGTTCCTGTAGCACTAATATCTATACTTTTCTTAAGAAAACTGAGTCCACTCACATAAATTTGCAGTTAAGTGTTTTGATTTTTTTTAATTTTAAGTGCTCCTCAATTTCGTCCTTTGTTTTTGTTGATGCAGCACTAGTTAAAATTAAAATAGAAAAAAATCAACAAGGAAAATATTTCTTTAATACCAACTGTTAAGAGTCAATGAAACTTGAAGCAGATGACAGCATGCAGACCTCACTTAACTGTATCATACATTTTACTAATTCCTCACAGGTTCAGGCAGGCAGATGGAAGAGGTTTAGACAATACCATTAAACATCCCACAAAAATAAGGAATAACTTGCTGAGACTAGTATTCTCAGATTTCAGAGCATATTGGAACATGTTAATGAAACAAGAAAAGCCTCTGCAATGTTTAATATCCAGGACATTTGAAGAATGCTGAGTACTGAACACAGAATGTTGAAGCATATAGTGGAAGTACGAAGGTTTCATATTCCTTCTTTTAAATACTCTGGAAGTTTTCTTCTAAAATATTTTTCCAAACACTGAGGGAGAAAAAATGTTCAAGGAAATGGTAATAAATGAACTACAACTTAATCAATTTTTTTATTCAGATTTTGAAATCCATTTGTGACTACACATGATTTTTCAGTAGAACATGGTATTTTAGTGTATCTCATTAGGTATCCAAGTTCAAAATGCTTTGCCATCAAGTTCAGGAGGTGAATTATCTCCAAAGGAGCTCCTCTTTATATAACACTTGTACCTAAATATTTGTACCCTTTTTTGGTTCTCTTGGATTTTAGTTTTGTTTGTTTATACTCCTTGTTGAAAAGGATATACTGTTTGGCGAGCACAGGAAATGCAACAGCTTTGAGCAGAATACGTATTTCATATCTTTCCACAGTAATGATTTCTTTTTGTCTGTTTGCATGTCCCTTTGCACATTTCAAAAGCAACCCCTGGCAAGAAAAATCCTACCAAAAAATTCTCGGGGGAACTTTCAAAGTAAAAGTATAAGATATCTTTGTATGTGCACTCAGAGGCAAGGTGGCCTTGCAAGGGCCCAGGAGACAAGCTGTCAGATCACTGGCTTTATTATTACAGTAAGATGTACTTTTGGCCAAGGCAGCATGTGGTACATATTTGACTCGAGGTCTCCTGCCCTGTGACAGAGGCATGTCTTTGTTACTTATTCTACACAAAAAAAACCATCTTGCATTTAGCTGAAGGAAAAAAGGAGGAAAAAAGTCTGGTAACTTGTAAGTACTGTCAAAGGGGCAGCTGTAAAATTGTGCAAACTCAGATGTAATGCTATTTCAAAGACAATTCTTTTTTAAACATTATTCTCTGACAGAGAAGTCCTGAAGCTTGCCTTGTGTTTGCATGCACACTAGAACTGACAAATTGCGTAATCGATGAGTGCATACACTTTTGATTAATCATAATTAAGACTCGGGAAGGAAGGTACAAAGGCAAAAGTTTTAGGTAAAGTTAACAGAAGTGGTGAAAAGAGATAAGGCATCTGAAATTACCACTTTCCATCCAAATTCAAAGTAGACAGAAAAATAACATATTGAAGATGATACTTTTCCACCAATGACAGCATCCAGCTTTCCTCGAAATGGCAAACATTTCATCACAACATTTCAAAAATACGACTAGAAATGGTGACAGGTGTGCATCAAGTATTAGTGTATTACTTACACAACATATTTGTTTTTACAGCATGAAGTGTCTGTTGGTTGTAGATGGGTGGTATAACAGTGTACAAATCCTGTCACCCAAGCTCAGGTGACGATATATGGGCTCATGTACTAGTTTCCAAAAGGCCAAAATTATCTAAAGTTTTTTCATGCTTTTCGTCCCTTTTTACTTGTTTGTACTGTACATATGAATTATTATTTAATTTCATGGTTTCTCTGGATCGTGGCTTTTACTTGCAGACCAAACTTAAAAAAAAACAGATTTAGGAAATCCCCCATATGAGAGGCTTATTTTTTGCCAATCTTTGTGGATTTCAGAAATATTGATTAATCTAAGATAGGCAACATGGGGTTTCCTTTTCATCTTTTAAAATATGGCTACTTTCACAATTGAAAGCAATAAACAGTTTTCTTATTATTATTTCTTTCATTTTTTCTGTTTCTTTGTTATATTTTTCACAGGTATTAATGCCATTGAATAAAAAAAAATCCTTAGGCTTAGTTGATTCCTTTCAATACAGATTCTTTACAAAACATACAGCAACACTGAAGTACTTGAGCCTGAGGCTTATAAGTAGCTGAGTTTAGGTGCATTATGCCAAAAGATCAGCTTGTTAAGGATAAGAGATTGCAATTGCTTTAAGCATGAGCAGACGTAAGAAAAAAAGAAAAACATACAAAAAGGAAAATATGAAAAAACACATGAATGGAAAATTCAAACTGGAAATCGCGAGCTAAGGAAAGAGAGTCAAGAGATAAAAAAGAGAATACCTTACTGAAAGGCTAGGCTGAACTTGAAAGGTGAGTTGGAGAAATCGAGTTACTAGTCTTCCTCTTTCCGTAATATAGCAGAATGAAAAAACAAACAAGAAACAAAACCAACTCAAACCTCAGAAAGTGGAAATACTTTAAACTCTCTTAGACTGGATAAAAGCAGTTGATGACAAGGAAAGAAGTAGCAGTCTTCCTGGCTTTATTAAAATGTATGTTCACATTGAGCAGTGACTGGTTGCAGTAAGCTGCACAATTTTCAAGTTAAGAAATTTGGTGTCACCAGCAGCTTTGAGAGTAACAAGGTGCAGCTGCTTTATTTGATTTTATTTTAAAAGGGTACTACTCTTCCTGTCATACTACTCATGTTACATAAGTTATTCCAAGCAGAAGCAAATTTTCTTTTACACCAAGAGGAGGGTGTCTCAAATCTACACGTAAATCAATGTCAAAGCAAAATGAAGGGAGATTGCAATAATTGCCCATAAAGCAACATGGAACTGTGGGAGATTTAGGCCCTGTTCATCGAGGTCATTCCAAACAAATGTGTGGGCTTTACATACTCAAAAAGTTGTCCATAGAAACATGCCACAGAAAAATTAGGAACTTAACAGTTAGTCTTTTGTGTTGAAACAACCCCAGTTTTTTGCCAACCACAAGTGCACTTAATGGCCTGGAACAAAACTTCAAAAAAAAAAACCTTCCAATAGCCAGTTTTGGCTTTATCACTAAATAATCTTAACAATTTCTTTTCCCATTGTATGACTTGTACAATGAAGCAACAGGATTTGTGGATGAGAGAAGGGCTGTTCTTCAGAAAGGCTTTTCATGCTGTCTCCTGCAATATTCTTTATCCCAGTTACCACTGGCATAGGTGAAAAAGCAAGTTGAGAAAAAACATAGTTGGCTAATCAGGATCAAAAAGATGTTAATGGATTGTTTAATCCTGCTGGAGACCAATAACAAGTGGAGTATCCCAAGGGTCTGTCTTCAGACCTGTCCTGTTTAACACATTTACCTATTGTGGAAGTGCATTTTTTAATTTTGATTTTAATTCATAAGTTCATGTTCCTTTGTAAAATGGTTTGTTCCATGTACCCTTTCTGTTACCTCCTTTTGGTTTCTCCCTGTCTTCTCCCCAGTGACGGTTTTATGATTGGTCCTGGTTTTCCCTAAATTTTCCCCCCACAGAGACAGTTATCTGCCCATCACCTGGCAAGTAACCCCCTGTTCCTGTCCATCACTTTGGGGGTCTTTCCCTGCTTCTGGAAAATTCTAGGAGAGGCGTCGAGTGATTGGACAGGATCCAGGCTGTCACCTCCTACTGTCCACTGTATGGTCATTATATATGTCTATTATGTTATGAGCCACTTCCCTGTCGTACCTTATTGGTCCCTGGTTGAACTCCCCTTGTGTTACACCCCCCTTTGAAAGGTCCTCCCCGGGGTCAGTCTTGGTCTCTCTCCTGAGGCAGACATCCCGAGGTGAGGTTTATTGGAGTTCCAATAAACTTGTTGTGACCAAGCCTCTAGAGAGTCCCTCCTTCATCCTCCTGCCTTCATCTCACTGATGCTCCTGACTGGCCAAATCCCACCAGTATTGGCAGTGGTGCCGGGGCTGGCCAAGCTTGAAAATACAGCACTGTGTCAAACTATGATCTGGAAGAGAAACTGGAGTTCAAGTTTGCAGATGACAAAAAAAATTGTAGGAGCAGCTAATATGCTCAAGGACAGGATTTTCACCCAAATGGACCTGGATCTGGTGGAGAAATGGGCCAAGAGGCACCCTATGAAATTCAGAAAGGCAAAAAAATGTCTCTGCAAATGGAGGAATACATCTTGCAATGATACAAGGTGGAGATTCACTTGCTGGGAAAAAGCGGTGCCAAAAAGACCTGGGGGCCTAGAGGGCAATGGGATGAGCCAGCAGTGCCCTGGCAGTAAAGATGCTCAACAGCCTCCTGGGCTGCATTTACAGAAAAAGAGTCAGCATACTGAGGAAAGGGATTATCCCCCTCTGCTCAGCACTCCTTAGACCACAGCTAAAGCACTGTCCCCAGTTTTGGGTCCCCCAGACTGAAACAGTGATAAAGTTCAGCGCAGAGCCACTGTGGTGTTTGGAGGCTGGAGTACCCACCCTGTGAGGAGACACTGAGGGAAAAAAAGCTCTTCCAGCCTGAAGCAGAGAGGGCCTCAGGCAGGAAAAGCAGCTCTCCCCCTTCATCTAGGAGACACCCAGGCAGAGTCTAGCTCTTCACAAACCTGTACTGTTGGAGAACAAGAAGAAACAGACATCAACTGAACCAGGAGAGGTTCTGACTGCTTATAAGAAAAAGCCTGTATAAATAAAAGGAACATTTTTAACATATATAGGAAATGGACAGTAAAGTAATATGTGTGAACAACTTTCTGTGACTAACTATCCTTTAAATTCTCTTGTAAAAAAAATTAAAGCCCAGGGCTCTTAGAAGCAAAAAAATGCTTATAGAAACCAAAGCTATAAACTCAACTTCAAAGACAATCTAAAGGGATAACACTATCATGTAGAGGTACCTCAACTAATAAACCAGTAAGCAAAGTAATGGAGTCAAATATGCAACAGTGACTTAGGAAGCTATTAGAAGACATGGTGGAGAGCAGACTGTTACTTATTGTGTATCACCTAAAAACACAGATTTAATATTATCAGCATCACATGTATATCAATATAGTGCAAATATCAGGAGCTGAGTCACAAGCTGCATCTATACAGGTGACTGATGCCCTTATAGATTTTTTATGATTGAAATCATCTCTTTGTCTTTCAAAGAAAGGACTACCACAGCAACCTGTTTAAAGCCCCAGCATAAATATTGCTTATTATCACAGAATAACTTGCTTCACTGGATCACAAAAACAGAGCAGTGAGAGAGAGATTTAGTGAAGTAGAAGGAAGGAGAGTGATAATGGGAAGAGAAATATTCTTTCTCAGCATCTAAGTGGATAGTTAATAACTCTTTTATAGAAGTATTTTGTATCATCATACCAAAACTATACAAATGAGACATGCTGAGTGCAATTCCTTGCTGAAGTATTGCCCATTTGTAATATTTTTGTTTGCTTTTGTAGCATGCATACAGTTCCAAAGCATGCAGATGCATCATTAATTATTTCTGATAACACAGAAGTGCTCAACTTTTCTAGATATTTTTCAAATACCTGACATGGCAGATTCCCAGAAGCTAAGAGCTTCAAATGGACAAAAGAGATTATACAGGGAAATAGGATGAAAGATAGTCAGAAAGGCAGGCAGGCATCCTGTTGGTTTCAATTATTTCTTCTACCCAGAAGTTTGTTTTGTGAATCTACATTTGCTCCATTTTAAAATCAAAAATAATAAAACTATCTCCCTTTCTTAATAAGTTTCCAGCAAATGTATTATAACAGGGTAAGATATGCATTAAAAAAACCCCAAACAAACAAAAAAAACCCAAACAAATGAAAAAACCCAAAACATATCTTCCTAGTTCAAAATTTTTTCTGAGTATTTTATGTTTGGGTTGTTGTGGGCCACGTTCTTCTGTTTTATGTATAACTTTTTACAGAGAGAATGTGCACAGGGTAGGTTTCTGCATTTCCAGTGATGAAAGAAGTTTAAAGAAAGGAGAGAAAATATGATTGTTCAGGCTGGGTTTTGATAAAGGAGTAGGGGAGATGATAGATTGTCACTAGGGGATGCAGTATAACTACATACATGTTTTCTGTAGCACATTGAAAGCTGCAACACACTTCATATAATTATTGAGAGCCACTGTTATGCTGAAAATGTTCTGAGACCAAAACAACCTGGCCAGGAAGTTACCAGCCAAGAGACAAAAAAGTTGACTTGGAACAAGGGCTGCTTTACTTGTAAATGATGCCAAGAGACAAAACTGGTATTCTCCAGTTGAGGCTTTTAACAGCTAGAAGAAAATAAAAAGTAGTGATCAACTGTTCATAGAAGATACTATAAAGTCCCTACTGGATGGAAAAAATTTACTGTGCATAGCAGAAGTGAAATATAGTAGCCTATATCGAATAAGACCAGAGAATAGGGAGGAAACAACAGAAACAACCTTGTGGTCCTGGCCAAAGCACACACCCTTGCAAGACACTGGGAGCCTGTGAAACAATCAGGTTCCAGGCTACTCCACAGTGAATCTTAGTCTGGTAAAATCTCACATAGCTCTAGTTTTGTCCATTTGTACTAAGTATATGTTGAGGTAATTTAATTCATACATTAACAGAGAAAATAAGATATTTTATATTTGTGTTTTGGAGCATCGGTTTAAACCTAGTCAGTTATCCACTTACACTGGGCTTGCCTTATTTAAGAACCAGCTGGCAAACAGACTGAACAGCTAGGTTGTGGCAGGTTTCACTGATGAACATCAGTTTTCCCAACCAGTCAGCCTCACCTCTGTACTTGATAAATTCATGAAGTAGAATTTCCTGGAAGATGTGTCAAAATATATGGAAGACAGGGAGCTGAACACATGGCTTCATCACCTGATTGACTTAGGGCCTTTTATGGTGAAGCAACTACTTCAGTGGACAAGGGAAGATTTGTGGATGTCATCTATCAAAACTTCTTTAAGGCCTTTAATGCAGCCCTCCCCAACATTCTCAATTCTAAACTGTAAAAATATGTGTTTTCCATTAAATGGGACTGTTAGATGGGTTAGGAATTGGCTGGATGACATGTCCACAGAGTTAGAGTCAATAGCTCAGATCCAAATGGAACCCAGTAATGAGTGGTGTCCCTCAAGGATTCATAGTGGGACCAACACTAATTAATGTCTTCATCATAGACATATTCCATTCTATGACTAAGAGCAGCATTATCTGTGTAGAAAAATAAAAGGTCATAATGTGATTTTGTAGGTCTTCTTGAGCCTTGGGACTTCAGAGATTTGACCAGTAGGAACAGTAACCACCTGGGTATACAAGTGGTGATTTGGCCTTGGCTTGTCCAGCTGTTCCTTCACAGTCAAGGCCAGTAACTGCCCATCAGTCTCCCATACCAGCACAACACCAAAACCAAATGTGATGCCAGTCCTTGAGAATGGCACTCCTAGAGACAATCTTTCAAAGCATGATATTCAGTTGGCTGGAATTGATTCTCCCATCCAGAATGCTTCCCTGAAGTAATTTAGCAAAGATAATTTATGAAAAATTAATTGTTGCTACACTAGTTCTATATAAATCTTTTTTAAATGAAACAATAAAAATAGATATTAGGAAGTTTAAAAAGAAAAGGAAGCTAAGTATAGTCAATATCATTCCCAGAACATATGCTTGAGGATTGCCTGAAACCAAGAAATTGTTTCCAGATTTGCTACTTGGTTAGAAAATAGATATTAACTTTCAACCATGATGTAAGATCATGTAGTACAGTTAAGTAAATTAACTGTCCTCCCTGTATTCTAAGCATTGGGGAAAATTGATGGATTGTTTTTGTTTGTTTGCTTCTGTTTTTCTTTGGTTTAAACTCAAATCCATCTTCCAACTAGAACACGTCTTTGCTAATCAGTTCTTCCTGTCCTAAAAAAAAAATTTCCTAAGAAGCTGTTTTTTGCTTTGGCCTGGACTTGTGCTGACTCACCTCAGCAAAGACAGTCTGGCAGGACTGGTAGAGGAACCTGGAAATTACTTGGCAGCTTAAAGAAAATCCTCTGTAAGTCACACTTGGCTATCAGTTGTATGTCTGACTGGTGATACAGGTCTAGACAAGGTTATTATGTGCTGACATTCCAAATCTGAGGTCTCTGCTCCTTACACTGAATGTATTATTGCTTATTGCTCAATAAGACTAGTCTAAAACTGATTCTTAAACAAACCTCTGTGTTTATGCCATGAAATCTTGCTTTAGGACTATGAAAATGACCATATAATGGAAAATACACCCTCACAATGTTATTTTTGTTTCTATACAGTGAGACAGACTAATCATTGCTTTTAAAACTGTGGATCATTGTACAAAATTCTAAGACAAACTCAGCATGCCATGCTGAAAGTGTTGAATTTGTATTCACTGTGGAGACGAATGAGCTGAATCTCTCCTCCTTGGGAGAAAGTGTGTTTGGGAAAGTTGCATATGATACCCTTTATGTGACATATTGCAAGAAAATAAATCTAGGCTAACTTCCTTAACATCACTGACAATCTACTATGCTGGTGTCCTGAGCTGCTTCACCAGCTAGCTTGCTCTCTGGTCAGCATACAGTCTTGTACCTTTTAGGTTTGGTGGGTCTGAACCTCAGGCTGGAGCGAAGTAAACAGCATGGAAGAAAAAGGATGACTCTCACATGGGTTTCACCAGGCTTTATTCCACCCAGGGAGCTGCCCACGTGCAAAGTGAGCCCTGGCCCTCTATTCTCACCTTAAGTATCCCGGGGGCATACACTGAGCAGGGGAATACCTAGAACCAATCCAGGAGGGGAGGGTGTGACCAGAACAGGGACACTTAACAGAACAATGAAAGAAGGTGAGGGTTCAAGATCTTGCCAAATCACTGGGCATCTTCACCAGAATCTTCCTAGTTTTTACAAGGTGATTGACAAGATCCATCACCAGGGAAAGACCACAGCGGGTTTGGAGATGGGGGTGCAGGAACAAATCATTATAAAACAAATAACAAAAACATACTGAATTTTGGAAAACCCAAAACATACACCGCAACAATCTACCTAAAATCTAGACTATGGATGACCAACGTATCTGTGTTGCAGTAGTGGCCAAAAAAAACCTCTGGCTTTTTTGAAAGTTCCCACAGGCCCTGAATTATCTTCATCCCTTACAGCAGAGTCCAAGACATTACATCATCTGGTTTTATATTACTGTGGAATTTCAGGATGGGTTAGCTTCCTGTCCAAAGCACAGCTATCTTTGATTCTCTTCCATTTCAGAACAAAGCAAACTAACTTAAATTGTTAACATCACACCTGTTGGAAGTTGCCAAAGTTCTTTTCCAGCTAGAGGCTGATTTACATCCTCACAGGAGTCCATATTAGAGTGACAATTAGTTAAAAAATTCTAGTTAAAATTCATTCAGTTTGATTTCAAACAGATTAGCTACAAGTTAAACCAATGTACTTTTATGGTTTTCTGACTTTACATATTACATTTCTCTTAATAACATGTATGTAATTTGATTTGTACTTGGTCAAAAGTGTTTAACTGATATCTTTCTCCACATAGCCTTTGCAAACATCAAGTTAATCAAAACTGAAAACATCTTCTGTTCATATAATTCTCCCTTTCAAGACATTGAAACAATCAAGCTACCACTGTATTCTAACAAAACTAGTTGCGTTCTCAAATAGGTATATGAGGATTTAAATGTTTTACTGACTTAAACAGGGCTAATGTAGCTAAATGCATATGTTGTGTTTCAAATAAGTATCCCTTTTAGCTTAAGGAAACCTATTCACTAAATTCACAACAGTGGCATAAAGATGTAATAACAAACAGCATTAAAACCTCCTAGAATTTCCCAAAAAACTTGTGAGTACCCTTTATATTACCTCTTTTTTTCATAGTTGAGCGGAGAAGCCCGAAATAACTGTAAGAAAATCAAATTCCATTTTTACAATGAAAAGTAGGAAGGAGTTTATTTATTGTAGTTTGAAATAAAACAAATGTTTGTCTAAACAAAAAAATCCATCAGCATACACATCATGCTGACTTGAGGTAGCAAATGGGTTTATGATGTCTCTTTTATCCATTTCCCAAGTGACTCTCTAGTCCTTTGGTTTATTATCTGTCAAGTTCTGCTTTTGATGGGGTTTGGAGACTTTAAAATGTACTAGATCCAGTTCTGCACAGAGTAAAATATTCTGGTAAAGGCAGTTGCTATGACCTAGCAAGTTCTGGTAGGCTGCAGCTTAGGTACTGAGACAAATCTGTGAAGAGCACGACTGTAAATTCCTATCCATGATGCAAAAGCATCTGGAAAAACAAAAGGGGACAAAAATAGTTTTACAGAGCTGGATATTACCACTCAAAGCTGCAAAAAAAATCAAGTGAGGAAACTTTGTGAACATCTTCAAATTACCCTTATCCATCTACAAAGTGCTCCAGAACAGTGAGTCTATGTGAAGACCACAAACACATGCCCCTCAGTTTAGCCTTTCATCTGGCTGTGTTTATTCATTTCATATGCAATGGTGTGCTCAGATGGAAGCGTCTTGCATTAAACTCAAGCCCCTGAAGAACTGAGTGTAAGGTTTTGGGAAAAGGTACATTTAAGGTGGCAGGCAAATGGAACAGACAGCCTTAATTATGAAGTCTAGAGCAGCTGGGCTGTGACGTCTTGTTTCTGGGAAGAAATCATAAACGGACAACCCGAGGCCAGGAAATGTATTGGACGGGCACAGAACAGGGAGGCAGGGATGGCTCAGAGAACCTGGCTCAGCAGACTTGGAAGCAACACAGCAATCCAGTGGATGGTGTGCAGAGGGAGTGTAAACCGGCTCACAAAGCTTCTCTTTCATTTTCCTTCTGGCTTGGCCAAGTTTTATCCCTAGCTCTATGTTACCAAAAAAAGATTGGCCTAGTTATTCATCATTAAAACTCAGCTGAGTACTGGTTAGATGACTTTGGAAGGTTCAGAGCTCATTATTTCTGAATACATGGTGGCCTTTCAACATTAATACATTTTGTGGTTTTAAGAAAAGGAGAGCTAATTAGGCTTTTGAGTAAGCATATAAGTCCTTAATAGTTCTATGAAAATAATGCAAATGCAATTTTTTTTTCTGCTATTTCACATGTGGTACTGAACAATAAAAAATAAATTTATTTTAGCAACCAGAATTATGCCCTTCCCTCACCTTCACTTTCTCACTCATTCAAAAAAAAACCAAAAAAATTACTCTAATTTAGTGTTAAAAAGCTTTTCAGACTGATACTGTAGGCAAATACTTCCTTTGTCGGCTGCATGCTTGACAGTATATAAAAAACATATTAATTATATGTATTAAAAGACATGTAATATATAATGGATGAATGTAAATGTAATATGTTCAAAATAGAAACTTGTAAAATTAGCAAAAGGCAAGTAATTTTCAGTCATAATAAGATGAATATTCATGATAAGATTATAAGAGTCAGTCATAATAAGATTGAAAAATATTGATCTTAAATATTGTGGTCCAGAAGTTGATTCTTTTTGTGGTTTTTAATGCTCTGCTAGCTGATATTAGAATACTATTTTGCAACTTCACTGGAATTACTGTTTTGTCAATATTCCTGTTTAGAACTATCTTTTCATTGTTTTTTAGCTCTGACATAAAAATTAGCTATAGGATGAAACTTGGTATCCTAGGTCTGTTTACAATAGAAACAAATATATTTTCACTACATTTCATTTAAATTTCAATTCTATTTTGAAGATACAGAAAAGATATAAGAAGATGTGCTTGTGGCTTAAAATTTTTACTTCACTGGAAACAAAAAAGTTTGGTAGTTAAGAAAAAGATTTCTTATTTTTCTTAATTATTTCCCCTGGAATCCTAACAGTTGCTGCTAATAGTTTACTTGCTTTTATAAAAACTCTACAAAATATTTAATTGTTAATAGCTCTGGCCTTTAAATAGTCTTTTTCACACAAATGTCTTCCTGCTTGCCCACTTCCCAAAGTGCAAGCATTAAGAATCACAAATTCTACAGTGTAAGCAGACAAAATATATGATAGAAAAATATTTCTTTTCCCTGGTTTTATTTTGTGCTTTCCTCTCTGTGAAACAGTTCCTCCCATTGAAGCCAGCCCAAAGTCTTTCCCAATTGCTATTTCCTGACTGGTACTCCCTCTTCATCCTCTTTGCTTGTTCACAAACAATAAAAAAACCAAAACCTATAAACAAAGAGCACTGACTATGTTCTTGGTGTGAAGCACTGAATGAACATACATAATTTATGCTTCACTTGCCAGCAGTCAGAGAAGAGTCAGAATCTCTTTCATTGCTATGGCCAGAAGAGCACAGAGAAAATTCAGTTTTAAACCGGACATTGAAACATGCCAATGACTTTATCCGTGAGGTTAACATGTCATATTCCTAGAGTGCTTACAGCTTTCTGTTCTTATATTTCTGTAAATATATTGTTTAACTGGAGAACTATGGTAACAAATATATTTTTTTTTTGGTGCAAAATCTTTGTCATTCTAGGGGGCATTTGACCACAGGATATTTATTTTAGATAGTGAGGTCAGAGTCACAAGTTGGTTCATGCAACTGTATATACAATGGATGTATGCACACCTACTCCAGTGAAAGAATGATCTTTGTCTCTAGAAAAAAATATTCTTTATGTGTCAATTACATTTTTGCTGTTCAATCAACACAATTTTACTCTTTACTGCAGGCTATACATCAAGCATGTTCTTAGCAGTCTTTCATCCAGACACAGTGATTTTGTCTTTCCTCTGTTTCATGACAGCATTGCAAGTGCCCACTTCAAGATCGTAACAAGTCATAAACGACTGGTGAGAAACAGAGTTTTTACCATTAAAGCTCTTAAGTACTTTGAAGAGGAGTTCCTCCATCATAGGCTTATTGAACTGTTTCTTTGACAGTGTGGCTGTTAGCAGCTGGTGTGGATTACTGCTGGCAAGCCCAGAGTCAGGCATGCCTGGCTGGGGTACCACACATGGCAGAAGAGAAATGGCTGTAGACACATCTGCAGATTAGCAGAGAGTAGCAATGCTCCATCAGGAGAGAGGCAGGAGGTTGGAAAGCTCTGGAACTGCTGGGAGTGATTCATTCATGGAGTCTGAAGCTTTTAGCTTTGCTCCTGCCATGTGAGCAAGCCAAATGCACTCATAAGGAGAGCAGTAGCATCTAGGCCTTGGTTTTGGAAACCCATTAGCACCACTAATATTTTTTTGTGGGGGCCTTTTGAAGCTATTGTTTTAGCAGGCCTGTTGCTCTGATGAAGAAATCTACTGAAGCTGCAATAATTTTGATTTTTATTGATTCATCCAGTACATTTATAGATTCTTTTTCTAGTCCTGCTATTCCAAATTGACTCTATAATAGGATTTAGTTCACAAAATCATTCAGTTATCACAAAGTGTTTGCTTTTGCTCACTTACAAATGCTATTGTGCCTTTTTTTTTTTTCCACAGAAAAACAGTTATATACTGAAGGCACAAGAAGCTCTCACGTGGCACATCACTGTCATGCAAGCAAAATGAGTTATTCTGTCAGTTCACTCTGAGTGAGTTAGGTCTCTGACACCAATTCTCACCTTGAATTTGATTTTGCTGACCATCTATTTTTTTTTCAAGGCCTTAAATTTGGGCTGTGTAAAAAGTTGCCTAATTGACTGGTTTTAATCGAAAAAAACCCTTCATCATTAATGAATACTGGCAGTTCTAAACAAAAAATTAGAGTTATAAATTTTATTGAATTGGTAGGTTACTGAGATTCTTAAATACAATGAATCTTTGCATTTCAAGCAGGTTTGTTTGTTTGTCTGTTTGTTTTTTAATTCATATCTTTATATCTCTGACTAATACATATTTATTCAAATCAAGAATATGCCACAAATATTCCTTATATATTCCTCATTCTAACATAATCTTATTGTATTACACAAAGTTGTCAGGCATTCACATTACAGCTAATGTTGTTACTTCTATAGAAAGTTACAGCTGTACATCATAAAAATTTCCTTCCTTTAGATCATTAGTTTTCCTCTATTATAAATGCTAATTATCTGAAATATAATAAAGATACAATTTTTCCAGTCTTTCAATCCCTATTTTTTCTTGGAATAATATCCAGTTTGTTTTCTAATTCACAAAAATTAGGTAAAATCACACCCTTCTCACATAGTGGAAAATTCTTGTAACATTAAGGTTTTCAAAACCAATTTAGAACACATTAAAATTAATATGGTGGAACTCATTTTGATGAGTAACCACTGCAATGCAATATCTGATGAACCAGGATGTCAGTGCAGACTTGAAATTTGAATAATTGCTTTTACTTGCCTTTACCAAAAAAAAAGAAAAGGAAAATAATGACATTTCTAAAACAAATATTCTTTGAGTAGCGTCACTGAAAACTCAGAGTAATGTGTTACTGCAGAAATGGATATATTAAAATGAATAGGCAGTGAGAAGAAAACCCTTTCAATTTAAGAAAAAAACATTAATGCAATCGTTTTATTGTGAATTACTTTGATGTTTTGCAATTACTTCAAATCAAATCAGTGATACACTGAAAAAAGCTTCTCAATTTTACGGGGAAATTTGCCCTTCTTTCCTTTTTTGTGTTTGTGTATCTGTAGAACTTCCAAAATACAGCTGAAATGGGAACTAACCAGCTTCTTAAAATGCAATTCTACTATGCTTCAGCTTCCCTTAACTACAAATTCCAAAGATTCAGCTAAAATGTTGACAGAACATCTGTGGTTTGTTCCACCACATGGATGTCACCAGCACAGGAGAATCTGAAAATAACATCTGGATCCATCTTGCTAGTGAATGGATTTTTTTCCTTGAGGTATAATCTGAGCATGTCAGAAGAGCAAAGGTTTGTTCTGTCCTGCAGAATGTCCATTATCAGGGAACTAGAATTAGGGAAGAAAAGTAATTGGCAAACTAAGCACATTCAGTATGGGATTTATTCAGAATAAGATCTCACCTGCTATTTCATTGTTGCTGTTAAAGGTAAATAGTGCAGCATTTGTAAATGCTGAAACTTCTCACATTTGACAAACGGTATAAACTAAGATCTTGGTAATACTGCACTCTTTCTTTTTGAGCCTACTGTGTTTAACAAGGTTTTCTAATGAGACTACAGTTGTCCAGAATGTCTGTCATTGAGATTTCTGTGCAACATATCTGCCCTCATACATTAAGCAAACCTCAGTAGAAGATTTGCCTATGGTTTTGATAGGCAAAGTTTAAGAAAATTAAAATAATGAAACCAAACTTATTATCCTTTTTCAAACTTTTTTAGAAGTCAGTTATATTTTAAATGGTAAGTTATTCCATAATGTATGTGGGGGCCTTGTAGAAGGTCTTTCATTTATCCTTTTGTTCTAAATCCAAGTGTGTCTATGAACTCTCTCCTGGACGCAGGTTTTTGTTTTTCACGGTAGAGAACTAAATGGCGGTAGATGCTTAGATGATCATTTCCAGACTGATGGTGAGTGACAGCAAAAAGAGATCTCTTTTACAATTAAATGTGCACATTATTTTAGGGTTTGATATTGTTTGGTTTGTTAATCACCCATTTGTCTTTGAAATTCCTTCTATCTCAGTTTTAGAACTGTGCTATATTTTGCAAGAATAAGGAAATATACATAATTACTTTCAATGTTCTTCATTTTCCTCTTATTATATTAGAGACTGCAAAACAGGTTACTAGTATATGCACTCCATCCCTTAGCAGAGGCATTGTGCCTTAGCACCAGTAGTGTCACAGAGATCCATTTGATTCCTCACAAAAGAATAATACAGGTCTTAGAATTCCTAGGATTCAAGTAATGATCCATGACAATCTAAAGCCAAGCTTTTCATTTAGGAGGATTTCCTCCTTGGTTGCTTTATTTCATGTTGGTGATTCTAATGACTGATTAGAACCCCAATTCTAAAGACTGTGGTGAATTCAAGTGAAAATTTCCATAATACTTTAGCTCAGCATGTAACAATTTAGTATAAAAGTTTCTAAGTTATATTGATTTTAGAGAACAGAAAAGTCTTTCTTTCCATATTCTATTCATTTGTTGAAAAATTGGACAGATAATCTCCCCAAAAATTAATTAAATAAAAATAGTCTTTCTGGTCTACTCCACAACATCGCTAAAAAAAATCTTTCAAAGCATCTGGTAAACATAATTTTGTGTTTTTGTAGAAGAATTCTAAAGAACTGTTAGGCTTCAAAAGGCTCTCTGGTCTCAAATAAGGCTACCAGAAACAATTTCCCATCCATTACAAGTAACAGGCAGTAAAAATCCACAAACAATGAACTCTTTAAATTTAAAATAACATATTATTTTAACAAAGATTTTTGCTTCTTCAGGCTGTAAGAGGAAAACTCTTTAAGGTTTTTATAAAACTCTGAGGACACAAAAATGGCCTATATAAATAAAGTAACAATAATCAAAACCAAAGGCACAAGATAAAAATGACATTTTAATATTAGGTATACACCTAATTTATGGGTCTTCATGAAATCAAATCAAACACCCCTACAATGGAACATAAGAACCTGAGGAATGATCACAAAGGTTTTCAGCCTATTTCTTTTAGCTCTGTAACTTCTCTGTAAGTTAACAATCAAACAATCTAGAACACAGGAGCAGGGTATTTCGAAATAACACAGCAAATGTGTTTGTAAATAGTGTAGTGTCACTGTATGAAATGGGTTTTTTTTGCTTTGTCTGGATTTTTTTGGCAAGAATTTCTGAGTCTTCATTTCTTCTCATTTGCCATGGAAAATGTAGAAAAGATTCTTCTTTCCCCACCTTTTAAATATTTAAGGTGACATTTTACACAAAAGAGGAAACCTTAATATAATAGATATCTGTACCTAGTTCCTAGAGGATCATAAAAAGTTTCATACTTGAAATTTAACGCCAGTAAATATGTTTCATAATACCTGAAATACATCTCTGAAAAAAAAAGGTTTAATTAAAATTAGTATATACTGACCTTATGACAGAGAAAACTAACACCAGATACTAACATTAGGAATCATGTGGGGTTGCAGAGCTCTGAGCAATTGTGTTATCTTGTCTCAATCCTCACTGAATTAATGAACTTATCTGTGTTGTGACCACCACAGTTCAGAAGTAGGAAAAGAAACCCTTTGTGCTTCTTAGGGCAAACTGAATGTGACAGTTCAAAGTACAGTAAAACTCAAAAAGCACCAAGGACTCTTGTGCTTTATACATAAAACCTACCAGTTGTAGATCATATATACTGTGTGTATGCTGATTCTACATTTCTCCTCAAAGATAAACTGATGAGTAGGAATAATCATCTAACAAATCAAAACTTCAGCTAAATATAAATACATATTTTTAAAATTCTTTTTTTCATGGAGTTATTTTACTGTGTTATGAAATGAATATTGCACATCCTGTTAAAACACCACAAAAAAAAAAGAAAAACACAAAAGCCCTCTGCCACAAGAAAAATAGTGTTTTCTAAATAACTCTAGAGGATTTTGTTGCTAACTCTTATGGGTTTGAAATAATTTGACCTAAGAGTACAAGCTTTCTCTCTAATCTAACAATAAAGGAAAAGTTACACATTTATAACTTTGTAATGCATGGTGTGCTCCAGTGCTGCTTTTGTATTTTATGTGCATGTTCTGCAAATCCATCTGTCCCTCCATAGTTGTAGTCTGGCACCAGCAGACTTCTCTCTGAAAAGAATGCAAACTCCAAAACGCAGCTGCAAGCACAAAAGCACATGACTACTGTCAGGAAAAATGAAAAATGTTCACATTTTATGGTCTTAATTTCTGCATTAAGTAGTTCTTACCTTTCCTTTTTCTGGCCTGAAGAATGGAAGCGATTGTCTATCATTTCAAACTTTCAAGATCTAGATCTCTGAGGGAAAATTAAATATTGAATGTCTTTCCTTTATATGCAGGCACAGATATTGACACACTTTTGGGTTTTGGGGTTTTTGGTTTTGGGGTTGTTTTTTTTTTTTTGCTTTGTAGCATAGATTGGCTGTGTTAATTTGGCTGTGGGAAATTCCTTTCCAGGTGGAGAACTGATATCATCATCACAAAAAACCAAATATAAACTTATTTAATATTTTAATGTTATATAAGATAAAATCAAAATTTCAAAATATTTACTCCTCATCCACAGAAGAATCAAGATCTCACTAATTAGAGTTCCTGTCTGGTTGGGAGATATATAGGAAAGTGCTATTTCTGTTCAAAATATTTCATTTTTCCATATGCAAACGGAAAAATTTTCAGCCACTCCTGCAATCTTTTTAACCATATATATGCACCTGAGTACAGCAGACTCTATAGTCTATTTAATGGAAAACTCTTCCAGAATAATGGCAACGCCACATCACTACAGGCAGGTATCTATTGGCATCTGAAAAGCCCTGCAGTCCCTGGAAACACCCAGGTGGAGCTGACCACTGAGATACAGGACTTATGGGACATCTGTGCCATTAGAGACAGGCATTTGGAGAACAAAGAGGATATCCTAGGACAAATTAAATGGCATTAGAGGCCTCTCCCTAGGCAACTGAATCACACTAGGCTAAAGGCCTGAAACCCTTTTGAGAAAATGTAAGTCACCTATCCCAGTTCTTCACAACCAATTAAGATATTATATTAGCTCAAATTTTAGAGCAGGAGTTACTGTGTTCAGAGAAAATCTCTCAGTCATCTGCACTGACTGTCCACTGTTTGCATGGCAAAGCAGATTTTGAGAGTAATACCTGGATCCTGTGTGGAGGAAATTAAGACAAAGGACAAACTCCTGGGAGAGCAGCCCAGTGCAACCCAACTGCTAATGAGCATCCAGTCTGTGGAATCAGAGTAGAGCTTAGCCTAAGCAAGAAATCCTGAAACACATAAGATTGGATGTTGGGACCTTATCACCACCTGTTTCAATTGCTTTGAATTATACTGTTTGCTAAAGTAGATATATAATCAACATATTTTCTGTTTCCAGTGTCTATGTAGCAACAATATACCTACTCCATGCCAGCTGAACCAGTCTGTTTCTGTCAAAGAGATACAAGCACTTCCAGGAGAAGAGAGGTTCTCCACCTCAGCTACTGAAACCATTCTCCTGGCTGTGAGTACCAAAGAGCCCTGAGAGGAAAAGGCTCTTAACTAAAAAAAATAAACATGGGAGTCAAGATGCTACCACAGGTCATATATTGGATTGTATACATGTTCATCTGTAACACTCCTATAGAGGGTCCATTTCCTTTCTCAAGGCCCACATGCTCTACAAATTATCCAGGCTTCTGAGCATGAGTAATCTGACTGCTGTCCAGCCATCATTTCTCATTTTTATTTCTCCAACAGTCAGTAGATGCAGAGGGGTCTTAAATGACTTTAATTAAAGCATTAAAATTTTCAAAATAATTGAATCTGGTTTGACCTCGAATATACTGACAGAGATAAACAAGCTGTGAAGATTGCATAATCTAGTTCTTGACCATATTCTGTATGTGGCCTAATTAAGGTCATTCTTGAAAATATAGGCAGCAAGTACACGTTATAACACTTTTCTCAAGCTAATTAGGCAGACTACAGACAATGTTGTACTTCAAACTGTACAATTGTAAAGGTATGGTAGAGATAGGGACAATATTTCTGCACATCCTTAAGCACCTAAATTTAGAAAAATTGCTGGAAAGTTTTAGAGACTTAAGCAAACCTGAAATCAGGCCAGACTATACTGCTATGTGATACTTTGTGGATTATAAATTTTGTGAGATTTAGAAGGAGTAGATCTGGCCTAGGACATGACTACCATGAGATTTTTTTTTGTACTAGACTTTGCTAATATTTTGTAGAAACATTTATTTTGAAGACATTTCCCTATTTGATAGATTTCTGTGTAATTTTTATCAGCTTTGCTAAAATAGCCACAAACAGCAATGAATGTAACAGACACACATGAAAAAAAGCTTTGAGAGCTAAAGAAATAGATGTAGATCACGGGCATTCTGAGAACTGCTTTCTGTACATGTAAGTGGTGAACCATATTAGTGTCAATGACAACCTGCCACTGCCTTTCTGCAGGGCACTGGGAGACTATTGCGTATAGAAAAATATGATAATTTTACACAGATTCAGCAGCAGTTTGGAAGAATGAGGTGATTATGTCTGCAACCTTTGAACCCTCATATCCAAAGCACAAAGGATAATTTCATTGACATGTGTAATTGCTCTCTTCAACTACCTAATGCCTTTTTCATCCCAGACTCCAGTGCCATGCTGTTCTTTTGCATCTCTGCTGTGACGGAGGCTCAAATGGCAGGCTGTGAATCATATTCCATTAAGCTCTGAATAGAGCTGCATCTACTTGGAAAGGTTTACAGCTGCTGTTTGATCCAGCCCCAAAACTTACATTTGTGTGACACTGCATTTGCTCATCAAATTAAATTCTCTTACAAAAAAAAAAAAATCATTATTGTATTATGAATGCCACATTTCCAACCACTTCAAACCACAGATGTCACCGTTCTAAATATATGTCTTAATCTTAATGACATATTAAAGTAATGAGAAAATGCATGCAGCTCAGGAACTTGCTTTTTTTCCTCATCCAAAAGTTCATTACATTTTTCAAGGGTCTGGCACACAATTTTACAAAATGTTGCATTAATATATTGCAGTATTGATACAAATTCAATGTTTGGACACTCTCGAGTTTTCTTCGCCACAGATCTTTTCCAAAGTATACTATTCATTAATTTTGAATAAATTAATATATTAATTAATATATTAATTAATTATATATTGTTATATTTTTTGACCCTTAGAAACTGAAGAGATAAAATATCTAGACTCCCCAGAGAGATGATACTTTTAATGTCTGTCCAAACACCTCTGAAAGATATTATAACTTTCTGACATTTAAGATGAAATAAAACTGAGGAGATAAAAAGCTAAGATATGCAAATGAAATCAAAGTATCAGTCTTCACCTATGACTAGAACTGAAATTATAAGGGTTTTTAAGGAAACATTTTAAAGTGTATGTTGAGCACAGCACCCCTGATTTCCACTCTGAAGGAAACAGAATCTTTTAAATGTTTATTACCTGCTTCTGCTTGCTTTGTTTTGGAAAGTTTCAGAACCTCAGTGTGACTATGGGAAAGTATGTAAGTAGCTAAGATAAATACTGCAAACACATACAAAGCTGTGCTGAGAACCTGTTCCATCTGTAAAGCCACACAGTGAAGAGCCCAGAGAAACTTTCCTTCAGAGACCTGGCACAGACATCACTAAAGGTTCCTAGAACAAAACAGGTCCCATTAATCCTTGAGGATGCATTAAACTAGCATAAATCAGATCAGCAATGGCTGCTGCAAGTTACATGAAGCTGCAGCTGTTGTTCTTTTAGTACCTTTTTGATTCACATTTCTCATTCATGCTTCCCTGTCTGTGTACTGGGTGGTGGTGCCCAAGCGCTGCCATGGGGCTCTGGGGTGGGCTCTGTGATGAGAGCCCAGGGCTGACCCAGACCAAACACACCCAGTTCCAGATGGCTCCAAACGGTTTCAGAACAGACCTACATGACTGAGGTCCTCAGCCAAGATGACAACATCAGTGAGAAAGTGTATTTAATAAAGGGTAAAAAATGCTGCACGGCAGTTTTGAAAGAGAAGTGAGGGAAAAAAGTGTGATCAACAGACCTGCAGATATGCAGGTGAGAGAAGGAGGTGGAGGAGTCAAACTGGACCTGGGAAGCAGGATGGGGCAGGTGTTTTCATTTTTTATTTTTTTATCACTATGCAAATCTGTTTTAATCAGCAATAAATTAAATTTATTTTCCCCAAGTTGAGCCTGTTGTGGTGTGGCAGCCCCCCATGCTGCCACAAAGATGATCACTCACCCTTGGAGGGAGCAACACATGAGCTGTTTTCAAGGTGGCATGCCTTGCCCTCTGAGAGGTCTCTCTGAGTGACTCCCCTGTGACTTGTGGCAAGGTAACTGAAACCCCCCCATGAGTCTTTGCTGCAGAATGGAGATTGTTCCTCTCTGATTTGTCGTTTCTATAGTTCCTACTTTCTCTGTTCCCCTATTGGTTTATTTTGGATCCTTTCATTGACTGGTTGTTTTCCTAATCCATGCCCTGATTGGTCTAAATTCTTTTCCTGCTGTCAGACAAGTGTATAAAAGTCTGCTGCCCTGAGCATCTGGGTTCTTCAGACCCCAGGAGCTCCAGAATAAAGACCCTTGGAGAAGAAGAACCCGTCTAGCATGGTGCTTCCTGGAGTTGCCTGACCTTCCCTGGACCAAGGCCACCTTGGCAGCCCTTCACAAGAGAGCTGAATCACTCTCCCAAAACCCGAGAGTGCCTGTGTGCCTGACACATAGAGTGCCTTGCTAAAGACGCTTCTGCCAGGGACTGCCACGGCACCTGAAGGCCCACTAGGCCACGGCACTGTGGTCATGACAGTAACTCGGTC
Source organism: Trochalopteron elliotii (assembly GCA_024734555.1). Classification (NCBI taxonomy): domain Eukaryota; kingdom Metazoa; phylum Chordata; class Aves; order Passeriformes; family Leiothrichidae; genus Trochalopteron; species Trochalopteron elliotii. Next base: position 3,878,985 of record JANPWX010000078.1, on the reverse strand, counting down.
AGTGACCTTCCTGTGCTTATTCCACCCCATGAGCTTTTTGACCTTACTTCCTCCCCTGTTCTCTTTATGAGGAAGGTAAGAACATGGCTGAAGGGGGCAGCCAGGCAAGGTCAGCCCACCACAGTGTACACTGAAACATGATACTCAAGTTAAATCCTAGATCTTGCAACTGTCTTCCCAACAATTTTATCATAATTCACCTTTGCTAATTAGAGAGTGAATATACTAAACATTGTTTAGTTATAGCAACATATTAGGGATGGATTCCAGCAAACAGTAACAGAAGTACAGACACTGGCAATGGTTATTCATAGGGAGGGTCTGCCAAATGCTGACTGATAAGGCCAAATCTTAAAAGTTCAGAGGGAAGTCTCTGTGTTACACTTTCCATAACTCTCTTCTACTCTTAGATATCTACAATTGGTTATGACCTCTCTTTTTTTTCGGGTTTTTTGGTTTATTTTTTTTTAGGAAAGAAAATAAATTTAAAAGGTAAAAAGGGTGTTAAGTATTCTGCAATGCTAGCAGTGTCATATTACAAAAACAGGTATTCTAATGCTACTCTAGCTGTCAGTAAGTCCCTCATTCCATTGCAACTGGTTATAATTGCTTGAAAACTCTCAATGTTTCAAAAGTATACATTTCAACATTACAGTTCCTGTTTATGTGCAATAGAAACCAAAGAAAACTATCTGACTGGATATAAAAAAAATCCCTCCCATCTCCAACAGGCCAGCTAGTTTACTACTGGTCTTCTAAAGCCTAAAGCTAAAATATTTAGGAAGAGGGAGAGTTATATGGTAGCATTATAGCATTAAAATGTATATTAGAATTCTTTTCTGAGTGGTGAAAACTTGTATTGCCTTTAGCTGTGCCCTGGCAATTATACAGAAAATAAAAGATTTAATGGAAAGAAAATTAATAAATGTAGAGCAGCTGTAAACATTGATTCATTTGTCTATCAACACAGACATGATGTCTATAATTTTGTATATTTTACAACCCTCTCAAAATTTCTTCCTTAATTTAAAAAAAAACTATCTATAGTTATTTATATATGTGTAGAACATATATGCTGGACCATATTTCCATGGGCTCCGTTGAACAGATGGTCCTGAAGAGTGCCTATTGCACTATTGATTAGTGTCCTGAAGCAGTCTCATAAATTGCTGAATATAGACAAGAAAGCGAATTGCACTTTAACTTGCACAAACACAACTCAATGGTTCTAAATCAGTGTTGAACTAATTTTCCCTGCTCATGATGTATGTGTTTGAGAATGTCTCTTAGTCTCACTGGTTTGAAAAAAAATGTATCAAAATAGCATTATGAATATATCAGCTCATTCAAACAAACAGAACCTCAATTTATTGACTACTGTATCTGGTTTTATTAAAAAAATAACCAAGCAAACCCAACCAAATCAAAAAAACAAACAAAAAAACCTACAGAGCCATCCAGGCTGCAGTGCCAGCAGCCATAACTGATTACAATATGTGGTTTTGATGTGTTTTTCTGTTAGGTCTAGGAGTCCTGCATGCCGTCCTGCATGCCAACCTACCTTGCCCATGTCACATCAGCTGGGTTAGGCATCTGCTCAGGTGTAGAAGCTATGGGAGCAAATTGTCTCAGGCCCAGGTTGGCTAAGAACTTTTCACATTATGACAGACTGGAATGGTTTTGGAGGAAGACAAGAGAACTCTGTGAGTGATAGAGCCATCTTAAAAGTTTGCAGAGGAGCTCAAAAGCTGTTGAGGATTTTCAAACATCTGAAAAATTCATCTGTTTGTTAAGGAACTTTCTTTACTGTTAATTCAGGAGCCACTCTGATTTACAGTCACTCCATCCAAGACTTTGTGTAGATTTATAGTGGAAGGCTATAAATCCAAAGCCCCTTTATAGTGGAAGGCTCCAGTGAGTAAATGGGTCTCACCTGACTCCCTACACAACCCACCCTCACACAGTCAGACCAGGATTCCCTACAGGTTCAACCCTGGTCTCAGAGTGACTCATTTGGTTCTCTTCAGTAACGGTATCACGGTGTAGCAACATAACTCAAGGTGGTGCCTCCAGAGAGGAAACCATGCAAAGTGATCTCTAGGCTTTTATACCCTTGCAGTCTATGCACACACTCCTCATGTGCCTTGCATTAGCCTCTTGGTCCAATTGTAGGTTTTGGTCTGGGCTCTTCTTATTTCCAGTTGGGTCCTGCAGGGTCTCTGGTGACCAGCCCCCTGTCTGGCCAGTGATGCAGCTCTGCTTGCCCTTTGTTAGGCCAAAAGTCATGTGTGTGCCCATCCACAGGTGATTTCAGGGGCTTCAGCCATTTCTCACCACCCAGGGCACAAAGTGCAGCTTGGATACCAAGCTACCTGCACTAGGAGTATTCCTCAACATGACAAAAGATACATGGCTATAATGAACACATGTACGAGTAAGATATCTGTCTAAAGTCCTTTCATACCATCTGACACTTTTACAATGTAATTTATCTCATCTTGGGAGATATCTAAAATAGCCAAGTCAGGCCCCACAAGTGTCTCCTTTTCCCCACTGACTATGAGAAAAGTTTAATATCACCAACTTGGATATTGTCCTCAAGCACAGGAATCGTCTCTTAACTGAAACACCAAATACATTGAACTATCCCATGGGGCATTTGGCTTGTTCCAAAAAGGCATGGACCTCCCATACATCCTGTGTCAAATCTCCAAAACCCATGTCGATGTCTCTTATATCCTAGGATATTTCATAAGTCACTAGCCAGTTACGTGAGAGTCTCAGTGGTCTTTACTTGTGGTCAGCCAAATAATTCTCTATGCTTTAGATTTCCTCATTGACTCATAGACTTCCTTTCACTGTAATTATAGACTAAAACCAGATATGCAGCTCACAGGCTGGCACTAACCTATAGCTGCATGCAGTTCAGTGTTTACCTGCACACTAACCATAGGGCATTCTCCTTCTGGGATTGACCTTGCTACCTGAACATATGCAGCCAATGCTATTTGAGATATAGGCTGTCCAAGACAACCTCATTGGTCTGACACTGTAACATGGGACTTAGGAAAAAACCCATGCCCTACTCAAAGGGTGGATAGAGGTCTGGTAGAATACCCTATGGTGCAGTAAATAGTATTAGATGCCCATCTTTTAGGAAATCAAGGTATTATTCATTTGCCTAATAAGGTTCCAGCTTCATGTTAGTTAATGTGAGGTCTCCTCTCTGGTTTTCATCCAGTCATTCAGAGACTGAAAATCATCCATAAGATCTGAACAAAATGCAGCATCTGCACATTATTCTACATATAAATGTGTTTTGTATGTCCTACAACATCATTTTTGATTTCTCTACACCGTTCCAGAAAGGCATAAGTCCCTCTAGTACTGCATGGATGCCTTGGATATCTCAGGACTCTTCAGACATTAAACACACATGAGCCAGCAACCAAACACTGATATTAGAGTTATGGACGGATTGGTGTTATGTGAGGAAGAATCCAGCCTGTCCTTTCCACCAAGGCTCAGATAGGAACTAATGCTGTGAGCTTCAGTCTCTTCTGTACCTCTACATCATGCAGTATTAAGTGCTGAAGAAATTAAAAGAGGATCACCACAGTAAAAGGACAACTGAGCATGAACTTTAAGAACCACGATTATGATTTTAGTAATTCATGCATAGTTTCTACATCACTTTAGGCCAGTATTGGCCTTTAGTATGCATTACCTTCAGAACCAAACTATATTGAACTCCGTAGTTTTGGGGTTTTTTTTAAAATTAAATTGTCCTAAAGTACAGAATTGTGGGTGGAAGGAAACATAAGGCATACAGAAAAATCACCCTATTTCTAAAAAGATATATTAATATTTAGTCCTAAAGAAAATTAGCAAAGTGACTCCTTAATTTCCCTCTTTTGCATATAAAAAAGAACATAGGTGAGGTAATGGTGAAAATTTCAAATAATGTATAAGTAGTTGCAACTCCCTATTTTTTTTAGTGTCACCTCAGGGATTTTTTTTCTCTTTTTTTTCTTAGACTTACTTTCTATTTCATCTTAACAAAATATAAAATTGTGTAAAAAAATTTAAACTTTACATATAGGAAGCATATCTAATGTGAGTGCAGTAGGATTATAATGATTACAGTTTCCATTTTTATCCTTCATTGTTGGACATACTAGTATTAGTCTAGATATGCTGACACACTTGAATATTGTAAGATATTATTTTCTCCAGAATGGCTTGCAAATTCCCCTAATTTTGAGAATATTTAAGTATAACTGTAATATTGAAGGGGAAAACCAATAATCTCATTTACGCAATTAACTAGATAAGGCTGTTGACCATCATAGCAAATCAGCATTGCAAAGTTTTCATCAGGTCAGCAAATTGATCTTGTCTTGGATCTTTTAATTCCTGTTGATGGATGCTTTAATGCCATTCAACTAAACACCAGGGTCATCCTGATCTCAAATTATGTGGTTATTTCCAAAGTACAAGCTGTTTCAAGGGAAGCCTAGCCTGTTTATTTACTGATGCATGTCCAGATGTGCTTTTCAGAGTTTAAAGAACTGAATCAGAAGCAATTCACAAAAGTTCAACATGAATAATTTATCTAGTTCTTACACATTTTTAAGGGGAGAAGGGACTCTATATGTTAGCATTTTGCCTATGCATGAAAAACATTGCTAACTGGGACTTGTGTCATAAGTGTTTTGGTCACTGGGTTTGTCATGCTTGCACAATAGGTGTTTCATTATTCAAAAGTATTCCAGATTGTCAAAACTCACTGAGGAGGCCAGAAAATCTGGATGCCTGCTGATTTGTGAGTGCCTCCAGTAATTTTCTTTCCCAGCTACTGCTGGCTTTGGAGAAAGTCTAACATTTTCAGTACAGATGAAAATGCTCCAAACAGTGACTGCTCTGTTGTAAGATGACACATTTAGAAGATGGCTTATTTCTTTTGTGAGTTCATATACTGAACATGTAAATATTGGTGCATCCAAATTCACAGTTTGGGACAGTCCCTAAGGTTCCACATACTCGAGTTCTCCCTTGTTAATGCAGCACACTAGGCTAAGCAAGGAGACAGGACAGGGGACCCAAATCTGATTAGTTTCACCAAGCCTTATGCCATGTCTGTATGGAACTGTAAAATTCTGTTCAAGGAGGAAGAGATTGTCTGTCTGAGAAGGTAACATGTGTCATACTGTACCCCTAAAATCTTTCTGGGAGCACAGACCAGCACCAAATCCTGGCCACATGTTCAGGAAAAATGACTGGGGCAGGTACTGAAATAAGCAGCTAGCGTGAAGAAGGGAATGGAGAACATTTCTCCTGAGACAGGTATATAAGAGTCTGCTTATCTAGTCTAACAAAATTAAAACTTAAAGTAATAGCAATGCTGCCTATAAATGCACCAAGAAGGAAAATGCCTGGGAGGAGCAAAAGTCACTTCAGTTTAAGCACTAAGTTGACACAGACAGAACACAAAAACCATTAATAAATTTAGGCTACAAATTAGAAAGAGATTTCTAACAATGAAACACAGATATTCAGCATTAACAGTCTTTTAGTAAGAGCTTTAGCACCTTTTCAAGTAGAATCTGATAAACTTACATACCCTGACAAATTCATGATATGCACAAGTAGGGATTAATGAACCAAAAATCTGATCACTAGCTATAGCTCTTTTTCTGACCATGTATATTTAGAAAAGGATATTTCTTATGGGATTATTCAGATTATAAAGACCCTCGGAAAGTCCATCATCTAGTTGCATCTTGAAGACCCTTAAAGAGGAAATGAGACTACATCATCTCTCTGAGTAACTTCTTCCAATGTTTGACTGTAGTCTTGAGAAAAACATTTCTCCTTACATCTATCTAGATCTCCCTCATTTCAATTTATGTCATTCTCTCACTATATAATTTTAGGCAGGCTTCATAGCTGACTCTGCTTCAGCAGACATGTTGGACTATATAACTGAGGTGTGTCTCTTACAATTTTAATGATTTTCAGAGTGTCTGATTCTATACACTTCTGGAAAAGATTGGCTCCACCTTTTAATAGCCTCCCCATAGGTATTTAGTGATGTGGTTCAGTTCCCTAACAGTCATCTATTTTTCAGGGTAGAGCACACCTCTCCCTTAGCCTCTCTTCACAGGGCAAGTGCTCTAGCCCTGAGCCATCATGGTGGCCCTGAGCTGAACTGACTCCAGATATTGATGTCCATCTTGTGCTGGGGAGACTAAAACTGATGAGCACGAAGCAGAGGGGCTAATCCCTCTTTTTTATGTGCTGTTTTTGATCCCGTTAATGCAGTCCAAGAGGCTGTTGTGCTGGGCCACAGCTGACTCATGCTCACCCTTGCTGTCCAGAAGACCCTAAATTCCCTTTCCAAAGAGCTGCTCCCCAGCTCTCTGCCCTTAGCCTTATCATTTTCCTCCCCAGGCACAGGAATTTGTATGTGTCCTCTATGAATTTCATAAGATTCCTGTTAGTCCATTTCTCCAGTCTATCTAGGTCCCTTGGAGAGTTCCCCTGCACTAGAGCATCTTGATTGGTCCGCCACAGTTTGGTGTCATCTACAGACTTAATAAAAGTGCACATTGATATTTCCTCCAGGTCTTTGATGAAGACTACAGTGGTTGTCTGCACATCAATACTGTAACTGAACTCGATAAAATGTCCTGACTTGTTTTATGGCTCTACCTTCCTAGTCCTCATTTCAATTCCCTTGTTCCACACTGATAATTTGTAACTTCTTGAGATTTCTAATAAATACTTTAAGTAATGATGGGTCTAGGGATTAGAGCTAGTTCCAATTTCAGAGCTGAAAGGAAAGACGACCTTACTGCTAAGGTAATTTGCTTGAGTAGGAAAGAGTCCCAAGGTATGAGTTTCTCTCACCTCAAAATAGGTGTTTAAGGAGCAGCCAGGCATCCTAGACTCCTCTGAGAGTCAATGGAAAGAAATAGGTTTCACTAGAGGGTGGTAAGTTTGATCTGTTTCAGACTTAGGAAGAAATGAATCATTGGCTCTATACCTTTATATTTCTCCATGAACCACAGAGTGAGTTCTTTAAATGCCTGAATTAGGACAGATTAATCTACTTTCCCATTTCCTGTATAACCGAGATATTCCTGATAGATGATCCCAACAGTCTGTCTCTTGCTCATGATCTATATGTGCACATTATGTGCATAAAAGGCCCAAGTCATGGTAAACAGCAACAATTTAATTACGATAAATAGAATTTAAAGTTGGAAATTTTATAAATTGGTTGTAACAGTTAAGATGCAGGAGTGGGGATATAAATAAAGTGAACTATATTCATAATTATTCTGTATTTATCTGCCTGTTGTAATGACAAGTTAACAACACGCTCTTCTTCCCCAGTGCATATGGTATGTTCATCTGAAGTTTCCACACAGTAATTAAGATACTCTCTTTCAGTATTAATTTTTATAAATATTCCTGTTAGCAATTCTTTGATCAAAATAAATGCTTGTCCTTCCTGAGGTCTCTTAGATGATGGTGGTTTAGATTAATTGCTTATTTTGTTAAAAAGGATTTACCAATTAAGAAACACAGTAGAAAAAAGTTGCTGACTTCATTAAAATATTCTGCAATGTTTATGTAACAGAAAGAATGGTATCAATATTACCGTCATATAAAAATCAGTGTAATCTATACATTGATTTCTGACCTCACAACCTTCTTGGACTGTTGTAAAGTGCTACAATTTTTTTTTTACATCTTGAACTTTGCTTAAAAACTTATTCCCTCTTGATGGTTTGCCTTAGGATTGTCACGGTTTTTTAGCATGTTTTATTTGTATCTCACTTTGATTTTGGTTTCAGCCAGAAGTAAAGGTATTGTTACGTTACAGAATTAAGCCCATTTCCTTTTCATGAACAAAATTCAAGACACATAAATATAACTTCAGTACATGTAGGCCAATTTTTTCATTAGCATACCAGACCAAATATCCATATGCATACTACTTTGCTGGATTTAATATGTTATATTCCATAGAGCTTTTGATAAAACATTGGAGCAGAAGTGTGTTGCACATCTGTCTAACAGGGTGGAAATTGAGAATGAAAAACCTGCCAGCACAAAGCAATTGCCAGGCACTGGTAGCAACCATGGGGAATATATCTGAGACACATGTTGCAAACAGAAAGCTGTTTATCTCTCTTATCAATGCTGCCCCAGAATAACCACTTTTCTTCTATGGGAAGCTCAATACATAACAGAAAAATGAAACAAATCTAATCTTCAGTACTTTCTGGGTTATTTCTTCTTACTGAACAGGCAAGACCCAACTTGGGCATGCATCTTTTTCAGACTATCAGAACAAAATGCTACAGCTGTGATACCAAATGTGCAATGGGAAAGAGTCTATTATCATTACAGATTTTATCACATGAAATCTTGAGGCAACCATATGAACTTCATATCAACCCTTTTAAATGTCTCACAGCATTGCTGTTTGAGTTACCATTTCTTTAATGACAACATTTGTGCATGCAGCTAAACATACTCAAAAAGTAGTTTTGGAAGCCACAGCTACCTCTTGAAGTGTTGTGCTCATTAACTTGATCAAAAGGAAGCAGCACAAATTTCCAGTGTTTTTAGTTCAAAAAATGTTACGAAATATAGAAAAATTTTGTTATAGAAAGTATGACTAGACTTAATTATTATAATTATTATTAATCAGTGGCAAGAATGTCATTTTAGAGACTGCCATGGAAGATCATAAGCTAAATAAAAATTTACATTAAGGTCTTTTTATAGTCCTCACCTCGTCATTATGGCTAAACACTGGAGGTTCTTTCCTATCCTTTAGGGCAACTAAACATGTCAAATTCTGTTCTGTATTTTGTGGCTTGATTACTCTGTCGCTGACACATGCAATCTTACCATGAACACAGCCATCCATGGAGCAGCTATCAAAAACATTCTTACAGCCATCAGCTTAGGCCGCATATCTGGTGCAAATTCTTCACAACTTCTCTGCTGCATTGAAGAAAGGGTACTTGTTGCCACTCTTTGTAATGTCACCTCTTGTTGTTACCACTCATTCATTTTGTGAGTCTCCACAATCATTTTTCTTGTTTGAGCTTTCTTCCATACTCCCTGTAAGCCTCCACAAGTATTATTTTTGTGTTTTCCATCTTTAATACTCTCTATAACTGAAATACAAATGAAAAAAACCTATATTTGCTAAACTCTAAATATGCCAAGGACAAGACCAGATCACCATTCTTTCTGCTTCTCTTTTAACCTGTATTTCCATTTTTGTGTTATAGTTAATAGGTTGTAAAGGTAGGGACCCTGAAATTACTATAGAGACCATTTATCTGTTCTGTATTTCTGCACTGGCAACCACCATCGGGTCATAATGTTCCTAGGGTTCTGAACAGTGTCATGATCGTAAAAATTGTAGCCAACAACACTATTAGGAATTAAATGCAAAGCAATCTCAGTTGAGGTAGCTTTAAATCTAAAACCAAACAAATCAGGGGGATAGGAAAATAGCCCCTAATCTATCCCTTCTGATTTTGGGGAATTTTGTCTATCTAGGAAAATTTTGCCTCTCAGGCAAAATACCTATAAAATATAATATTTCCATACAATAAAAAGGATTGTGAGAGTTATTTGGTTTGGATTGTTTACAAACATAAGTTTCTATGTGTTTTTGAAAGACTAAAGGAGAAAACTCCAGAGAATTATCAGGATATCAAAAAATAAGAATAAGCAAAGAAAGCAGTGAAGAAGAAGAACAATTTCTGAGTGCATTGGAGAGGTGTGTCTGATTGCACACACAACAGGATAAAAATGTTTCCCTTCTATGCATTTTTGATATTATACATTGTAAAATTATAGTAGCCTTATTTGCATTCCATATTGCAGCCTTCCAGAAATAGTCATTCAACAAGGAATATTATTAAACATTTATTTTTTTTCTTTTTCACTTCTACAATAACATTCTTCTCACAGAGGAAATTATCTTTCTACTCTGATATAGTGTGGTTAATCATTATTTGCTTTCCTTTTCAGAGCTGCAGACTCATTATAAAAATGTGTGTAGCCAGCACTGAAACTTGTAACAGAAAGCCACTTATAGGCATTAGATCTATGAACTCTGAACTCCTGTGGACTCCTACCATTGTTAATCTACAAAGAAACTGTCTTATGGTGTTGGTAAGCATGTCCACAAAACTTCTTTGTGCCATCACAGAACAATTTTGTACATAATTACATGTTATGAGAGACAGAAAACATGAAATGTTTGTAGAGAACAGGACATCCAATATTTGTAAATTCTAAAAGAGCAAGCAATAAAATTTTCCTCAGTAAACACTAATGGCTTAAAAGCCAATAATAATAAGTGCTTCTTCCTATATTTAATAAAGATAGACAGCAAGAATAAACGAAACCAATATATAAGTGAAAGAAAGGAGAATTGTCAACATGAATTATATTGGTGAAATCGAGAGTAAAACTCTTCTTGTCTAGGTGCTTAGGAAAAAAAAATAACCAAGTTAAACTGGGAGACAAAAATTTTATAGGGCATTGTGCCAGGATACTAGTTGTTTCTGCAGAATTTTCAGTATTTTGGCAGAGGAGAAGATATTAAGTGGAGAGCTTAGGTACTCAGCCTTTAAGCAACTAAACCAAATTAACACCAATGTAAGATTTTTCATTGAGATTTCTTTTCCCTTTAGACAAAGTAAATAAAATCTGTCTTGTATTCAAGTGTAACAGATAAAATCACTGTTTTTTATAAGCATTTCATTCCGTCAAGTGCATACAATTATTTCCCACTCTGATTCTCTGCATAATACACTCATAATGATTCCCTAGAATATTTCAATCAAATTATCATCTAGGGATCACATGAAACCACATGTTATCCAGGTTAAGTTAATGCATTGCACTAGATAGAAAATACCATGGATAATTTGATGCTCATTGAAGAATTTATTTTAAGCAGTTACAAGTATACTGGACAGAAATGCTTCTTGCCTTCTGGAAGAATTGGGCAAAAGGTCTCATAATGAACAAGTTGAAGTAACAATGCAGTGCAGTGCTGCTGATCACTCAAGATTCTTATTGGGTGGACCCCTCATACTGTTACAAATTTCTTCTTTTCTGTTGAAGGGCAGGCACCTAAGGTTCATGCAGCTGTATCTCAGATCAAGGTCAGAAAACATGAACTCTCTCCACTTGCATCTGCCATTGCAGTGGATGTGGAAGTGTAGTTGTCCTAAATTATTTCAAGGGGAAAAAAAGTTATCTTGTCCTTTGTGAATTCAGTAATGTTGTATTCAATAATTAATAGGCCTACTTCCATACCGTTTATGCTTTTCCCCCCTCAAAAAAAACAAACCAACCAACGAAGAGCAAATCCTGCATGATCATTCCTGGTTACTTAAAAACAACAAAAAAATGTTTCAATACTTTGTGAAAATCCATGAAAGTATAATTCTAAAATCTCACTATTGCACCTCCACAAGATACTTTTGGCCTATTCATTGTTAGCACTCCACGTAGCTCAATCTTTCCCTGGCCGATGCAATGGTGAGTGTAATGGCTGTACTGCTGAAGCCTGTCGATTAGAATTTATCTGAGCAGTCCAGAGGAATGCAGAGCACAGAACATTTTTCTGCTGAGCTACACAGGAACACTGCAGCTCCACTTAGTTCTTCCTGCTGATTGCTGCATAAATGCTAACCAGCTGGAGAGCAACTACACTCCTCAAGGACAGGCAGCAGGGACCTGGACCTATGGTGTGTGGATGTCTGCAGTAAAGGATCACTCTTGCAAGCACTCTTTTGAACACAGTGCCCTGCTGCTTAGAGAAAGGAGTATGCTGTTTCCTGACTTTTCCTCAATAAAGGCAAAGTTCAGCATAGGATTGAGATTTTTGGCCCAAAGAGTTCCAGATAATGGTTCCTCAATTTCAGTGCATTCATGTAGTCCCTTCTGGTTCCTAGACTGGCTCTAGTCACAGAGATGCAGTATCTATTAATAATACAGAAAAATATTACTACCTACATTTTATACAGAGGAAGGACTAAAATTAGCTTTTGTAATCACTCATTAAGATAAGAGTGGCTCCTCACCCTCACCATCTCAAAAGCTGATTTGTGCATACACACTTGTAGAGTAAATGGTCAATACTTCTGCAGATGGTTCTAAAATCAGAATGGTAAATGGGAATAGTAAAAAGGAATCAAAACAAACTGATGGTGACTTGAGATGTGAAAGCAAGCAGTTAATCAGAGGATGAGCATGGTGTGGAGCCAGGTAAGTAAATTAGATGGAGCAAAAGCTGGATCAGACAGCATAGAGGGAAAACAAAGATATAAATTAGCTGACCCAGTGGATGGAAGAAGCACAAAATATTGTAACTATACTAGTGAATGGTCATACAATTTTAAGGCTGCTTTGTAATATACAAGTGCACAGGGATAGAATTTAAGTAGTGACATTCTTCTGTTTTAGGAATTACATTTTTTAATATTATTTTTTTTAATGTGGCAGGATTCCTTGGGAGGTTTTGTATATAACTTATATGAATGTCCGTAACTCATCAATTTATAATCTTGGTGCAGAGAGATGAGAATAATAAAGTGCAAATCATTTCCAAACTAGTGCCACTGGCATTCATCCATTTTTCTTCCAAATCCCTCCTCAAACATCACTTCTCACATAAAAATTATATATTCTAACTTATTCAACTCTTTTTTACAGAGAATGACTTGGCTACCTCTAATAGAATGAGTACTTTATGGCCCTACTGTTCTTTGACTTGAAAATGGCAATATGCACTGATGAAATGCTTTAAAATTTGATGTAAATATATCAGCAATTGTTATTCAGTCAGGTGAAATTTTAACAGAGTATGAACCTGGATCTTGGATAGCTGAGTTTAACATTTCTGGATTTTCAGATCCATTCATGATAAACTCTAACTTCAAAATAATCTAATTTTATATATCTTAATAATTTTTGGTGATAGTATGTGAGCCTGGAAAATTCATCTAGAAATATTACCAAAGAAAACAATTCAGCATATCCTGGTGTCTTCCTGGTACATTTTATTCTATGCAGGTCCAAAGGTGTTCAAAGGTACAGCAAAGACATTTTGATTCGTAGATAAAGGACCATATAATAAGGTCCCCAAATAATAGGGTATTAAAATATAAAGCAACTCCAGACAAACTGCTATAAACATATGTTTAAGGGTGGAATATTTGAGTGATGTCTTGGCTTCCATCAGTTGGCCTGTTTCAAATTGGAAACCTCATTAAGGGTTGAACAAGCAGTAATTTTTATGAATGGAAATGTAGGCATAAAATTAGTTGCAAGCATGACTTCAAGACTCAGCAAATTCCCCTTCTCACATAATACTGCACCCTTGCAGCAAGCCATAGAGTCTGGAGGATAATCCTCAGCTCTTAACAATATTTTTCCAGAACAAGATGTATTAAGCATTCAGTCAGAAAGTGTCTATTTTAGGTTAAGAAAAGGACAAGAATAAAAGTTAAGCTCAGTTGTGTTTCTCTCTCCTGCAAGGATTTCCTGATAATAAAATTAACTTTAAAATCCTGTACACATTATGAAGATCTTAACATCAAATGGATGATTCTCTAGTGACCTCTGAATGATGTAGCAACAAAATACTAAAAAGCAGAGCCAGAAGACAATAGGGTCTAATACAGGTAGCTCTAGAATGTAGTTCAATTTTCTCTCCTTTCTTGCAGGAAGTCTCAGGAATTTAAAAAAAAACCCTAAACTGACCAATGCTCTTAAAATATAAAACAGCAAATAGTAGAAGGACTATAATTAAGATTTTTATTGCAATACTTTTGTGTCATCACTATAATAGAGTAACATGAGAGACATTTTTGAATACTTAAATCATAACACATTAATACAATAATCCTATCATTATATTAAAGTTTTTGTTTGCAATAATACACCTTGTAGGAGCACTATCATGTGACTACTTTCTTTCATTTCTTTTATCTGTGTTATAATACTACTTTTTTCATAGTGAAGGGGACCATATCATTTGAAGAGTTCTTGACATGTGCATAGAAACAGAAGGATGTGTTCAGAAGCAGTCTCACTGATTCACTGGCCACTCTAGACTGAAATAATTAGCCAATTGAAATATATATTGTGATTTTATCTAGAGGAGATATTTCTTCTATATTAGCATTTGCTTGGCTTCTCTTACAAACATGAGAACTCGTTGGAGAGAAATGAATGAGGGAACCAAACATCATCAGAGGTTAATTAACCCATGATCCACAATGAAGAACAAAGAAAGCAAATTATAAGGTACCTCCATATATTTCTATTCTTTCAACTATTATGCTGATTAGTTGGATTCTTTGAATTCCCTCTCTGGTAAAGGGCTAGTTACAATATGCTTTTAACAATTCTAATTACTGGATTTCTCAAATAGACATTATCAGGCTTAACAAAAAATTATGCATAATATTATAACTATTACATGCCTGCCCTGATATAAGCAGGAATTGATTACTTTTGGGGTACCTAAAATATGTTCCCAAAGTTTTAGCAAAGTTACACAGATCTTTTGTATTCACTAGATAATCACTCATAAGGCCCTCAAATATTTTTATGAAGTTTAATATTCTTAACTATTCCCCAGCATGGACAATTGATTGATTTCAAAAAGATTAGATGAATTGATTAAGAAGAAATCCTTCAAGACAATACCAGGTTGGTTTCTGTTATCTTGGTAAACTGTAAAACAAGAGAAAAGGCTGTTACAGAAATATTCTAAGAAATGAAGATGAAAACACACACTAAAAGTCATACATGATATTCATAGCAGATGTAGGAAAAAAAGTTAAAAAAAAAAGGGGGGCTTTTTTTCCGAAAGGTTGGAGGTAATATGTGAGCTTTTATTCAGCAATGTACTTTGGAAAATGCTTCTCTTTTAAAAGATTATTTCTTTTTTAAAAGATTTCTGTGGTAAAAACATATTAATCTGGTGGGTAAATATATTACTTAACAACATTTAGGAAAAGTAGAAAACCCCAAATATAAACACCAAATCTACTGCTGTAAAGAGAGAACCACAAATGTCATAGACAAAATGAGAAAAACATTTTTTCAAACTTCAACACTTTCTCACACCTGGAAAAATCAAAGTCACTAGTCCTTCAAATATGTCCATATACATACATATATGTTTATGCATATTCCTCCAAATATAAGATTTGTCTTCACTGTGGTAAAACTAATGACCAAAATCTCATCTTGTTGCACAGCAACATGGATTTGGGATATGACAAAAGACTATCGCAATCTTCTCCTTTGCTTCACATAGTTTGGAGTAAACTACAGTGATATCCACTGTGGATAAAAAAATGTACCCAACATTTTCAGATATGCAGTGGAGTAAATAAGTCAGTGTGTAGTAAGTGGAAAACAATGCCAAAGAGAGATGAAGAGTTTGCGTTTCCCTCATCTCCTACTTCCCTTTAACACTGAGATTCACTTCTTCCCTGTCAGCTCTGCACAGCCATTGGGTGCTGTACTGATCCTTGTAAATTCTCTCAAAATTTGGAGCCTTGAATAAATACATGGAACAGCCACAGTTATTGTTATTTGTTTGTTTATTTATTTATTGATAATAATATAAAGAACTTCCTTTCAATCACCGTGCAGAATCAGTGAAGCACAACCAATGTTTCATTTCTAACCAGTGGGAAAATACATGACTAGTATGTACTAATAATGAAGAAAAAAAGTCCTATATTCCTGATGATCTTATTATGACAAAAAGAAAATATATGAACTCAACTAAGGAAAATGTGGTAGGAGGAATGTTGCACCACAGTGATGTGGGTGCCTCTGTTATATTGCAATTGTTGTATAGAAGTATTTCTACTCAGTCACACACTATTTTAATAATCTGCCACATTAACAGCATCATGTCTTTTCTCTTCAGTTTTTGGAAGTTTCATAAATGTCTTTACTTCTGATTATTTTCCTTTTTACTCCAAAGTTTTATTGTGAATTTCATAGGGGATCCTAAATCAGGAATAATAATTATTTTAATATTTATTTACCAAGATATCATATTTGATTCTTTAAGAGCATCAGTCCAAAACACTTGCATGCTGCAACTTGTGTGAATATTTTGCTACTACTTGTAGCAAATGGTTGTTTTAATGCCTCATCCACAAAAATGCATGCCAGTGGTTTCTTCCCCTGCTCAAAGAGTGAACACATATTCTCTCATCTTGTTTCACCATTTCTGAGTCAAAATTCTGAGGAAGTTTGCTCACAGTTAACTTTGTCAAATCACTTCTAACAAGACTGGGCACAACTTCCTACTCATTAGTATAGATGCAATCAATCATTAATTTTTCCATTTTACTTGGAGCAAATGTACACTTATTTCCAAAAATAATAATGAATTTCGAGGATTCATATTACAGAAAGAGTACAGTCAGTTCTAAAATAGGATCATAACTTACTCAAGAATTTTCATGCTTAATGACATACTCAGATGTGCATGTTGTCCTTCCTTCCATTCATATGTGTTGTCATGAATAAAAGGCATTGCCCTCATGTCAGTTTAGTTTTTTTCACATTCCATCAGAGGAATTTCTGTCTGGTGTACTGTATTTCTATTTTCTTTTTTCATACCTGTCAAGTAGCATATTCTAAAAGCATCACCACAGAACTAATAAGAGCTTTGTAACATGAACTCATAGACACCATTTGAAAACTTCTAGTCCCACACTAGACAGATATTGACTGAATCACATTAGTTCAAAATGGAAAAAACCAAAAAAATCCCTTACAAGTAAAATCAAGCAACCTTCTCAATTCTGTCCATAAATGAGCCAATCTCCTAACATTCAGGAAGAAACTATGGACTGCAGGACAAATAAACCATAGAGTTTTGCAGGCAGAGTCTGACTACCTTCCCACCAAAAGATCTTGAAATGAGGTCCTCACAGAGTTGTATTTCTAGTGGAGCCTCTATCCTGGAAGCTGTAAAATGAAGAGGCTCTTATAGTTCACACTTTTTTTTCTCGTCCTTCCAGTTGCGGCTACTGACAGAGACTGGAGAAATTTTTTTTTGTCTATAATAATTTCATAATAAACGCTTTTTAGAAGAGAGGTTTGCATCAAGATTTGCACCATATTTTTTATTCTTTCTTAAACTATTTTGTCAGTTCCATAGGAGTCCACCTCTTTTCTTCCAATTTTTCTCTCCCCATGCATTCCTATGAGGCACACATTGAATGCAGAGAATAGTGGAACACTGATATACCTGTGAGGATGAAGTGGATAATTTTCTTCTCAGTATGTATTTTCTGCTAACAGTTTGAGAAGTAAAAGTAAATTCATCAGCTCTTTATACCACATAGAGTTAAAGTCTCTGTGCATCTGCAATGTCAGTGATGAACTAGGATCCATGAGTGATTTCTTTGTGCTAGTGATAAATCTGCCACATAAGGTGCTGCAAAGCTCAGTTAAGACAAATATTCTTTTAAGACCTGAAACTTGTCCATCCTCCCCTTCCCCCAACTTTAATCTGACAAGAAAACTCCTAAGTTTTATGATATGCATCTGACATCATTGAGTGATTACTGCCACCTAGTTAGTTGTCAATGCAATGAATTGCATACAATTAGTATAAATGAAGGGCCAAGCCCTCAGCTGATGTATCTGATGGAAGATAACAAAAATTGTTAGAACATCCAGTCACTTTTCCCACACGAAAAAATTGTTTTCTGACATACATTTTTTTTTGTTTATCTAATCTTCTTTTACAGCCCACAGAAGGCATATTGACAGGGATGGTTTTCCCTCAAATCAACACACACTCTTGCCTAGGGTACACTCACATGTGTGTTGAGCTTTCTCTCTGTAATACAGCACCTTCCAAAGCATTTTGCCTCCGTGCTATATGTGCAGTCTGAATTCATGAAGAAAACAAAGGAAAAAGCCCTCTGTTAAATGCTGAGGAGAGAGACAGATTGTACCTGCATGACCCACATGCAAAAGGAAATCATAAGGGGTAAGAGAAGGATATCTCATGATAAGAGTGCTGTTGCTCTGTGGCTTTATTCTCTTGATTAGAATAGAAGAAAAACTTTGTCCTTAGTGTCACATCCCACTACTCATAACTTATTTTTAATACTCATGTTTCTTTCTACCCCAATTTTTCACAACTCCAGTGCAGACCTCCTTCTGAGAAGCCACAGCAGCAAGAGAAGACAGCAAGCCTATGGTGCCTCTCTCAACTTTGTGAGGTCTCCAATGACAGTGAACTGAAATTCCATGAAAAGGGATCAGTGCATGAACTTTGCTTCTCTGTCTCAGCAGTACAGCCCAAGGCATCTGAAAGGGACCAAGTGTTATTTGGCCAAGGCTCTAAACTTCTAAACAGTATTTTGAACACAGAGCATAACTGGGGAGGAATAAGCTCTTTCCCACTAGAATTCAGCTTGTTTGGAACAGTGCCTCTGTTATCCCATTTAAAATAAATAAATAAATTATGCAGATCTTGCCCCCAGATCTTTTAGTCATGCCAAAAACTGCTTGTGTGCAACCAGCTCTACTTTGTCAGTCCTGGAAAGGAGAGAAAGCTCTCAGAAGGACTGATGAGAACTCTGTATGCTAATTGCCTTTCTGACTGGAGAAGAATGAAGCAAAAAAATTATTATAAAGGAGAACAATGAAAAATTAGTTGCTTTGTCTAAATGCTTCCAGTTGTTGATAAATGCTCACTGTTTACACTCACTATTTTTTTTAGGCTGCAGCTGCAGACCCAGTGTTCCTCGTTCCTTGCCATGACTGTTGATCTGACTGTCTGCCAGATAATCACCAATTCCTGGTCTGCTCTTTGCTTCAGTTATTTTTTAAGAGCATTTTTTTCTCCTTTTCTTGAACCTGATGATCTCACACCGGAAATTCAGGGTTTTTTTTCCCAA
The DNA here is from genome assembly GCA_024734555.1 of Trochalopteron elliotii. Classification (NCBI taxonomy): domain Eukaryota; kingdom Metazoa; phylum Chordata; class Aves; order Passeriformes; family Leiothrichidae; genus Trochalopteron; species Trochalopteron elliotii. The sequence continues at coordinate 3,859,969 of JANPWX010000078.1, read as the reverse complement.
AGAAGAGGGTCTTTTGTGATGGCAACAGAGCACTCTTACAATCAGCTGGGAGTTTTCCTTACTTAGGCAAGAAAAAAAATAAGGTCAAGAATTGACAGAGTTCCAGCAGTGCTTAAACTCCAGCAGCACAAAAAAGCTATTTAAGGAGCAACAAAAAAACTAAAGACACATTTACTCTGAGGTAATGGTGACATAATTTTTTGGAGAATAATTCCCAGTTATTTTAACCTATTTTTTCTTGCTGTATTCAGGACCAAAATGTGAATAGGATATAGATGTAAATTTTACATGGAGACAGTGTGTCTCACAAATCAGTGTAGAAACGTTCAGCACAAAAATCTCTTTACCTTGACAATAAAGGCCAGTTTGATAGTTTATTTTCTCTATTCCTACAATGAGCCCATTGAAAAACCTTCATCATTTTTATTCTGCTTCAATGCCTTACAGTTTTCTTTCCCTTGTAAAGGAAATAAAGTTACTGAAGGCAGTTTGGAGACTCTGAATGAGATCTTGTTTTGAAGTTTCATAATGATTTCATGAATTTATTTTGTACTGAAAATTACAGTCTCTTGATTGGTAACATGAGACTTTAGGTTTTTATTAGGATGTCTGTGGCCAAAAGACTGGCCAAATTTACTTTAGCCTTGATTCAGGTTTTAGCAGTGCCCTTACTTTATAAGTAAAAGATCCCTTTGTGATCAGAATATCTTTACCTTGCTAATCTAATTCTGTACTCTTATTTTTCATTTCCTAGTTGACTGCTCCATGTCCTCCTGCACAGATATTCTTGAAGAGGAGCTAGTGCATATAATATTATGGGAAAGTAAACCTGCTTTTTCACCACCATTTTGCCCTTTAGAAAGTCTTTTTGATGCAGTTCCTAGAAACCAAGTGTTGCATAAAGCAGTGGAAATGGTTCAGTTTATTCAGTATGCCACTCCCTGTGCTACTGTATGCCCGAAAGAGCATGCAACCCATTTCCCAGATGTCACAGGGAAAATGTAAAGGCTTCCAAATTGCTGTACCAGAATTTCAGAATTACCATTTTGACCCATTTGTTGTTAGAGTGGTCTCAAATTATCCTACGTGGAAGGCAGAATGTGGAAATGAAGCTCAGATTTACCTCAGGTATCTTTAACTTTTGGAAAACTTTTTGCATCATCTAATTCATCTATAGAGATGATGAAGATATGAGGTGGAGAATTGGAATGGAGAGAGGGAGAGGGAGATGGTGGAGGTGGAGAGAGAGATGTAGATGGATAGAGACAGATATAGACAGATATCTGTAGAGTTATAGATCTCCTACAGTCAGTGGAGCAGAGTTGTTCACATCCTGAGATCATTTCACTGTATTCAAACACTTGCTTTCAGATGAGATTAATGGTCCCCTGCTGTATCTTCAAGGATCAGAGTGTCAGACAGAATGATTTGCTTTAGTTGTCCAATATAGGGACAGAGAAAGTTGGGTGACAGGTACCACAAGATCCTGGACATGGACAGTGGTTACAGAACAAAGATACTGGGGTTAATTTGCTGTTGTGCAAAAAAAGCAGCTTTTGTGAGCCCATCACCTGTGCAAGCTGTGAAGTCTCTGCCAGGACCTGCTCTGCAGGTGAGGACATATGGACAGGATCCTTAGGGAGCTGGGGGCAGGAGCATTCTAGCAGGCTTGCTGCAGTACAGAGGATAAACAAACACCGGTTGAACATGGCTTTAGATGGCATAGAGCTCTTATATCACTATTAAACCCTTTCTGTTGGAGAGCCTGGGCAGCTCAATTCTTCAATGGTGAAACCATTTGAATTGTAAGAACAAGTTTGTCAATAATGAAACTCTCGTCCTCAGGTTCAGGATGAGCTGTTGATTATATATGTCAGATTCCACTAATTATTCCTGAATTTATTCTTTTGAGTCTTCCTGTCCTGTCTCCACTTTTGAAAGATATGGTGTACCTGAACAGAAATGTCTCTCTTCTACTTTTCTTTTCCTTCTTTTCACATGAAAATTAATAAAGCCTTGAATGGAGAAATATCTGCATTGCCCTTCAAAAACATCAAAAAAGTCCAAGATTTTCAGTGAATGTAGTACTTCACAACAATTGTCATAATTAGCAGCATCTCTGCCTCTTTTAAAGGAACATAATGACACCAGACATTCTCAGCTACAGCAGGCTCTAATTTGAATTGTAATAATTGCAAGTGTCCACTGGGTAGATCGTCTTTTCCTTTTTGCTAATACATTATTGTTTGCTCTGATATTTTCCTCAGTGTTTCATCCAGTCTAATTTTGCCACTCTTCTGGACAGAATATTTCATTACCAAATAGGATTATTGTTAGTAAATGCAACATTTACTCAGTCCCCATTTCCCTGTGTTCTATGGAATCCCATTTTTTCTCAAAAACAGTTATATTTCTCAATGCCACCTTCATAAAATGTTCCTTCCTCCTCAGGAAACCATCAGCATTTTGCATGTTTTTTAGAACTTGAGACAAATAGTTGTTGCTTTGGCAAATTTGGGCTGGAACTGTCATGCAGTGTTCTTGTAAACGTGCAGGTTTGAATACTATCCCCTCGTTATGCCAAATATCATCCCTCATTATTTCAGCACATTTGGTCCTGAGATAAATTCCAGACATTCAAGAAAGAATGAAAATGAAAGAACTGAAGAAAATATTTGATCCATAATTTGGCAAAATACCATATTTCTTTTTAAATTAATAAGCAGAAAACTGAGATGATAGTTCTTGGTTACTTAATGTTCATGATACAATTGGCTGTAAAAAATAACATTGTTTAGTTCTCTTTTTTTTCTTTTCAATAATCATGAATTAATTTTACTTCAGTGTTTTGTGTAATCTAGGAGCTTTATTTGAATCATCCTGGATATTTTTTTGAAAAACTAAAGCCCCATTGGTCTCCCAGTGCATGAATAAGGTGAAACCAAAGTCTTCCATGAGAACAATAATCACCATCCTTTTATGATTCACACTTGCAAAATGATACTAAGCAGTAAATTGTGAGAATGCAAAAATAAAGCAAGATCTGCTACATCTATTTTCTGCTATATTTTTCCTAAAGAAATAATTTTTATGTGATTTGTGTCCTTTGTGCAGATATCTGTCCAATTGTCCGCAGTGACATTTGAACCCACTGGACAATTTTACTGCAGTTTGACAGCGGGACAAAGATAACAAAGTCACACTTCAAAAATTTTGTGGAAATTAAGTAAGCATGGGAAATAAAGGCCAATTTCAGCTCTTACTGAGGAAAGGTAAAATAAGCTTGCTTATCACACATTTTGCTTGCCACCAACCAGCTGTTTAATCAGCTAATGCACAGCTTAGATGAGCATGAAGAGAAGAGGAGCTAAGAGAGGTAATATAGGAACATAACAGGATTTTGAGTAGTTTAGTACCAGTAGAGAAATTCAAAGCATACAGACCAATAGGAAACCACAGTTCTTTAGGTTGACTTCTTACAGAAAAATTTATTTATCCCTAAATCAACAAGTCACTTAATCTTTTTTTGCTTCTGCTTTTTTTCTCTTTCCTTTGCCAATGCATTCAATTAATAAAGCAGTGAGAGGTGGACATCAGAGTCCAGAAAGCTACCTAATAACTACCTAAAAGCTCTACAAATGTGATCTTTGATCTAGCCAGCTGATAATTGCCCTCAGCTTAGTTTTATTTTTTATTTGCAGTGCTTCAAATAACAGAGAATCAAGGTTTGAGCATTAAGCAGATGAGTAGTTCTTTTTCTACATTTAGAATAAATAACAATTAGGCAAAAATTCATGCATGATTTGCTAATGGTAATCCTACAGATGTTAATTTAATTTGCATTCTATTGGTTAATTTTAATAATTTTATGCTCTTATTATGATGGACAATATGAAAAGAAGTTTGTAGGAAAGAAGACTGGATATCTTATTCCTGGCTTGTGACACTGATTTGTAATCATGAACAACTTGTTTTACCTTTGTTCCCCATTCTAGTCTTCATCAATCTTGTTCGCTTATAAAAGCTGCTAAAAAGAGAAACATTCCACTAAACATTTGGATCCAATATAACTGAAAGAATAAGGCTTTTGCTTCTGTTATATGGCTGTTTATCTTTGTTGCTATTATTACCCAGCTAATGCAACTACTGTAAAGAATCTCCTACAGCTCTATTTTACTACTGTGGCAATGTATATACAGATAATTCCCTTCTGATGAAAAATTACCATTGACTTCTACCTCTACTGTCTTTCATATTACAGAAGGAAAGTGAGAAGTTTGGTGTCTTTTTATATGAAAAGACCCTTTCATTTTAGATTTTTTTATAGCGGGGGAAACTTGCTGTCCCTTGACAAAGCCATCCAAGATTGAATACTCATGATTAGACTTATATAGGATCTAAGTAACGCTAGAAATCATACAAACCATTGAAACATGTAACTTCTGATTTTTAACTGATTATAATTTGCAAAACAATTAATTGTAAAAATTCATTAAAATTCAGTTGTCCTAATCACTGGTCTTGATTCTCTTACCATTTAATTGTAACTTTTTTTGCCTATTTGATCCAATCAATAATTTTATTAAGGATATAATTATACCCAGTGGCTGAAAATACCAAAGCTAAGACATTTAAACACAAACGTTCCTTTAAAACAAACAGTCCACTATTTTGGATTAATATCACTGTTGCATGAAGAATGCAGATAAGCATAGTGAACGGGTTAGTAAATAATCCTCAACTAAGGTTTTTGGGTTTTTGTTTATTTGTTTTCTTGCTTGTTTTATTATGTGAGTTTCAAAGATCCAAACTAAACTTAAGCAAAATGTTGCTGATGTGCGTTAGACACTTTGCAGGATTTTCAAAGATCTTTGAGATATGATCCACAAAGGAACGTTGTGCACCCTGCTAGCACTTAGAGCATAACCCCAGATTTTAAATCCACAGATCACTGGTCAGGTGCTCTTAAACTTGGAAGGCATTTAATTTTCACAGCTGTTTAAATACCAGGTGTTGTCTCCTTCTCATTCTGCCTGGGGCCCAGACACAGGCCAAATGCTACCAAACATTTTACTGTTCACACAAAAAAGTGAGAAAAGAAAACTAGCATCTTTCCAAACTGAGCTGCCAGTGGACTGACAGTGACCCGACAAGAGTTCAGACAGTCTTAACCTCTGTTACATCATGCCCAAGCATGGAGTTTAGACACTGAGGTGTTCTTGTTAATCTGACCACCCCAAAAGATGCACATTTTTGAAAATCACACTGCTCTTTATGGTAAGTAGATACACAAAAGTGCTTTGGAAAGTCCTGTACTGTAAGTTCATTTTCTCTCTCCCCTTCTCTCCCTCTTATTCTCTCAGTTGTGTTATACTTCTTTTCTACTTTTTTCCCTGTGTTGCAGCCATTTGACAATATTCTTTCCCTTATTTCAGAGGCCTTTCTAAATCTTCTAACCCATCCAGTTAGCTAAAGAGCCAAAAAATATCCAGACAGGCATTGTCATCAGAGATGAAGTGAAGTACACACTTAGTGGTGTTTCACTAGGCTTCTCTATCAAAACTGAAGGTATTTAGTCCTTGATCTAAAATGCCATGATACCATTGACTTCAATGAAGTTACATATCTTGGCACCAGCTGAAGACATACTTCAAATTTCAATGGCTCATTACAAGGACTCATGACACAAAGGCACATATTTTTTTAAGGTAGCTGATCAATGATTTTCAACAATGAAATTAATTGCTCTCATTCTTTTCACTTAGTGAAAATTGTTAGTACCAAATTGTTTGGTTAGTACCAAACAATTTGTATTATTGATCCAAGAAGTGTTACGGTGATTTCTTCAGTGATTTGTTAGATTATGTGCTCCAGTGGCTGTCTATTCTAGTGATTATTGTTAGCACAGCCTTTTTCCCCAATATTCATTTCATAGTACAATGATTACAGTTACCATCACTCTTACAATTATTGTTGTGAGAGTCAAATTGGTTAACAGGTTCTAAAAACAAAATTTAATTTTTTTTTAATTGAATGAGGAAACATAAAATCACACTTTTTTCTATTCAAACTATTCCTATGTTTTATTAGTTGCACTCTCATCAGTTTCTTTCCTAAAAGGACATATAAAAGGATCCTGCACACTCATGAGGTATGAGGACATCTATGACACAGAAGAAATCCTATTGCTGGGGTCACACCACCTGTCAGACCCACCTCCAGGGGCTTTCTCATGATGCAGGGAAGAATGGGTGCAGTTACACCCTTATCACTGCTGGTTTTCTCACCTGATAGAGGCCCGGAATTTGAAAAATATAATTTTATCCCAAATGAAAGATACTAATTAGTGATTACAGTACTATACTTATAGATGAGGGTAAGGGTTAAGAGTAGGTTACTTACAGTAGCATGATACTGACCAGGTAACAGATTCTTCCATTACTAAGAAGCTAAACAAAAATTTATTTTGTGTATGCATTTTGAGGACTGTGGCCCTAGTAGCAAAAACATGACAGAAGATTTTTAATGCTTTTTCTGTGTCTGTTCATGTTCCCCTAAGCCATGAGAATTCTGATACATCTGCAGTATGTTTTCATGGCTGGTTTTACTCTGAGCTTCCAGGTCTGTGGGAAATTTAATAAACTGCTTTGTGTATGTTTATATTTTGAAATGTGCCTAACTCACAATGACATCCATGTAATTTAGGAATGTAATAACTTCTTTGCTGCATTGATTTTGAAGGTCAAAGGGCCAGTGGTGCCAGTTGGAGCTATTCTGATTCAGCCTGAGTTTTAGGGTTGTGTTCAGATCAGGTTTTATTTTATCTGATCCAATTCACCTACTAGCCCTGCTGCAGATACAATTTCAGGAAGACAGGACTATGTCTTTACAGATCAAAGACAGCCAGAAGAAAATCAGAGAAGCAGGGAATGGGAAGTACAGGAAAGAACAGACTCTTCTTGCTGACACAATTAAATAGAAGACAGTTATTGAACCATTTAATGTGTCTCACCTCTCTGCATGAAAAAGCCATAAATAATGTAAGGAGAGGGACTACTTTTCTTTACAGCGCCTGCACAATGGTATGTGTTGAAAATGACATAGACAAGTCCCCATCTGTGAATAAAGGTTTAGTTAGACATTAAGTTCGTGAACAAAGAGCAAAAAAAATTAAATAGTGAAAGAAAAAAATAATAGTAAACAAAACTCGGTCTCTATGGGTTTACTCAAAAACAGGAGGCAATACTGACAGTTTTAGTATTTTTCAACTAAGTAGTAATGACAGAATTTTGTATTAATGTACTGGAGTTTAAAATCCAGTTCCCAATCTCTGATTCATCTGAGCAGTACTCTTTCCAGGCTGTACCACCATATGGTTAGTGTGAGCCAGAACAGGATGGCTGGTGGTGAACTTCATCTATACAGCCATTTTTCATCAAAAATTTCGAAAATTACTTTTGAAAGCACATCCAGAATACATACTTGAAAATAAGGTCATGCAAAAAAAGTTTTTAAAATTCATGTTAGAGAGTTAGACATAATATCTAACCCCCAAAATTTGCTTTCTAGGGTGATGAAAAAGCCCTGTAGCCCTAAGCACACTCCTTCCTGCAACCATCATTTTCCATTTCGGATCCAGCAATGTAGGAGATAGGTCACCCACTTGACCACTAAACTGAATCAAATGACAATGACTGTTTTGTAGCTAGGACAGTGTGAAAATTTCTGCAGCAGAGAGTAATTATGGGTACAGGACATCAAAATGAAGCTCTTCTGCTCTTCCTAGAACTTAACACAACTTCCTGTGTTCACAGCCTCCTACTCCTTATATGCACAGCCCTGGGGAGGGGCTGAGTCTCTAGGAATTCTGGCAGAAACCTTCCTTACTAATACCCCTGTGACACCAGGATTTTATGTCTTATAATAATGCATTATCCAAAGCACATCAAAATGGCATTTTCCAACATATTTACAGCTTAAAATGGGCATATTTGTCCATCAGCCTGGTCACTACTCCATAAAATAAATCCTAGGAAAATATGCTGATGCCTATCCACCACATCCTAGAAGAGTATTGAAGACAGCATACATGGATTTCTGTGCATGAAGCGTATGTCTCTTCAGTCATGGTGAGGGTCCTCTGATCCTCATCAGCCATATGTTTTTATTCTGTCTATGGTCCAAAACTTCCAGATGCCAAACTTAAATCACTTCACAGCCTTCTGTGGACAGTTTTCTGATAGAGAAGGGAAAAAAAGAATAAGAGCAGATGTTTTTATTAGAATCTGCTATACACAGACAGAAAAACAGTATCTGTGAGGCCTGTGGTTGCTGTCTGAGATCTGAGTGCCTTTAGTATGGGAAGAGGCTAATTGCAAGCTGCTAACTGGCTGAGTGTTGTCAGATGATGCTTGTGATGAAAAGAAAGCTCAAATGCCAGAGAACTAAGATGACTGTTAGTTCAGAAAATGGGGCATCTTCCAAAGATGCTGGCAAAGGGACAGCTGACCTTGCAGACACGAACTGCATTCATCCTGTAAATCTTCTTGCAGCAAGTATAGCAAGTCCATCACCATAAATTTTCTAATATTTGCAACATCTATTGACCTTCCCCAGCACTATGAGAATCCTTGGAATAGAATTTATCTAGGCTCTTTACAGTCTCCTAATCTTTCAAGTCCATAAGAGAAGTTATTGAGCCACTCTGTGCACATCCCTGAATTCCCCCCTAGCACCATGGAGTGGGTGATGGTAGTCTACAGTACACAGCAAACAGTAAGCATGACACTAGAGCTCGAGGAGCTATCCACATCTGTAATACAGTGGGACTGTTAGTGAATCCCTTCACTGTGGTGTCATATTTTAAAGCTTTCTAACTTTTTTTTTTCCACTCTGTGAAGTGCTTCTACAAAACTGATGTATGATCTTGAGAAAACAGAAACTCAATCTGCACTGACTTACACCATCAAGACAATGAAATCATTGTAAAAACAGAGTACTGTTTTTTTAATACTAACTCTGCTGGATGTTACTTGTAAAAATATTTTCCAGGGAATACCAAATGGTTTCATCTGACAACAGCAATTTTTAAAAATCCTGAACTATATTAAAAGACCTCATGTACCAAAGTTTTCTTTCTGTCACTAAGATTCTTCTTGTATCTTTTATACTTACCTCCACACAGTCAGTGGCTTCTGTGTTGAAAAGTATGTAAAGAACATTTAAAGAAACAATGTCAGCATTTATGATATTTTCAAAGCCATTTTAATACTTGAAACAACCTACCAAATACTTCAGCTAATTTATTCTAAGTATTGTTCTGAGTCCTAAAAAATCAGAATCATAAAGAAGATACTTATTATCAAGATCCTCTTGCTCTCCAGATGACCAGGTCATTTCCCACACAAACTTTTATCATTTTTTTGTCTTTCCAAGCTCAGTTCCTGTTCTTTCCTGGAGTATCTCAAGGATATATTTCTTATGACTGAAGGATGGAAAGATTGATGCCGCTTTTCATGTACAGGGGGGAAAAAAAGCCAGCACCATTCAAAGGGCTACAGGTCTTTTAGCTCCTATAAGATTTATTGTCAGAAGCTGTGTTAGAGATCAGACAAGCCTTGAAACGAAGCAGAAAGTCTTGAGATACAGCCTCTTCTATGCAGACTCTAGAAATGCAAGAACATTGCCAAGAATCTCTACTCTGAGAAAAAGTTATTTGCTTATCTTTGAGAATTGATTTGTGAACGCTTTGAGAATACACTTAGGTTTTATGAACTGTCTGACTCTTTTCCAGTACACAATCAACCACTTTAGTATATTCTTGTCTCTTATTTCCTGTCTGAGGAACCAGAGGGTCACAGTATGGGAGAAAGAGTTACATACATGCTAGATGTCTGGTTGATACAGTGGCTATGGTATGTGGTCTAACAGTATGAAGGTGGTAAAATTAAGAAAATTAGTAGATGGTGCTGGAGTGCACTTTGACAAAGAGAGCTGAAGAGGTCAAGGGCTTATTAGTGGGGTCTGTGCCACTAGGGAGGTCCTGGCGGGGGGATCTCATTCAGATAGAGTTTGCACATGAGAAAAAGACCATCCTGAGACTAGAAGGACTTTTATCTTCCTCCAGTAGGCAAAACAGTGCTTCTACTCTCTCTGCAACCAACCATTAACCAGAGTACTGGAGCAAGGATTTCTAGGAAGCCAGAGGGGAGTAGGTGTTTTCATAGTGTGCAAGGGAAAGGCAACTGAATATGAAAACCATAAAAACTAAATCAGCCACCTATAAATGAACAAAATCAGCTACCAGTAACAAGGGAAGACTACAAACTTAGGCTAGAGAAGAGAGGAACTGCAATATTCCTTCAAGAATTGCTTGGGGAAATAGCTAAATCTGATGAACTGGGGAGACAGCAAAATGTGTTCCTTTCCTTTGAAGACACAGAATTGTTGACACTTCAGTGTCAGGGACAGCAATTTTCTTGCTGAGCTGTGTCTCTACTCCATCTGTCCAGATGCAAAAAAGAAAGCAACAAATGCTGCTGCATTGAATAAGTCCCAAAGGACACCAAAGCCCAAACACTGGGACCAAGGGAAAGAGAGGAGTCCAACTGTCTGACCTTGTGGGTAATTTACCAAATCAGGAGCTATAAACAGGCTAATTCTGATATAATCCCATGCATAAACATATCCTCCCAAGCAGCTGATACACATCCCTCACTGATGCCTTTGTTCATCTAAGACATTATTCACACACTACACTTTGATACCTTTTTAGGCAAGCAGCCAGCATAAAGATACATGTACAGTCAGGGAAGATGAAGACTCAGTATACTGTGTGATTAAGGTCTGTGCAGGGCAATAATGTCATTTGAAGTATATTTACATGTACCCATGTTTACTTGTAAGGTGTTTTTATTTTCTTTAACTCTGTTACAATATCTATTAAGAGCAAGGTACTTGATTACGGTTAACTGATAAGTGTGAGATTCATCCATTCAAAGGCCAAAATAAACAGTAATTTTATAGCTTGACCTCTTGTATGATTGCAGAGATTGAAGAATCAGGGACAGTAAGAGCTGTTCTTGGCCCAGGTTAGACACTACGTTCTAGTTCTGTTACTGGCTTTGCATCCCTATTCTTTTCCACTTATTTTATCCCCATTTTGAGATTTCTCACCTGTGTAAAAATAAAATAACTTGGCATAAAGCCACAAAAGCAGAGCCAACACGACTGTTAAGGGAGAGAGTGGAAAAGGGCAGTGTAAGGAGTGGGAATACTAAAGAAAAGAACTCAGTGGGACTTCAGTACCTCAAATAAACAACCTATGTTATTATTGTGGCTCTTCATCCCTGTGGCTCTTTACCATAATGTAGGTGATTTCTACTAAGCCTGAGGAAGTATCAGTGATGATTTATCTTTTGCAATTTAGATATTTGTATCTAAATAAATTTCATTTGATTATTTTCAGACCTAAGTCCCTTGTCTTGGAAGAATATCCCCATCTTCAGTAAAACTGCTCTCACTAAAACCTTCCCTCAAGCCTGTTTTCAAGCTAATATTAAGTTCATTTCACCCTTTAGCACACCACAGAAAGAGACAGAAGAGATGTTCACTCCAATTCAAGAAATTAAGGAATGTTGAAATCTAACCTGCGAACAACCTTTCCACTTCCACAGCTAAATGTTACAAATACCCTTTATTTCTTGACAGCCTGCATTCTTGGGTCCCAGGTGTAAATATTTTGGAAATCTGAGATGCAAGGCTTTCAACTGTATGCTGAAAGATGTAAATATCAAGCACAATTTCCTTTTATTTTAATGAGTGTGTTGTCATGGAAACTTTGCAGTGGACTCTAGGCTTCATACTCAAAACTCTTGAGGTTTCTGGCAGTTCCCTGATGGGTCCTGTCAACTGCTCATTCACAGGAAGTGATAATAAAAATTCACTTTCCTGCTCAGTGAACCTTGAATGAACTGAAGGAGAACAACCTCAAATCCACTTGCCTCCTCTCACTCTAAATTTCATATGCATGACTGATAGTATGCTACTTAACCCTTTCAATAGCTTTGTAAACAGCTGAGATAAGTAACAGTTGAAACCCTCTCTTACTGCATGATCTTGAAATTAATTTTATCTTTTCATTAAACAGGTATTAAACCTTACTTCTTAAACATTTATAAATGCTGACCTCTAAGTGAGGTTGGAGATTAAAAAGGTAAAAGGACAAGGCCCCAATAGTTTTAAGCAGAATACTTTTTTTCTTTTCAGGTTTATTTCCCGATTTAGAACAGTTAAAAGTAATGGCAAAGTGAGGATAATTTCTTATTTTCTGATTTTTAATGTATTTTATTCTGTAAATGTCTCACACAGGTATGTCATATTAGTGAGTGAAAGACAATAAAAAGTCCTAAGCATACTTTCCCAATTCACAATGATGTATTCTTAAGCAGGGTTTCTACATTCAGAAAGTTCTCCTGCTGTAAAATACCTTACCATTATGAAACTACCATTTGAGAACTATTTCTTCAAGACTTCTTTTGCTGCTGAAAGAAGATTCCTAAAATTTGTCCTGCAGTTAATCAGGCATTTATGCTCCTATGCTGCTGTTCACCCATTTGCTCTTGGTTTCCATATTTCCCAATTTCACAGCTATTACATTTCAATGCATTGACCCAAATACTGTATATTAAACTCTCTTGTCCCTCCCATGGCTGACTTTAGATGTGTCTGCAAGGCAAAGAACTGCTTGAAACAGGAGATACTGGATGTTTATTGGCTTGCATTATCGAGTTTCAGTAACAACTTCAGTAGCATCTCTGGCATATGTCCAGCCTCCTTGAAGGTGAGTGACACCAGCACACAACACGTTAACTGCTGTGCCCTCACTGTTGTCTGTCACTTCTCTACTTGACTGCACAGTCAGTTTCTTAGGTTAAGAAATCATTAATCGTTTTACCCAAATGTTGGTTTCATTGAGAGGAACCTCAAAAACATGCAAGCAAGCAAACAAAATCCCCCAGCAGTTCTAGCTTCCTATCCACCAATAAACAGAAAAGCAGAATTGCTCGCTCATTGCTCTAAATTCTAAATAAAACTGCTTAATCCTTCTGGGAAGTTTTGTGTGATTAAATATTTAGAAACCATTGCTTCAACAATTTAGAAGGGATCAGATAATAAAAGAAGGAAGGAAAATGAAGAGGTATTAGTTGTCACTAACAACTCATAAGCAGTGCTTACAGGTCATGTTCATATAGATAGAACATTAAATGGGTCCAATTAAGTGCTGGTTTCATCTGTTCGTTTACATAAGAAATCAGGATGACTACAGCTGTAGATGCTTATATGAAGTACATGTAAAATGGAAAAAATCCACATATTACTTTAAGGAATTTCATTGTTAGAGAGATATAGCAGATTTGCTACCTGAAACATTGCTGATCAAGAGAAAAAAATAATGACACAAAAATATGAGTTACAACAACCTGCTGTGGAGGTGCAGCAGAAGCCTCTAGTCTTAACAAAGTAGGACTGAATAGCAACAGAACAAAATCTCGGTGAAGGAAAGTTTAGGTAAGATGCAAGAAAGAAGATAAAAAAATATTTGAAATTGAGAATTCACCAGTAGATATGTGCATTCTTTTCTACTAGAATTTTAAGTATCAAGATTGCCTGCGATTCTAAAAAGTGTTTGCTAGATAATCCATCACTATTATTCTTGAAGGCAGATTCCGAGGAAATACTATGGGTTTGTGTAGCAGCACTGACTACATGAATTGGTCTCCTCTGATGTTAAAGTCCAAGAAAGTGATTATCATTGTGTGAATGGCAAAACCTGCAAATCCCTTCTCCAATCCAAAGCACCAACATAAAGACAAAAGTTCATTCTCAAGGGGCTGGTAAACTGCCGGATTAATGTTCACTGTTATCACTCTCTTTGAGCAAGTGTGATTTTGCAGCAGGTGCTTTAGTCTTTCATATTGTCTCAAAATATATTAAGGCCTAATTGATTTCAGTTCAGGCACAGAGACACCCCGCAGCACTGTTTCTCTAGAGGGGTGTAGACCTTTCCTAGGTCAATAGCAAAAATTGACCCAATGTCTCACTTTGTCTAAGAAGAAGAGTATGATATTGCCCTACAAACATCTAACTAGGAAACGCACAAAAGCAGAAAAATAAATTCATTCACATAATTCACATGATAAATACACACACAGTTTAACATTTCTGCTTGGGATTTCCATACTGACCATTGGCAGATACTCTTTTCAGTTAGAAAAATTATTCAAACAATGATCAACTGCAGTGAATGAACAATTTCTGGTTTCAGATACTCGTTTTCTAGAAAACTATAATTTTATTGTTTGTGTTTGCCATTTGACAGTGCAGCCCTTTCTTCGTGTGCAACTACTTTGTGATGGAGGAAGAATTTGCATTTTGTCTTTACACATTGTGAGTATTCCCATTGACTTCAAATGGCCTTGAAATCAACAGAGCTGTCACATACATAAGTCATCACGGTGTCAGCCAGACCTTTAAACAGCAACCACCACATCTAGAAGAATTTGGTCATTTACATACGGCACTTTTGAACCCACAGAGGCCATACTCTTATCAGGGGTTTGAAGAGGGGTGGAGAGAGAAATCAAACCATCATGTGTCTCCATAGGGCCCACTATGAAATTTAGTCTGCTTTCTGTTTCTTCCAGTGAACAGCATTATAATGAAGTTATTAGTAAGCTTAAAGATGGTTCAAATTAGGCTCAGTCTTATAATAAAACAGCATAGAAAACATAGAAAACATGGATCCTTACTTATTTATGATCATACATCTCAGACACTTGTCCTTCAAACTCTTTATGTGGTAATTTCACAATCTCATCAGGCTTCTACTACATGCATGAACATAAAACAATTGTTATGGAAACATGCTGAGACAGTGTTTATAGTGCTTCACACAAACAAACAGGTTAATAAACAAAGGAAAGAAAATGGACCTTAAATCACTTCAACTGAAGAGGAAAAAAAACCACATAATGAAGTGGAAAATTATGCCACTAAAATTCGCTCATGATACATGTGTTTCTGGCAGTTATTACTGAAGTCACTGTATTTTCTGCATAAATATATGCAATATGCATAATTTAAAAATTGTTTCAAACATCCAGTTTCATTTTCAATATTTACAGAGAGACAGAGAAAAAGATGGGTGGCTAAATTCATATAAGATGAGACAAAGTTATTTCATTATGGAAAAGGGTATCATAATAGTAATACATAAAAATAAAGATAGAGAGGTGGAAGAATAGTTATGATAAATCATTCTCACATTAGTAAACACCACTTTGAAGAATTATGTGATTAAGTCTGGCAAAATAAAGGAAAATATACATTTATGTTCATTCATACACAAATGTTTTGAGCAAATTAAAAGTAAAAAAATCACAGCCATTAACAGAGTAATTAGAGTATTATAAACTGGTGGCAAGAAAGTTTTGGTTTTTAGGTTCAACCACCTACTAGATGAGTTCTTTATCTCTTTGGTTAGGTAGCAGAAGGGAATAAAAACCTTCTTTGCCACACATACATGTGTAATCTGATTACATGTAATTGGTATGGTATCTTCTAGACAAGATTACATCATTGAAATCTGAAAAAAAAATTAAAAAGCTGTCTAACTGGAAAATGCAACATAAAATTTGGGTGCTTTGAAATAGGGATAGATGACTTGGATATGATCCAATATAAATTCTGATTCTGGAGTTTTACATATTGAAGTAGCCATAATAGACAGAAAACAGCAGAAAACATGCAGGTATATGTCCACTGGCCATTCGAGTTAAATATCTTGGGGTAGTTTTCAGACAAACATGAATAACTTTAGTTAAACTAAGAAATTTTTCTTTTTACAACTCTGCAGAAATTTAGAAAGATGATATGAGATATTGAGTTGTTCATTAAGCATTTTAAGCCACATTTATTCAATGCTGCCACATCCACTGCACTTAAAATTAACACTGCGTGACGTTGTTTAGTGTGGAGGAATACAATCGGTGCAGGAACTTCTGTGTACAGCTGCAGTGAGAGCTGCAGGCTGAGCTTTGGGGGCAGGAGCCTAAGCCTGAGCATAGACTTTGTGCCCCTTGCCCTGTAAGGATATAAAAGCCCATGGGGATTCCTTTGTTCAGGGCCTCTTCTCAAAATCACCCAGCTCAAGCTGGTATTTTTTTATTTAGTTATTGCACCATGATTAAATTGTTTTAAGTATTTGAACATCTGAGGCAGTGCTCGGGGAAACCTGGGGTGGAGCCAGTAAAGGGACCTGGTCTGACTGAGTATGGGGTGTGTAGGTGCAGCAGGGGTTCAATCCCATATCACTGCCTTGGGGCAGTGCAAGAGCAACTATCAGAGTTGGGCAGGGAAGTTCCCTTTACATTAGAAGAATAGATCTCAGGATCCTTTATATGACCTGAATGATTTAAACAACACATGAATGGAAGGCTTCTGCTGCTACTTTTCTTTGTCACAACTGAACCCAAATTTCTATGTTTTGCATTCAGAGATGCCATCTCATCTAACTAAGATAGTAATTTAATCACAAATTCCCCTCCCAGAAACTGAGGCAAATCTTGATCTGAAACGTTTGTAGCTTGGCACTTGGCATGCTGCTGGCTGATACCTAATTTTAACTAAAACTCACACTTCTTTAACATTGCCAGCTTTGTGCAACCAGATTGGAAGAGCAAGAAGTTCCCCATGTGCATCTCTGTACCAGCTGCTTATGTGTGTGCCCCCACCACACCTCCAGGCACAGCTCAGCTGACACAATTCTTTGTGGGTTGCACTGTCACCAAGATCACTGAACTCACCTGGCTTGAAAGTAAAAGGGTTTTCCCTAGGGAGGTTTTTGGCCTGCATTTGTTCACTGTTTCAGCCAAGAGTCCAACCTCATGAAAACTTATGTTAGCACAGCAGAGATGAAGACGTTGGAAATCCTTTAAACTGCTGTCGTCGTGGAAGCTGACATACTGTGAGACTACAATTTGAGGGGAGCAGCATACTGTATTTTCCCATATGAAACTGATATCATATCACATTAAATATTCCATATCTCTAACAAAACTACATTTTTGTCCATTGTAGCCAATGGGAACCAGATTTTCACTGGCCACAGCAAAAATTTGGTAATAATCGTGAAAACAACAAAAACCCCACTGATTTAAAAAGGTTAAGTGAAATACATTGAAGATCCTTTCTTATAAGGAAAATGAATTGTTTCATATCAATTTCAATGGTTTTCCCAGCGATTCTTTTAAAAACTCCTATTTCAAATCATTGGCATATGACTGAAAATTGAAATATGTCAATTATCCTATATTTCTTTATACTGGTGGGGATCAAAAAGTGTACCAAGCATTCCGGAGAGTAAACATGAATCTAATCCTAATTTAAGGTACTTAATTCTAATTTAAGATATTTTATTATATTCTAAAAGACTAATGGAAAAAATCTGACCTGCGGAGCAAAAGTCAGGAAAGATAAGGATATTCTTAAGGCCAGTCAGAATGCTTATTTCAAAAGTATGTCTTGTTAAACCAGCATGATTTTTCAGCTGCTCATTGTGAAGCAAAGTGCCTGATAAAAGTTTTTTTTCCATTCAGTTTTTTATTTCTCTCTGCCTCTGAATTGCATAACGGATTGCAACTCCTAAGCTGTCAGGAGCATTGGAGTTTAACTTTGTCCTGCACACTTCTTCTTTAAAAAAAACTCTGTACAAAATAATCAGGATGTACATTGAACAGATTATGAATTGACTATAGCGATATTTCAGTGCGGGAACTCCGTTGAATGGTGATCAGTCCTCTATGTCATTCAGCACCTCTGTCATTGACCAAGAATTAAGCACAGTATAGATTCCAGTCTGTTGTGCAAAGTCATTCAGAAAGAATGGATAATTAGTGGACCAAGACAATTGCATAAACCATTCCTGTATTGCTTAGTAAAGTCACAGAATTAATTTAAACGCCACTAAATGCAAAGTAAGAAATCTAGAAAGATGCGACTACTTACAGAATGGTGGACTATATCCTGGAAAGCTGAGATTCAGATGGGAAGTGCCGGATGAGCAATCTGACATTCATTTTCAGTGGTTTGCGTAACAGTCTTCTGCAACAGCAAAAAAAAAGCATACTTGTAATGCTGCAGAGTCACTTAAGGATAACATTTTCTCACTAGCTCTTTTTTACAAATGGCACTATCAAGTCCTTCAGAAAACAAGCCATAAACATATTTAAAGGTGGAGGAAATGTCTTTCTGTGAGAGACTGTAACAAGTCTTTCTGTTTACTTTACAAAAATGCAGGCAGAAAGGGAATTTGAATGTATCGTATAAACCTTCTTGTGGAGAAATTCTCTGAAGAGTGTCCAATCCAGTGGCAAAAAACTGAAACCAGACAAATTCAAATGAGAAATCATGAATGCTCTTTGAACATTGGCCGGAATAAGTTAATGAAGAAAACTATCAATGGAAAAGGTTTGTTCGATAACTGTTGATATGTCTGGATGAAGGTTCAACTCAAAAAAAACCCAAGTTATAGATCACCATCATCCCTGATTCAGCCTAGAGCACATCCTACTGGTTGAAATCTCTCCATCTGACATATCAAGGTAAAATGCATGATCTAGTGTTTCCTTTCTGCTTTAAACTGTTAAAATGCCTGCTCTCACCACCTCAGGACTTTTACATGCCATCACCCAACCACAAAAAATCTATTGTCCTGTGTTAAATGAACTGCTATTTTTAACATTGTTTTCAGTGTTAACAAGGTACAGGTCTTAGATCAATTTTCAGTAAAAAGAAACATCTGCAGCCTCTTACATTGGAGATCAGAGGTTGTTGGTAGACAAAACGAAGGTTATCATCAGGCTTATATTTTCACTATATTCTCTGATTTAGAAGACCTGTGCATATTATTCTTAAAAGGGATGACATTCTAACCTCCTTTATTCATTAATAAAACTCTAGAGCTTCAAATATTAACATGGTTTTCCTGTATAGTTTTCTGGAACAGACTCCACTTTCCTTAGTGCAGAGGGAATTTACACACTATCTCTACTCTGTCATGCCCTTCCCAATACTATTTTTTTCCTAATGTTTAAGATTTCCTAAAAAGACGATACATCTAGAAAGCAATATGTGTGATAAATTTAACAATTTAATTATGGTATACTTTATATAGTACAAATACACAAATACGTGGTTTAAAACACCTATATTGTAAAGACAAGGCCTTCAACACTCATGCTCTAGAAACAAACTGTCATTAAAATACCAGTCAAACAGTGCTCAAATTAGCTTCAGAAAGATTTTGGAATGCACAGTGACTCAGTGCCTGAAGTCTTGCCATGTCTGAATTTGGGATTGTGACTCTGGTCCTGGAATCCACCCCACAGAGTCTGTACAACCCATACCATGAAGGTTGGGGTGGGACACGAGCTGGCAACAGGACCATCACAGCTAGCACAAAGAACACAGGGTCAGGTTGGTCAGAAAAATTATTAAAGAGTATGAACAATGAAATTTTGCCTTTTCCCTGGAGTTCTGCCCACATGCTACACTGGGCTGTCTGTCTTTTTTGAACATGAATTTCCAAGCCCTTCATCAGGCAGGGATGACCAGCTCCCTTCTCAGTGTTGTGTGTCCAAAGAGGAGCTGGGGAAAGTGGCTCTGCTTGCCTCTTGAACTGAAAGGGTCAATGCCACCCACCACTAATATCACGGCAGGAAGAAATGCAAGATTTCAGATAGGATTCAGGAACACAAAAGGAGATGACTGACACCTTCTAATGCAGAATCCACCAGATGGGAAAAGACCTTGATCAGGAAGGCTGAACTAGAGGAACATATGTCTAGAAATATAAATCTTGGCATGAAGTACAAGATATTTTGGACAGGCACTACAGCAAACTTTTACTTGATGGTTCTTAGACTTCAAAACCCTTATGGTATTAAATGTGAGACCTCATATATCTTGAATTTATGTATTGTTATTATACCTGTGTCCAAACTAGTCACATCCTCTTTTTTTAGGTGTACTACTTAGTTTCAGCGTTAGTTTAAGCCTGAGGTCTTTCCACAATCTAGTTACACCTCTCCACATTGTTCCAGTAAGAATTCAGACTGGGTAATGTGCACTGATAGACAAGATTTCTGGCATTCTTGTCTCCCTCATACTGTCAAAAAGGCAAATAAGAGACAGAAGGGCCAGGGCATGCCAAGGTCCATTCACACTTCGAATAAGCATATCACAGAGTGTCTGCGACATCCCTAAGGCCTTCCCTTCCTCTTTTATCTCCTAGATAGGGATGAGGAATACAGATTTTGAAGATACCTGGAAGCGTGAATTCACACAATGCTTTTATAACCCTTTAAGCAAAGCAGATTGACAGCTTACTGAAAAAGAAGCACTTCTAAACACAATGCTTCATTAACCAGCTAAAATGAAAACTTCTTACTGCAAATAAAGTGGCATCTTCTTGAGAATTATATTCTAGGAAAATGCTGCAGCTGACATTGTGAAAAGTGACAAAATATTTTGCCTGACAAAATCTGGATAACATTTCATTTTATGTTTCAGAGATTTATACTCATGGATTCATATTTTCAAGGCCAGAAGGCCCCATTAGATGCCTTACATGACACATATCTTTGAATTACAACTTCTTATTCTTGTACAGTTTTCAACAATTCATGTTCTACCTAACACCTATCTTTCAAAGACGTGTCAAGTCTTGAGCTGAAGAACTAGGGATGTTATTTCATTTCTTTTATGCTTTCCAATTTTATTTGAAATACTTGCAACCAACTTCTTACCCTGAAACTTCAGTAATTTTTATGGATATTTGGAATATTTGAAATAATTGAAAACAAATTGCATAGATTAAATACTTACTGAAAGAGTAACTAATTTTTAAAATCTGAAGGGTTAGTGGCTATGAAAATGTTAGTTAGATGAAAATAGGAAAATTTTATTTTTGCAAAGCAAAACTGAGTAAATATATATGGAGAGTATACTTGAATTAAAACCATTTCCACATCTAGTTAGACTTGGGAAGTTGGCTTCACTTTGTTGTAGACAGTTTTAAATGAAGACTGATAACAGATGAACTGGTTTGTCAGAAAGACCCACATTCATCCTATGGGTGTGCAAATTTACACAGCTCTTCAGATTCCCAGTTGCAGGTACACACCAAAATCTAACACATGCCGTCCTTGGCAATAGCTTAAATTAGTCTAAGGTGAAGGTGACACTATAAGCTCAATCCCTTGGCTGCATAAAGGGCTTTACAGCTGCAAATGCAGACACTGAGTTTGCTTCCTTCAAATTTTCATCTTTACATGGGAAATTAGTCAAGCATATGCTTGTTTCTCTCCTAAATAGGCATAAAACTTTATGTACATTAAAAAAGGATGCAACTGAACAGCAACCAAACTAAACTTGTGAACTGAGTATGGATCTTGCCAAAAGCCATCATGAAACTTCTACAGGCCAGCAGTTAGAATAGATGTAGCTAAAGATTTTTTTAGCAGTTACAATATGCAAGCATGATTTTGAGATTCTCTTTAATTTTCCCTCTAATATCAATTTCATGAGATACTCAAATGCTTAATTGATGTGATAATGTAATTCATATCTCTTTGTCTGTAGGTTAGCTTTAATGCAATAAAGGAATGTTAATAATTTCAGAAATGTTTTGGATAACTTCCTTACTGGTCTTAATTGGTGGTTTTAAATGGGACAATAAAGGAAAGGTTTACAATAGCTGGTTTCATAAGACTTAAATACTTTGTGGAATTCATCCGGGATATGTAATGCAAGGAATTTCTGTACTGCCCTTCTAGTCTTCAGTGGAATGAAAAAACAGCAAAATATTTACCAAGAAAAATGCATAGCCACAGCCCACCTATATATTTTCACTCGTCTCTGCCTGATAGTAGATTTTTATCTTCTGCATGACAGATGAAATTAGATTCTGAAAGGATCTATTACATACTTTCTTCCATATGTTGATATACCAGCAGAATCAAATATAGCTTTGTTTTCTTTATCTTTAGTTTTCCATTCATTTAGGTTTTTCCCACATTAAGGATGTTCTGTGGTTTCATAAAAAAAGCTATTTTCCAGAAAGTTTTTTTCTATTTGTGCCCGTATATTACCAGTAATATCAAAAGAAGGAGGGAGCGTGGTAAGAATTTAAAATAAATGTATCAGGACTTGGTAGACAAGTGTTTTCTCACATGAAATACTGGGAACTTTCTTTTAAAAATTATTTAGAAGAAGTAAATGAATAATACATATGGGAATAAAGGTAAGAATAATTATATTTCCTGAGCGCAAAACAAACAGTAGATTAACTACTTAGCAAAGTATCTAGTAATCTTTTAACCACATTTTCTAAGCAATATAAAATATGCAAAGTTTTACAGAGTAATACACTTGATCCAGTTTATACTTGAATGAGTTTGCAGTGTTTGAGGTATACATCAGATTTATCTAAAAGAACAGGAACACCTAGAAAAAATAGTAATTTTAGCAAAATATATTGTGCTGGAAATGTATTCAGTGTCTCTGCAAATGTGCAAAATCCAATGAGCCTCATAGATATGATTTCAAATTTTTGTCGACCAGAGTAAAAGATTTACCAGATTTTTATTTACAATCATGGGATGTACACAGGGAAAAAAAATAAAGTAATCTCAAAAACTTCAACCTGACATCATACCACCACAATTAAATTGAAAATTGCTTATGCTTTCTTCCTCACTTTTGAATTATTTTGAATTAAAATCAATACCAAAAAGACATTGGTAAAAATTGCAATTGCGGTTTCTTTAGTAGGGAAACAAGGTTTAGGAAATTCTGTTTTCATAGTTTAAGTTTATAAGCCTACATATTGTGTGGGAGTGCCTTAGCAAACATCTGTCAAGGATAAGAGATTGCTCTGTCCAATAGATCATCCAGTTTACAGAACAAGCAAAGCCTGTAATTGTTTATACCTAACATTTCAACAGTAGTCTCAAGTTAAGTATTATGTTTCGAACGTGGAAAATACAATCATATGGAAAAGATTAGTATTTAACAATGTAAGATACTTTTATCCCATTTTCATTGTTTTACACATTGCTTGTTTTCATTAGATAATAAAAAAGGAAGTCACAAAACCCACATCAGGCTAAATTTCTCAAATAATTCAGACATAGCAGTATATGCATATGCAATTATTGCAGCTATGTGAACAAATCAGATAACTGTATACACAGACAGTGAATTGTGCATACTTGCAGATATAATTATGCTGTCTCTGTATCTGTTAAGGTTATTGCCTATATGTAGAAACTAGGCGTGCAATTTCATTTGCATTTTAAACAGGCATACATATGGCTAACTAGACATAAAATCAAGCACAAAATCCTTAACCTCTATAATTCATAAAGAATACTATTGACTTAATCAAAACATGAAGAATTAAAATAATGGAAAGCACATGAAAGTTTCCTTTTACTAAATTTGTAGATCTTTATAGGTCTGAAGAATGTTCCTTAATAATCTTTACCTGTGTGAAAATAATCTTTATCTTTGTGAATCAGAAAAACTTTTTTTTCTATTTTGTCCAGACAAATATAATTTTTCATGCAACATTACAGAGGGAGTTATGGTCAGAATTTACCATGGAGTTCCTGTCTCCTGCTTCTACTGCTGCAATTTATCTTTTTATTTGGAGATATTTTACTAGCTTCTGTGCTCAAGGACCAGGCTTCTGTTAGTGTAAACTGCAATAGGATGGCTAATTATGCCTGTCTATCTCTTTCCCAGGTGTAATGAGTAAGGCCTGATCCTTTTATTTAAAACCAAACCTTGTTGTCATGAGTTGGCACAGGCCAGACACCAGGTACCCACAAAAGCCCCTCACTCACTCCCCTGCTGCAGCTGGACAGAGGAGAGAAAATTTAACAAAGGGTTCAGGAGCTGAGATTAGGACCAGGGAGTAAGCATTCATCAATTACCATCAAGGGAAAAACAAGCTCAACTTGGAGCTATAAAGTGAATTTATATCAATTTATATCAACAAAATCAGAGCAGGATAATGAGAAGTAAAATAAGCACTTAAAAACACCTCCCCACCCCTCTCTCCTTCCCAGCTCTACTGCCTACCCCAGAGACACAGGGAGATGGGAATGGGGGCTATGGCCTGCTCATCATGCTTTTTTCCTCCTGCTGCTCAGGGAGAGGAGTCATCATTCACCTGCTGCACCATGGGGTCCCTCCCATGGGAGACAGTTCTCCATTAACTACTCTGATGTGAGTCCATCTCCTGTGCAACACCTCTCTGCAAACTGCTGCAACGTGAGTCCATCCCACAGGAAACACCACCCCTCCAACTGCTGTGGCATGGGTCACTCTTCCATGGGGTGCTGTCCTTTAATGAGAGGCTGCTCCAGCATGGGAGCAGGGCCCTCTCCACGGGTCTCCCACTGGATCACAGTCTCCTCCTGCCATCCACCCGCTCCAGCTGGAGCTGCATGAGCTGCGGGTGGATCCCTGCATCCCCTGTGGATCCCCATGGGCTGCAGGGGCACAGCTGCCTCACCATGGTCCTCATCACAGCCTGCAGAGCAATCTCAGCTCCTCCCCCTCCTTCTTCACTGATCTTGGTGTATGCATAGTTGTTCTCCTCATATGTTCTCATTCCCCTCATCTCTAGTCACAATTAAAACTCCCCCACAAGTTTTCTTTTGATTTCTTCTTAAATCCATTACACAGAGGTGTTACCATCTCTAATTGGCCCAGCCTTGGCCAGCAGCATGTCCATCTTCAGAGCTATCAGGGATTGGCTCTGCTGGACATAGCGGAAGCTTCTAGCAGCTTCTCACAGTGGCCACCTCTTTGGCCCTTCACTACCAAAAACCGGCCATGTAAAACAAATACACTTCTAAATTTCTTACTCCCACGGTTTTCTGTGAAAATTTTGCAAAGCCTAAGAAGCAATTATGCACTTTTTCTGCCCTGTTAAAATGTTAGGGAATCTTACCACTTTCCTTAATTTAAATAAGCATGAGGGCTCCAATATGGAGTTCATCAGCCTAAACAGCCGGATTAATAAACAGTTTGGAAACAGCAGTCTCTCACGTTCTACCATCTTTTCTTAAGAAATCAGCACACAACATTCTCAAGTGTCCCTGAACAGAGTGTTCTCAATATTTATGTATCACATGTTTGTAATGTCAGTACAACTTTCATGTATACACTGTTAGTGTACTAGATCATTAAGTGCTTTTAAGCATTGTTCCAAATCCTTTCCTACAGCTGCTGACTCTTCTCACACTCCAGCAAAAAGCATTCTGCTCAGAGTCTTCATCTTGACTGAATCCAGTATTCCCAGTAAGGGCAATGTTTCTGCCAGTATAAGTATTAGGTTTAATGGTGCAGAGCACAAGTGTCACTACACATCTTCACAGCTCAAGGTGAGAATTTGCTCTGTAGCTTAAGTTTGTTTATGTTTACTTTTTTTACAAACTTATTTACTCCAAAAGTCCCATAATGTGCAATTCTTTCATTTCATAAGATGGTGCATTCATTCATTACATTTCAATTACACTATTGCTTGAATATAACTAAAAATTAATAACCTCTTACACTATGTAGTATATTTTTTTATATTTCAATTATGAATACAATCTGCTGAAATGTAGACAGTGAGCTTGTACAGGAGAGAACAGTTAATTAGACTGTTCTTGTAGAACCTTATTCTACAAGGTTAATGAAAATTAGCACAAAAAATTCTCAGCTGTTTGACACATTTTCTGCAGAGAATGCATAAGTATCATTTGGAGTGCACATTTTGTCCAGTGTTAGGACTGAGTTTTACTAAAGGCTGTCTCCTTCAAAAATTATTTTGTAAGGGTACTGAGAACAAATATGAAAAATAGCAGTAGGTTCATTTTTAAAAAAAAGTTTTCACTTTATATATTTGATCATAAATCAAGTCTTGTAAAACGATTTGGGATTTTTTTTCTTCTATTCAGCTCTTGTCATAAGTTTGAACTTTTTGGGTTTGTAATCCTCAAGCTAACAGCTGGTCCTTGTCTTTTTTAATTCGTGGCCTTTCAAGTGGTGTGTTAACACCCTTTGAAGGTAATGCCTGCATCTCCTATTCACAGTGAAACCTCTGAGATCAGAATGTTGTCTCTGTGAAAATTACTGCACACAGCTGGGAAAGTATGGACTGTATGTAGGAATAAAAACTAGGCAAAACAGTGAATTTAACATGTTCTTTCTTTGAAGATACTAACATAAATCCCGTGAAAGATGAGGCACATAACTCAGTTGATACTAAATTGTTAATTAAGAGTTTGTTCTCCATGGCAACAACAGTTTCAGATTTTTCTTCTCCCATCATCATTTCTCTTTTCTTTCTGAAGAGGAGAGAAGATGAATGAAATCTTTGGCATCCCCAAGCTAAGATTCCTTAAAACATATGAAAAACTTGAAACATTTTTAAAACTCTTAAATTATTTTTAGTTATGACTTTTACATATGTGTATCTTAAAAAACATGTATGCAAACAGATAGTTTTAGTATGTTTGTCATGAAATATAGAATGCTTTGGTACATTTGCACAATCCAGGTCACTACTTTCAGTAAACTATACATCACAAAATATAAAGTAATGGTAGTCATAATAACAGTGTAACTCAAAACTACATGAATGGTAGAGGAGTGAAAGTAGAAGGGTGAAGGTAAAAATCTTAAATGTCTTGCATTTACCAGTGTTTGTGTAGTACCATAGTTCTGATTTTTTTTTTTCTCCAGCTCATAAAGATCAAGAGAGCACCAAAGGGTCACTGCATGGGTACTGACAGGCAGATCAACCCTTTTTCATTGCTTTTCTTTTTTAAACATTGAATCAAACTGAGGACAAAGGCTGGACATTTTTACATTTAAAAGAGGAAATAAATGTTTAAACTTCTACAGAAAAGGTAAATGTATGACTTGCAGAAATTGCCAGATTGACAATACTGAAAACCAAAATCCTTGTTTAGCCATGGAATAAATGTTGTTCAGCAGCAATTATGGACACTAGTTCTGATTTTTTCTGCCACTTTTAATTGGCATAATATCACTAACTTCTAAAAAAAATTGCTTCATCTAAGGTGGAAAAAAAAAAGGGGGTTATTATTTTCTATCCTTTTAGAATGCAAACAACCTGATACACCAACAGTCTGGGTACTGAATAGGCAAAGACACATAAAATCACAGTTATTTTTATTATTTCTACTCATTTTGACTTTTCAATGCACTAAGAAATAAAAAAAACAAAATGTTTTAATATCCTCAGCCCATCCATGAAGATCAGAGCCAACTTTTTTTAACAGTGTTTGAGGTTGGGAGGGGGAAGCAGGCAAAAAAGAGAAAGGATGAAGGATAAGTAGAACATAAGGGACAGAATCCTAGGCATGATACTTTTTTTTCTCAATAGGAAAAAGTAATTGTACAAAGTGCAAGATTGACTTACACTATTATATGTCTTCTGACATAATTTGTGTCTATTCTCAAATATGAGCATTACAACCATAACTGACTGACTTTATGAGAGTTTTTTGAATCTAATTAAAATTTGGATCCTTTTTTTATTATTTATTTCAAGGTAATATTCTGCCTTGAGCCCATCCTGCCTCCAGGGAGGTCTGTGAATGTGAAATTTAACACCACATGAAAAAAACTGTGTACTTTTTTGTGTAGACAGGTTACACCTGGGGATGGCTGATCATTGTGTTCTCCCCTCTGTGAACTTCTAGACAGAAATATCAACACTTGCAGAATATGAGGTTGGGCATAAGACTCTCCAAGGCTTTCTAACTCACATGGTCTAGCTGTTCCCTATTACAGACAATTGTATCATAGAATTACTGTTCTAAACTTAGATTCTGCTTCAATGAAGTTGTTTCCATTACTTCTATGAGAAGGACATTCCTCATTCCTCTGATAGTACCTTTAATTCCTGACTTAAATTTTATAATGAACCTTTGGTTTTGTGCCAGCAATGTCCTTTAGATTAATTAGATTAATCCCTCCCCGCTGTTTATTCCCCTCTGGTGCATTTAGAGAACAATTGTCCCTTCTCAGCCTCCATTCTGTGATTTTAAGCCAAGATCTTTTTATTTGCTATTGTAAAATGTGCCCTCTAGTCCACTAATCACTCTGAACAGAAATTCATTTTAGTTTTTCAGTACAGACTGCTTTCTATATTTTAATGTTTTATCCCATTTCAATTACCTCAATTCTTTCTATTTCGTTGTTCAAGATATCCCAGCACACCTCTAACTTGATGACGGTTACTAACTTTGTGCATTCAACACTATTTATAAGAATTAATGACTCCAGCACAAAAAACAAAATTAGTGAAAGTATTAAGCAATGGTTGCAAGACTGAGCCTTGAGAAATTTCAGTCATAACTTTCTTCAGGTTTTTTCATAATGGTAACTTGGTGTCATTGTTTTCAACCAGTCTCAGGTTTACTTTCCAATCTTAGTACTAATCCCGTTTGCTGGCTGGTACCACAGCATTGGCTTTAGCTTTTTACAGGTAGATAAAGCATACTGTTTCCTCTGTCTAAAAGTTACGGTTCTTTTGTAAATGAGCACCTAGCACAATTAGTAACATCTACCTACAACAAACTCGTTTAATATTTGCTTTCTTTTCCACAAAACTTCACATCTTTCATTACTTTTCACTTAAATAATTTATAGGCTTGCTTAAAAGTAAGATTGGGTGAATTCTTTCCTATTTGTCCAAACTATTTCTTTCTCCTTTGTAGAAGTGCATTTTTTAATTTTAAGTTTAATTCATAAGTTAATGTTCTTTTGTGAAATGGTTTGTTCTCTGTACCCCTTTTGTTACCCACTTTTGGTTTATCCCTGTTTTTTCCCCAGTGACAGTTCTGTGATTGGTTCTGTATTCTCCCTAAGTTTTCCCCTCAGAGACAATTATCTGTCCATCACTTCATAGACAGCCTCCTGTTGCTGTCTATCATTTTTGGGGTCGCTCCCCACTTCTGGAAGATTCTGAGAGAGGTGTCGAGTGATTGGACGGAATCCTGATTGTCACCTTCTAATGTTCATTGTATGGTTGTTTTATATGTTTGTTTATGATATGAGCCACCTCCCCGTTAAACATTACTGGTCCCCCCTGTGTTATACCCCCAGTTATAAGGTCTCACTTGAGGGTCAGTCGAGGTCTTCAGGCACGCTGACACTCGAGGTGAGGACTCCACGCTGGAGTTCCAATAAACTCATGTGACCCAGCAGCTCTGAGTCCCCCTTTTTCATCCTCCAGCCATCGCCATGCAGGCGTAGCTGAGGGGAAAAGAGCCCACCGGAGTGTTACCTGTGCCGAGGCCAGCCGGCTTGAGAAACGAGCACGGTAACACTCCTTTATTAATTATGCGTATGTATATATGTTATCTTCCAGTAAGATTTGCTTGAGTCATTATGTTGCCTGCTCTTCCCACGTTCTGGGATATCAAGAAGAGCTTCAGTATAAAATAGTTTAGGGTACATAGTCTGTCTCTGTTTAGCAAAAACAGGGAACTGTATGGCTTTTTTTGCTGATTTATGCATAGGCCTAAATCCAAAAATATCCTTAAACTGAAAAGATTTCTATCCAGATATAATATTGCAACATCTCATCCACAATGTAGACACCACAATTTGAGAATTTACCTGCTATTTAATGCATGATATATTTGGCCATTATGTAGCTTCTTTCCTATTATTTTTCAAGATGAATAAGACCACATGTATCTTGAGTGCACCAGTGAAAAGATTACTAAGCCACTGCATCAGGTAATGTAGATAAACTTACAGCTTTAGCCTTCAGCTACCTTGGACCGAGCAAAAACCAGAAAAGAGTTATGAAATCTTGTTTGCAGTGCAGTCTGTTAACCCTTACTTGTAAATAAACCTCACTTGTCCAATTGAGATCAGAAACAGAATATATAAAGCTGTGTCTGGATCTGAACAGTGATGTGTATGTGAATCACTTTTTTATCATAAAAGGAAAAAGCTAATCCTTCATGAGAAAAATAAAGGTCCATTAACAATCCATTTCACACTTCATTTAACAGCAAGCATCAACAGGCACTGGTTGTAATGGAGCTCACACTAACCTTTCTTGCCTTCTGTCAGCTCTCCTTTTCCCAATAGGTTGCAGGGCAGAAACAGGAGAAATTTTTTAAAAAAAAGGGGAGGATGAGCTGCAATTGGCAGAATGCATAATACGTGGGAAGAAGAATTCCAGCTTGTTATCCTACAGAGCTGGGTAACTGCCACATTCTGGAACCTTAAACGGCAACTAAAATTGTGTGTAACTTCCTGTATAACCTGGAGACTATCTAAAAAGTCTCAGCCACAGCAGAGCAGCTTCAGAACTTATTTCATAACTGAAAAAGATGCCTGAGGGTGCCTTCAAATAAATTCCTTATGTGTGGGCTCAAAACAAACCTGATGCTGTCGAATTTATAGATCATTTCTGGAGCAAGTCTAAAGGAGGCTGCATGTTCTGCTGCTTAGAGCCAAAGAGCTGGGAATAGTCTCTCCAAAGGATACCAGGTGCTACTCCCAGTAGTGCCATTAACTGACCTCTTTATTACACCTCAAGCTGCTCAGCTGAAAAATTGAAAGCTTTTTAAAAATAAAATCAAGAACTCTGAGAAAACCAACAATAGCACGGTTTCAGGCAGGTCATGAAGTCAACTGATGGCAGTTCTATTCCTGGCTCTGAACTGTACTCAGATGAACCTGGACGAGTTATTTAGGGCAAGCTCACACCACACAGCTCAGCAGAGAGCACTGAGTTGCCTCAGGGGAAACCAGGATCAGAACCAGAAACTAGATAGTTGCAGCAGGATATTGTTCCACCTGAGCTAGCTCACTAATTATCTCTAATTTTGGCTAATTAGCCCAAGCAGACAAGCAAGACTAAATCAGCTAAACTGACTCGTGTGCACAAGCAAGTCCCTGAAATGCTTTGCTCTGGGTTGGACAGCTATACCAAGCAGCCAGGATCTTTCTTAACCCAGCAATTATGCTGTGAGCTGCACCCTGAAGTCATAGTACCCAATAATTGTGCACATTTTTTGTTATTGTTTTGGGTGTTTTGTGGGGTTGATTTGTTTCTTTTTTTGGGGGGGTGGGGTTTGGTTTAGCTAGCTGAAATTTGTAATTCAAAATCTATTTGCACCTCTTTTAAAACAGTGGTAAGGAATCCTGTACAAAGTCAGTCTTAAATATCAAATATGGATTTACTTTCCCATAACTTAATGCAAGAACAGCAGTTTCAGTAATAAATTAATTATAAATATTATAAATAATTTAAATTATAAAAACAAATAACTTCTAGAAATAATAAAGGCTGAATAAAGAAATACATTTCCAGTGGACATGAAAATCATACATGTTTTGCAGCCAATGTCAATACTTGAGAGTTGTAAGGTAGATCCAAATAAGCTACTTTAAAAGGAATTTTAATTTTTCCTCAAACCCCCAGCAAGTCGGAGATGAAATCAAGCAAAAATATGAGGGGCTCGCTCTTCAACGCCATGCTTTTCTTACTGGAACACCTGAGCTCAGTGCTGCCTCTTCAATCCTCCCCCATTCAACTACCCATATGCTCTGCTCAGGCCATTGATTTGAACTGCAGGATTTAAAGGAGTGTCAGTTGCCAAACACAGCCTTTTATTCTCTTCCAATGCTCATGTGCAAGTCCTAAGAGCAGTCAAGTGGCTGATGCCAAAGCTCAATCTATGAACCAGCAGTTGGGCTGCTCCCTCACAGCACAATCTAAAGCACTCTCAGACAATAAGGAATGAAGGCAGGGGCAGGCTAAGGTATTAGCTCTAATAGTGTTTGTCCTAATGTTTTCCATAGAAATTAGATTAGTCACAAGACCTTCTCTGGCATGTTAAAATCATCTAATAAGGAGTCTCCTATTTTCGGTCAGATATAAAATATCTCTTTCTCTGCTTCTGTTTTATTCATTTCCTTTAGCTGAAAGCAAGGAAGAAAAAAATCTAACTCTACCCATTAGGATGTTTTAGCTGTTGTATATGGACAGTTATTATTAAAAGCATCTAATAATTTCAAGCTGGTTGTAAAAATACGTGCTCTGACATGCATGGCTACTAGACATTAGCTAGTCATTTTGAGCCTATAAAATGTTCCTGTCTTTTTCATTTTCTTTGTTCATGTAACCATGATGATTTTGGAAATCCATTGGTAGAACTTATAAATCCCAGAGTTAGCATGGAACTCTTATGTTAACAACCAGCCATTTAGCTGTGAAATAAGCCATACATCAGCAAGGATGGTGTTACAGTCTCCTCAAAGCAAGAGGACCACCGGAGATTCTGTTTATACAGGAGGACTTAACAGGACACCCAGATTTGGACGTGAAGCAATGAGGCTGGGGAAAGAAGGATACAAATAGCAGCTCTTAAAAAATTGAAGCTTGGAGAGGAGTCATTAAAGGCTTGTTTGCAGTGAGATTATTTTGCATTTTAAGTTCACGTGAAACAAGATTAAAGGAAACCTTAAGCAGTGTGATTTGGAGGCAAAAAATACGGCAAGGGGGAAATTTTCTGTACACCCTATAGCCAGGAACTTCTGAGAGAATTTCTAGAACTTTTCCAAAATGTAACACAGGTAACATAAATTCTCCATATTTCATTTCACAGGCACTCTTAAATATTTCCAGCAGAAGCTAAAAAAAAAAAAAAAAAAAAAAAAAAAAAAGAGACAAAGAAAATAGTGACTTACATAAGTATGTCAAAATATCATAGTGTGTCAGAAAAATGAGGAAAGTATCATCTCTTATTTTTTATCCCTTGTACTAATTAACACAAAAAATATTTTTCTAGGAACTTATCCACATATTCATATGATATACAGTATCTACAGTAGCACTTACCCAAACCAGAAATCAGGAATTGTAGTAGCCCAACCCCAAAACAGCCAAATAGTATCAGAAGTCAATGATAGTTTTCAAGACTGGAGCCGACATGTCAATAGATTTGGAAAGACTGGTTTATACAATGGTTAGCCTGAGACTCAACATCACACTTCACTGCAAGATAAAAAACCTGCTTTGATTAGCGTCTGTAAAATCCACTGCCCGTTGTGTCCTACGCATATTTTTTTCCTGACTTCAATGCAGGATTATCACATAACCTCCACTGAACAAACTATTCTAGGATATGTAATGATATTCTATCAAGTTCTAAAGGAGAAAGGATAGAGCAATTTGTTGAGCTTAAGGGAAATTTAAGAATTTCCCAAGGCTCCTAATATGGTCTGGCCCATACACAGCAACCTGGAGTGGCTTCATCAGGAAACTTTTATCCAGTGCTTTGCTACAAGAAGAAAATTTTGTGGCACTGGGATTGACAGCATTAGCAGCATTCACACATACAGGCAGCTGTCACAGAAAGCCTGCTACTTGAATTTACATCAAAAGAGTGCTACACAGTTGCCTCTATAAGACAAAAGAAAAGTAAAGGAACTATTCAAGGCCAGTACAAAACTATAACATCATTAGGAAAGTGCGATGAACTCATAGCTGGGTTAAAATTTAGAAATGGCACAGAGCTTTGGGTTTCAGACCATTGCTGCATTTTGGTAGCTACTATGCATAATAAATTCCAGAAACCATAACCCCTTGGTATTCATTTGAAACATTAATCTAAACCCAGAGAGTAATGCTTGGTGGTTTTTGTTGGTTTTGTTTTCAAGTGACTTGTCCTTGAAAATAGTAAAATAACCCAGTGGTTTTGTGCTATAGTTGTGTAAGCACCAAAAAAAAGATGTTCTGCACTCTGACCAAAGTAAATCAGTTTCAGACATGCTTTGATTTTTGTCCATAGAAATACCTGCTAAAGGTAAATACAAATTTTTGCTTCCATATATTTGTATCAAAAGTATTATTTGAGATTGCTTTAGGGAAAAAAACACAAAAACCCTGAAAATCCTTATGAATAACATGTTAGTGATGTTGACTATGTGTTAGAATTACCTTTTGTGAGCTGGAAGAACTCACCAGTAGTGCTTATGAGAATTTTCAAATTAAAAAAATCTCATTTGTATGTGATGATTTGTTCAACCCAAACACTTAATCCAATACATCTGCTGTTGACAAGACCTCACTGGAATCCTGCCTGAATTTCTGGAACAGTACCAGGCTAGGGACTGAGGACACAGTTCTGTTAGTGCTTCAAGTTCTGAAGATAACCCAGCAAAGCAGAAATCCAACCTTTTTGCCATATAAATGTGGTAATGTATATTTCTCTATAGTACCGCCCAAACCACTGAAGGTAGAAGTAACATAATATTCCTTGGGATACTACTCTGGGAATTTATGGTCAGTTTATATAGTCAATACACAGCAGTCATCCTCTTGGCATGTGCAGATACTATTCACTTATTGCTGCTTCACCAGACAAGAATCACCTGCTATTAGTGCAATTAGTGGCATTAGTGTTGTTTAAAAAATTAAGTCCGTGTTCTACACAGAGCTTGTTAGCTCAGGCACAGCACTATAGAGCTAACTGCATCTGATTACCCTGAGCAGCTTAACACTTTTTAAAATGCCTTGTCCTGTTTTTCTGTCTGCTGTTTATAAGATATCTACAGTCTTCCTGATTATGTTTCAGACTCACACATGATGTTAGTAGTCTGAGCTTTACTACTCTAACCAAAGAATCAACATACGGGAAACATGGTAACTCACAACTAGACAGCAGATTTCTGCCTGCAATCAGGTATCAAACATTCAAAAGAACTTTTAGACAATAACCTTATTATATAAACATTAAAATTAAATCTCTATAACAAGTAATTTAAGAACAATAGTCTATGCTCAGGCATTTGGGACGTGAAGGGAAGCTGCTATTTACCACAGATTTTTCTTTTTCTTTTCCTATATATGGTTTTGTACACCCTCATCAAAAAGCCATAGGTAAAAGAATTAAAAACGCTCTTTCAGTTACTGCTTGATCTGGAAATGACTTGTGTTAAAGGAAGAATTGTGCTCACTTCAATGGGCTTTAGATCACCGCTATTATGATGACTTCATCATCACACAGAAGTACAGGAGATCTACAAGAAATGGAGATGTTGTTATGCATTTTTTAGAATTCTAAGTTTGAAAAGTGAAATTAAAAGCCATTCAGGCTGAAGGAGGAATATTCTTCAAAGTCTCTAAAATGAAATTCAAAACTTGAGTATACAAAATAGCGAGTGATTATCCTATCCCTTTGAAATAAAAAGAATGTTCCCATTTATTCTCTGAATCATGAATGCAAGAGCATCTGATCCATTAAGCCACGTTGTTGTATTCTTTATTAAATCTAGAAGTTTAACAAGCTTATCACAAGATGTTCCCTTGCTATCTGTTTCTGTCGTTCTTTTTCCCTCTTGTATTTTTCTGAAGATAATATTAGAGAAATAAAATACAATAACATGGCTAAAAATGGCTAAGGAGTCATTAGTTAATCTTTCATCAAGTGGCCAAAAGACAGCAAGTAAGGCATGAATTAGAGTTGTTGTGTGGTCATGAGAGACTCCATATGATTATCTGCTGTGAAAAATAACTAGCTCTTTAGCTGATGAGAAACTGGTAGATGTCACTCACTCAACTTCAAAAGGAATCTAGGTATGTTCCCCAACAGTACTGTTTTATCCAGGTTGCAATGTTATGGTCTGGATGGACAGCTAGTTCACTGAACATTGGTGAGATCATGGAGCTGATGGTTCATGCTTCGAGGTTGGTTACAAATTATGTTCTTTAAGGGTCTATACTGCTATTGCTGGAGTGTAATATCTTCACCGTTGATCTGGAAGAGAAGGAATTCACACTTGTGCAGTCTGTGGATAACAGCAAAGTGCTCCACAGATCATTGGGTCACTATCTAGGGGCAGAAGCACGTATCCAAACTGGAGTAATGCAACAGCAGGAAGTCTGTGAAATTCAACAGGGGCAAATCCATAATGCTGTACATGGGATAGAAAGATGTACTCAGCTGTACAGGCTGAGACTGACTTGGGGAGAAGCTCTTCTGCACAGGATCTGGGGGCTACAAAGACAGCTTCCAGTATCCTGGATGCACTCCTCAGCCCTCCCAGGGTCTTGGTGCCAGAGGGGCTGCATTTTAGGCCAGCTGGCTGAGCAGAGCTTCAGTGGAAAAGGAGCTGTAGGAAGACACAGCCAGACTTCCCACCCTCTGACTCTTGGGAGCTGTTTCTGTTGAAGATCTCTTTTTCTTGGTCACAGACTGACCTATCCAGGCCTGTGCCTGTGCCTGTCCATGGCCCCCTGAACCACACCTGATTGACAAAACAGCAAAGCCCTGACTGTTTTCCCAGTTTGAACTAGGACCTGCCGTGTCGTCATGGATCTGTCTGGCCACCACCAGGCTGTGCTTGAGGCTGGGCACCGTCTCCAGGCCTGCCATACTCACCTCACCCCTGTAGTGCGGGACAGACGCTGGCTGCAGAGGCCCTGCCCTGCAAGCCTGGGCACTGAGCTCAAATGTCAGCTTCCTGTTCCTCAGGGAACAACCAGCCCTCATTGTGCCCTGACACAGATAGCTGAGCATGACCCACTGTGTGTCCTGGCAGCAAGAAAAAATAGCAGCCTCCTGGATTGTATCAACAAGCAGCACACCCATCAAGGAAGGGATTGTGCCTCTTACTCCACGACATTTAACAGCTCTGAAAAACTGTGTACAGTCTGAAACCCCAGAGTACACAACTGATCAGTGAACTGGAGTGAATTTAGTGGTGTGAGACCAGGATGGCATTGAGATAGAGTGCTTCGTGCCCCATGAGGAGAGGCCAAAGGCTGGGATTCCCAGTCTGGAGCAGCAGTGCTTTCAGGAATAGAAACTTTTCACTCTTCAGACATTTTCAAGACCAAACTGAGTAGTTTGGCCAGGATGACCATGCTTTGAGCAGGAGGTTGGACTGACACCTCGTCAAGCCTCTTCTAACATACCCAGTCATATTGTCCCAAGAGAACATGCTTCCAGGAAGCAATGCTCATTTCTCTGTGTTCTAGCAAGGAGAGTGGAGCATAAATGCCCAGGAAGGTATTTGGTAATGGGCATTGAATGGAAGAAACACCATGAATCTGAACCTTTGTGCCTTTGAACCTTTGTGCCTTTGACAGTATCCAGCTGACACTATGGATGTTAGGCAGCTCCACTGGTATTAGGGTGACTGGTGACTACTGAGATTTCATGGAAAATTACTTGGAGGACTAGTGTTTGAAACACAGAAGGTTAGAATATCCTTCAGATCAAAGCTCTGCAGAGTAAAAATTTCCAATATAAATTTTCTCACTGTCACTGCACAGCATCTCGGAATTTTTAGGACATGTTGAACCTCCTGGACATGCATAGAACAAACCACATTGCACATCTGCAGATGGTTTGATGCATATGAAGCTGGTTTGCAGTATATTGAAGAATTCCAGATGTGTGGTTCTTGGTTGTCAAATTACAACCTACTAGGGCCTGGAAAAATACATTAAGTCTTCAAAATCCTTGTATAGAAAAACTCTGCCCAAAATAACCAGAACATGTTGAAAATAACCAGAACAGAAAACTTAAATATACTGTAACACTTTCAGAAAACTTTAGCCACTGCTTTACTCTGTCTCCCAGCCTCCAGCAGTGGCATGTGCTGTATGACTCCTGAGCAATGACAGCTAGGAAAGGTCTACCATTTCTCCTCACATGTACAGCATCTGACTGCTTAAAGGAATTCGCAGTTTCCCCCACTTCAGGAGATTAGAGGTTTTGCATAAAATTTGACGATATTGCAGACTTAGGACTGAAAAGCTTCTCAACAGTACCAGTCAGTAGGTACTTACAGATGCTTTTATAGCAGTGTAAAGAGTGTACATGGGTCTGACAGTTGTACCACATACAGATGTCACTGCCCACATGGAGAGCAATGGTTGTCCACCCTTAGCTGATCTAAAGACAAGAAAAAATACTAAAAGTCTATAAAGCTGGGAACAGCTGAAGAGTAGTGGGGTTTTTCACCCATGTCATTCAGTGTCTTGAGATGTGCAGTCTCTAACACCTGGTGACATGGTCATAGCTTCCTGTCGTTACCTACAATTCTCTCTTTTAATATCACATATCGTTTTCCAGTGGTTACTGTACAGTACCAGTAAATTCAGCTTCAGAAACTCAGTGATACCCACCACTAGAGTTAGGGAGAATGAAACCAACTAGTATATTGAATGGCTTATTCAGAGATCCTGTAAGAAAGAAAAGCTACAAGGCTACTTCCACAGCTGTTTTTCTGCATATGGGAACAAAAACAGGATGTAAGGTTTTTGTATATAACTTTTGTCCTAGCTAAAGCCACCCTGGTATTACAAGGAAAGGAAATAGGAATATGAAGTAAAGGTAATAAAATAGAAAAAACCCTTTTTTTCCTGAAAAGGCAAACAAACAATTAATGCCAGAAGGTACCATCAAGGACTGCTACAGGATGTCCCCTTCCATAAAGGAAATCTACTAGAAATGAAAAACAGCCCAATTATCCTAATTTTAGAGGGTTCTCCTTTCAGTATAACCAGACAAGGAAAGACAGGAACCAAGGCTGGTGTAATAATCTGTTCCTTCTGAATTTTACAGAACTACATGGACAGATAATCACAGCAAGAATTTTGGATTTAAAACACAACTACTGTCAAAAGAGAAAGGGCATTTTTATTCCTCCAGTATGGGCCGTATTCTTACAAAAGAATACTAGCAATTGAAGATGTTATTAACTCACAAGACAAGGGTTTCATTGCCATGAAATATATATGTAAATTTAATTTGCTGCAGGCTTCATGTTCTTGTGCATGTATAGCACTTGCTTGTAGGTTGGTTTTGGGTTTTAATATAAGAATCATAAGTAATCTGTGTAGCTAGTTCTGCTATTCATTTGATGTGTGAAAATTACAGGCATTCTGCAGTAAAGTCAGCTTTAAAGAATGATATTCAATGCAATATTTGTGTTCCTGCACATCCCAGATCATTCTAGAAACTGAACAAAATGAGCTAACTAAACATAAACAACTAATCCGTGTTCTGTGTGTCTATAGTACTGTTGGCTTAAAGACGACAGTAAGCAAAAAATACTGAAAGTGTTCATTCCTATTCCAAGTTTGTTGCATTTTTTCCTTTTTTTTCACAATGACTGTTACAGGGGAGACTTATATTTAGCAGTGACTTTCTAACATCTGTTTGCTAAAGCAAATAATGCAGGCAAAGTTGTGGCTAGAGATAGTACATAGAAACAGCAAGGCCATAGAAAAGGGGAAAAAATGCATGCTTATGCTGAAGGATCCTTTTGTTTAGCTCTTTTGAGACAGACCTCGGTGACCTTAGAAAACCTCCAGCTGCAGCCCGTGAAACTGGGTTAAGAGGCTCAGCAGAGGACCTTGAGAGCCCTCTACAGGCCATCTGTGCCGGGTAGCGCCAGGAGCCTGGTCCTGGTAGTCCTGCTCTGCTCGTCCTCAGCTGCCTTCATGTGTGGATGAAAGACGTGTTTTATTTGCCATTTATCACAGTAGGGGTTTTGGTGTGCAACAGTAAGCCATCCCTTTAATGATGCCTTCAGCTGGCAGCATTGTTCTCCTCAAACAACTACTTGCCAAAAAAGGAAAATAATTTGTCCTCTCTCTCTCTGAATTTGTTATTTCATTAGGGTTCCTCAAGAGAACTCTAATAAAGGATTTGAGTGTATTAAACACCCTCCACAACCTCCTCAAGTAATTAGTCTTTTAAAATGTTTGCTACCTCCTTTGAAGTACATAATTTGATGGTGCTCGGCGAATCAGCTGAGGTTCAGACTCACTAACCTTTAGAAGTTTGGCCTGTCTGAGCTAATCAGTCTGGGGCCCCAGTTGAACTGAAAACTGTGGTTTTTTCATTTTTTGTGGCAGGTTTATAGTACAGCACTGCTGGATGCCTGCCATGAAGGAAAACTCAAAACATATAAATTCTTCATAAGGCAATGCTAGAAGGTGGCTCTGAGAAATAATGCTCTCATGCTGTCAGAGACACTGTGGGGCAAGCGGGGGCAGCCCTTATTCTAAGACAGATGTAGCAACCATTGCTCCTATTTTAGTCCCTAAACGAGTAATCCTAGTTTATGGGGCCGCAGTGGTGGAAATCTGCCTGCCATTTCTCTGAGGGGTTTTTTTTTAGTCACAGACTGTGGGCTCTCAGAAGAGCATTGCAAGAGCCATGCTGACTATTTCTGATGCAGACCCCTTGAAATAAGTGTAAAGTGCAGTTTTCATTGAAGAGGCATACATTTTAATGACAAATTTCATGGCGAACATAGCTAAAATATTACTAGTTTATTTCATACATATGCTGGACAATAAAGCAACTTAATGTTAGAAAATATGAAGCCGCAAACCACTCAAACATATTTGGCATCACCAGGTAACACAGTTCACATGCCTTGTTACTTCTTCTTGGCATTCCAGTTCCATCAGCCTTGTTTCTGGTAAATTAAGAAAGCTTGTATCTCTCTGAAATGCCAAATAAAATCTCCTGGAATATCCCCAAAGTGGTCTGTGTTCCTGTAATTACATATTCATAGACCCTTTTGGGGACATTCCAGAGATTTGTATTTGGCATTTCAGACACTTGTAAGATACCCAAACTAGAGCTGTTTGGAGGACAAAGATCTTATTTTACTACATTTCTTACGGTTTAGACTTCTGATATTTTATTCTGATACGGGCCTGAATATGAAGGCCTACACATTTTGCAAAAGAGATTTGAATTTTAATGCCAATTTTAAAATTAGATTCTTTTGATCTTTAGGTTTAGTTCATAGTTCTCTTCTGGTACTGGACAGGTAGAATCTAATGTGCCCTCTGACGCTGTATAGTTTGGGGTTCAAGGACGGTGATCAAGAACACTAAAGATACCAGGGCAAGAAAAGGCAAGATGCCAGCTTAAATTTATGCTGTTCCTGCATGCATGTGCAATAATTCACCTGTGATCCTATTCAATCAGTCAGAGAAAATTGGACACTAATATCCTGGACTGGGATTCTTTAAAATACAAAACCTCAGTCAAACAAATGCAAACTATGACTATCATTTTTTGCCAGTGTGAAGTACGCAACTGAAAAAATGACAATAGGAATTTAAGTAAAGAGACATTAATCCATCTTAATCCAGTGCAAGCTACCAGCAGGTTTTTCTGGAGCTAAAAGGTTGTGTTTATCTATGCAAGCTCACCCCTGCCTGTCAGAAAAGTAGAAATACAAAATATTTGCAGATGAGAGCCCATCTCTTCAGTCAAAAGATTTTGTCTCAACTTCCACAAAGGGCCTTGTTTGTAACTCATTTATCATTTTAGACTCCTCAAGCATAATAGGCAACATTTGCA
Source organism: Trochalopteron elliotii (assembly GCA_024734555.1). Classification (NCBI taxonomy): domain Eukaryota; kingdom Metazoa; phylum Chordata; class Aves; order Passeriformes; family Leiothrichidae; genus Trochalopteron; species Trochalopteron elliotii. Next base: position 3,818,447 of record JANPWX010000078.1, on the reverse strand, counting down.
TTAGCAAGTTATCCTGTTTAATTAAATTGAGAAAGAGTTCCCTAAAGTCAGTAAATGACAATGTATTATATTTCGGTATTTCTGGCCATATGGCATTAAAAAACCAATTAAAAGATGGACATGCCTGAAACTTCCGCAGGAGCTATATTGCATTTAATTTTTGGCCATAGACAAGGGCTGATAAAAGCAGACTTTACACACAATAGTTCTATCTTACATACATAAACGTAAAAGTACACTTTTATTAGTGGACATTTATAAATGATTTATAAAAGGAGAACAGATCAATGTGTTGCCATGGATCTATATAATATGTCTTGTAGGCAAATGTGAGCTCAAAAGTGAGTTCCACTGCATCTATTTGACAGGAAACAGACTGGCCATCTCTGTAATGATTGCTTATCTTTTTATTAAAAACCCTGTTAGATGATTTTTGCATGTATTCATGTGTTTGTGTTTATTTGTATATATAGTAGTAATCACAGTGAGTGATAATGAGTATGTGATGCCAGTTGTTAAAAGTATCTGAAAACACTATTCTTCAGCTGGTTCCATCAAGTTTTAGTGGAGAGAAGGAGCGTCTGAGACAATGGAGTTTCTTATTTGGTTGTGACTAAGACACTGTAGGACTGGTGGGATGCAGGATGAGTCCCGTAGATCCTGCTGATAAATGCAGAACAATCCTTACTTACTTTAGAGAAATAATTGAATGTCCTACTGCAACATTTTGGGGTTTTTATAAGTCCTAGGTCACAAATCTTTAACATAAAGCAAGTTAGTGTGGTATGGACAAAAAGAAAGACATCTATTTTAATAATCCTCTCTCTGCTAAGCATGGAACATAACGTAACAACACACAAGATTGGGGGTTTGGGTTTTGTTTTCAATTCCTGGAAAAAGTAATTATTTTTAAAAAGACACTACAAACTCCAACTCTCAACTAGATTCCAAAATTCCAAATCAAAATATGAGCCTTCAACTCCTACCAGGGTCCCTTTAAGAATATTCTTCATAGTGACAGGAAAGGATTTAAAGTAATCTCCTTATAGCTGGTTGTAAAATCTCAGTGACTGAGAGAGACATAAGAATTAGCAGGTAACAGGATACTAAACCTTTACAACACTTTTACTTACTTCAGTTACTAATAACACTTCAGAAGAGAGGGAAAGGGAAAGGAATAACACAAAGTCTAATATTTCTTCTTCCATTTACGCAATTTGTTATTCTTCCCTTGCTTCAAGTTGTGAGAATAGAAGCTATTTGTTAATGTTCTTATTCTCCTCCTGGCCCTTGTGAAAGGGCAGACAGATAACATCAAGAAGCTGTGCAGGGATACTGCATGTATTCTACTGGTTCGTGATATGGGGTTCAATTAAAAATTTATGGTGTCATATTTTCCATGATATTATTGCTTGTAAAAGGGTCTGCATTACACAATTATATTGACTATGTCATGTCCCAGGCAAAACATTCTAACCTCTATCTGCTTACATCTGTTTTAAGTCCCAAATAAACAAGTTTGCACAACGCCTCACTTTGGAGCATTGAAATTGTTCTGTCTTATGTCTAGGAGAGTAGAACAAGGACCTGGAGAAACCAGCTAATGCAGTCTCCTTCCATCAAGGACCTTGAAGTTTCCAAAATGTCTTTGTACAGTCAAAGTGTAGAAAAAGAGTAAAAATCATCTTAAAACGTGAAACTGGTTTAAACAATAGCTACAGCATAGCTAACAACTGGCATGGTTACAAGCAGTTTTGTTCTCAGGTTATCAGGAAACCTTTCCCTATTTCTGCAAGCATTATAATGGTTTACAGCCATGGGATTCATCACCCTGATAATCTGTCATTGTCCCATAGGACATAGTTTCCCCCCACATGCTGAAAATGAATCTTGCTGTGCTTGCTTACCTAAGAACTGCAGCATTTTTTGGTTCCATGACAGTATGACTGGAATAACAAATGAGAAACGGCTAATAATGAGGGAACTTTCAAACAGATAATCATTCATACTAAATTACATTCAGCTGTAGGCTTTCATAAGCATATTAAAATATACTATATGGGGACTGAATACCTATAGTACATAATATTTCATAAATTAAATCAATTTAACTCTTTTTCAGAAATTTTTTTTGTGAGTCATATTTTTAATATTACGTCACCTTTATGCTTTTAAATGCAGGAACTATGAAATGCTACAAAGGCAATTTTAAGGGTTTTATTGTACCTATAAATGTACACTCAAGCTAGGTTGCAGCTGTAAACCCTTATGATGTAATCTCTACCTGTACAATATTCTTTCATATGTTACTGTTATATTTCTATGCACCCTGAAATTGGAAGCTTCACATTAACCCTACCCAGGGAATCTACGTAAACTGATGTGCTACCTTTCCTCTATCATCATTTTGAAATGTTTGCTTAGAAGATAGATTACTTTCAATGCGTCGTTATTATCAACGCTTCTACTGTGGGTTAGCCAGAAACAAATATATTTTTCTTCCTACATAAGAAAATTTTATGTCAATGCCTCTTTGGCTACACTAATAAATGATGCATTGTTCTTTGATATTTTTAATAATGAAATAAAAAATTATTTTTCCTGAAAAAAAAATTAATACCTTTTATTGGAATAAGAATATTTTCTTATACATTTATTTAAATAAATTAACTTCCATGAAAAAAAAATTATCAGAAAATCTCTGTTTGGTTCTAAATTCTTTTCTGCTGGGGTTGTGTTGAAAGTAAATCTTCCATGAGTACAATATAGCTCGACAGCTTCCATCTGGAGGGAATGCTTGAAAGGTTTGGTCAGACAAACATTTGTTTTGGGCAAACGGATTTATAGAAAGCTTACCATAATTCAAGACCAGTATGCCTCTGACCAATAGGTCAGAAACCCAGAAGTTTTAACTGACATAGTGAATGTCCCATTGTGAAGGGCCATGACACCATCTCTCTCAAACAAGACCTCTCAGGACTCCTAAAGACAGAATCATGGGTTAGCAAATCCTCTTCTCTTCAGCAAAATAGTGTATTAGCTTAGCCTTTATTAAATTTGGGTTGCTAAAATGAAGTGCACCATGGAGGCCAGAAGCACTAAGAGACCTCCATCTCCCTCCAACTCCTCCAACTCCCAACAGTGCTGTCCAAATTGCTGTACTATTCTAAAAATGTCCATGGCAGCTTCAGTGTGGTTATGAGCCCTCGTTCACATAATGGGCACATACAGATTCTGCTGGGCCTGAAATGTTTTAAGCTTTAAAAAAATTGAAAGATGTAACACTAGCAGTGTGTGACAAAAGCTGTCATTTTGAAAAGTAGTCCCTCAAGACACTTGATAAATCATGGAGAAGTAGATTCAGGTGAAAATCTGAAATAAATATTTCTCTTTATCTTGTTATGGGTATGAATTTCTACTATAAAAAATTGTTTCCCCTTAAATTTCATAAACACAAGGAGTCTTTCTATGAAATGAAAAAGGACGGAGAAAACTCAAATGGTTTTAATGCACATTTTAACCTTTGACTGTTTCATCATTTCCCCCTATATTCATTGTCTGTCTTACCAAAACATAGTTCTTTCTAGTCCGTCTGGCTTTCAATAACAGAAAAATTCCCCTCAAAGTGCTGACCAGACCTGTGGCACAGTATCTCCATACCAGCTCACTCCTGTAGAAACCTGCAAAAATGCAGGGCTTTTGATAAACCAGAGTCTCCAACTTAAAAAACATAAAGACAATTAATACTGATACATTTACTGATACATTTACATAAAGAACAGAATTTCTGATGTACTATTTCTCCTTGCCCTGTCTGTGTGTGGATTGTGGATGTGGCAAGCACAGCTAAGTGTGGATAAGTAAAGTGGTTTCCTTAGAGACATTAAAAGCAGAAACTATAAAACAGCATATCCTCCCAACTGATGTGACTTTTTAATGGTACTGATAACACAGAGAACAGACGTAAGTAGTCTCACTGTTTGCATGCACACAGCATAGTTCCCCAAATAGCTGAATTACTTTCCATATAAGATCATAAAATCTAGATAGACTCTCACAGGGCTGCCATTAGGGAAGAGGGCATGACTACGACTTTCCAATATTAGTATTATAAGCTAAATATAGCAGGCAGCATTTCTGGGGCCCGCTTGTGCTTGTTTCTTTTGTGATGAGTAATTTGTCTCTCTTCTTCACAGTAACAGGGAGTTCATGTGTATTGGAAAGATGTGATTCCTGCAGCAAGTATGCTTCTAGCAAATCCAGGCCAGAGCTCATACCAATAAGCCATTCATTACTTTGTCAAGTTTTTCAAAAACAGGAGCCCAAATTAGGCATACAGAAAAGTAATTCCTGAAATCACTGAGTGTGTGAAAGAGTACTTCACCAGTACTGGGAGACAGGGAGGAGAAAGTTTGCATTTATGTATAAATCAATTTGATGAAAAATTTTCATGTTTATCTCTGGTTGCCACAGGAAGTAAGGAACTGCAAGCAGACATTGACTGTCCTCAGTGATCAATAAGTAATGCTTTGTTTCACTTAACAGGCATAAATTCACTGACTTCAGATTACTGAGTTGGTTTTATAACTGCTCTGTGTCTCTGCAGCCACATATACCATTCGGGGTGTGTTGAGTCTTTGTAGGCTTTGCAGAATTTCTTAACATAAACTGTCAGCTGAAAGAAAAAATTGATATGGAAATGTTGGTCACTGAAAAAGGTGACACACTATTTCCTGGGTCTTGCTGCTTTCTAAACCCACGTTTCAATCCCTTAAAGCTGATGCTCAGCATCATGTATGATTAGGAGAGTAATGAAAAGGCACTGGGATAGGTCTCTGCCAAAACCAGTCAGTGCACAGAGGTTGGCAGAGGCTGGGATTGCCGCGGAGATTTTGTCTCTGTGATTATAGCAGGCACTAACATTCGCAAGCAATATTCCCAATGCACATCTCCATACACACACACTGCCTTCACATAGCACCAGACAGGTTTTGAATCTGATCTCCAGCTACAAGTTTCACAAAAAATAGAGAGCATTTTAAGACCTTAAAAAGTCAAAGAAAGCAGAAGGATCAGCAGCATAGCGTCCAGTAAGTAAGAGTGATGCCTTAAAAGTATCTGAAGAGGGTTTTTAGAATACTGATCCCTTAATGGATAAGAGAAAAGCTAGGAGGGACAAGAAATAATGACAAACAGGTTTGGTCCATGCTGGTAGTCAGGAAAGGAACCTTTTTGGTTTGTTTTCTTTCTTTCTTTCTTTCTTTCTTTCTTTCTTTCTTTCTTTCTTTCTTCCTTCCTTCCTTCCTTCCTTCCTTCCTTCCTTCCTTCCTTCCTTCCTACATTTTGGGGGTATTTTTTATTCAAACAGGTTAGGAATGGTAACACATAGAAGCAAATATTGTAGTAGAAATACAATCTCTCATATAGACAGGAGTCAAACATGACTGCAAAGACCAACTATATAAACATTTGTCTTCTGGATTCTTCTTGTGTAAACTGAGTTTTAAGAGCTCCAAGTAGATGTGATTTCACTAATAATTTTCTGTTTGTTAGTTAAAACCTCTTTCATTCCTTGACCTGTAACCTGTAACTCATATTCCTCCTTCATCTTTGACTGAAAATGGTTCCATTGTTATCTCAGCTTTCCTAAATTAAATCATATTACTTGTCCCTCATTTCTTGTTTGTTGAGCACCATAATAATTATCCTTAAAAACAGGCAAATTTGTATTGTGAGGGCAAGAAAGACAGTAAAATTTCAAATTCTGCAGTAGTAGTATGCAAAAAATTAATCCTTTTTTACCTGTACAGTTTTCAGGAATGGAATGTTTTACAGTTTCAACCATGGAATACCACAGTAATTTCAAAAATGAATAAAATTAGTCTAAATTATGCCTCTGTGGTTATTAAGAAATTGGTTACCTCAGTAATTTGAAAACAGATTTTTTGGGGCACTTGACTTATGCTGGCAATATATCTAAACTAGATCTCAAATACCATTAGTACAAGCTAATGTACTACAGAGCACAGAGAAAGAGTTTGTGAAGCCTAGACTCTGTACAACTTTTGGCCAAGGGATCTGATATCCAGAGACACACAATGCTGCAGTTAGCTCAGACTTTTGCAGAACAAGACCCTTCAAACTGCCTTGTCTCTTTCCTTCCACCTCATCCTTTCTCAACATGCAATTTGAAGATAAAATGTAGTTCATTTTTTAATTTAGATATGAGGGGTCATTTTGTTGTTTTCCACAAATGGGTTTTGCTCTATCAGCTCTTTGCCTGTTTTGTCTAAAAGTTTAAGTGTACCTTACTGTGTATCTAAAGTGTGTAGAAGAAGTAGAGCATAACTGTTACAAGCAGGATAAGCTTTCATAGACAGCACTAAGAGAGCATAATGATCAAGAAATTTCAGAATTAAATATAACAGAACTTTTCTTCACAGCTGTCATAATGGGAGAATTCAATTTATGTCTGTGTGTACAAATGATAGGAAATTTATTGAAAGATGTTTGTATACAGAAATGAATGTAGCACAATTTACATCCATAAGCAGAGTGGGCCTTTTACTGCCTTTGACATTCTGGTATCATTCAAGCCTTTTGACAGGTTTAGCATGATTACAAAATATATTCCCATATCTTTATTTTATACATACGTTAAAAGCCTTTTTTAGAACATCATCATCTTACCAAATACTGCACTCACCACAGTGGATTTTGCAGACCAATATGCTTAGGAAAAAGCAAAAAGGTGGAAATCTGTTTGTAAAAATAAATCTGTTATGCTTTAGGAGCTAGTTTGTTCAGTGTAGTACACTACAGAGTATCATATGGCTGCATTTGTCCATCACTGCCTTAGGAAAGAAATTAAGCAGCCACTATTTAATCCACTTCCCCCTTGCTTTTGGGTCTCATTTGCTACTGCTAATCATATACATCCTACCACAATTAATCAATCAATCGTACCATAGTTGTGTAGATCAAGGAACCAAGAGAGCTGCTTGCATCTTATATATCCTTTCTTCAGAGAAGACAAAAATACACTTCCAAACCATGTAAATAGACGTGTAAATTTAAAAGGTCAGGTCCTTGCTTCCTTCTGTGCCCCTGTATAACTAGATCTGTTCTGTAGTTTTTACCTGCACTCTGGTTTTGTGTGCATATATGTTGAATTTCAACAGCCTGATTAAAAAGTGTACTTTTTAAAGGTACTCAGAAGTGTACTTTTAAAGGTATGCTCCTGAGCAAGAATGCGGGCATAACTAAGGATAAGCAGTTTTAGTCTGAAAAGGGAATTCATTTGCTTGATCATGTGACTGCTCTACTTCACCTTTGCAGTTATCATTGCTCCAAGTAAAGTGCCCACGTATCAAGAGCATATATTCTCTCCACTTCTGAATTAACTCATTGAATTTACATCTAGGCTGATATCAATGACAATCCTTACACCAGCAACTCTAATGAAAGTTAGGTTTTTAGAGATGGCTATATGAACTAACTAGCGTTTAGATCAACTGATTTGTAGCATTGATTTGTGCTAGTGCTTTACTTCACATGATTTTACTCTTTGGAATTATTCCAATGTAAAGTTCAATACCTGACAGACTGGGGGAAAGGGTGTTGTCATCTAGGGACGGTGTCGTCATCAAATCTGCTAGGTTTTCATCTATTAAATATTGTGTTTAAGGGATGCCCAGGCTCTTTCACACAGAGAACATTGCAGAAAAAATTCTCTCCAAAGTTGCATAGCCAATAGCATTATTACATGTGATCTGTTTTTGCCAAACATTGTACTTGTCCCATGAAAAAACAACCCCAAAAAAATGGAAACTGGAGAAAAAGGCAGCTGCTGGAATTTCAGACTGCTTAAATTATTGTACTCACTGATGTCTTAGCAAAAATCAGAACTCCGTAGACTTCAGAGTGAATAATGTGGGAAGTGAGAGTAATTCTTAAATTATGTTGATTTACTGTAATATAAAGAAAAAACTTTTTAAATAGTGATAAGTTACATAACTGACATTTTAAATAAACAGCTTGTTGCTAACAGCTTGACAAGCCTCCTCAAACTGAGGATGATAGTGCTAACAGGAGGGTGGGAGAATTGCCTGTCATATATTCTTGTCATGGCTGATGAGAAAAGGACTCATCTCACCTAACTTCAGAACTCCATCAGCTATGGGTGGATTTTCAGAGCCAGACATGCAACTAGGTGTACGTTCAGTGTCTTAGCTGATTTATAGTATTTCCTAATCTAGTCAGTTGATTCAGGGCAGTACAGAGATGGTGTACTAAAATGGTCAAAAGTGGGTGGCTATTTCAGGCTGAGATGAATAACCTTCTAACTTCTGCTCACTGTATGGAGTAGATCTGGCATCCTTCTCTGTATAACCTTTGGTGTTTAGCACCATCTGAGATTCCCAGAAGTCCAGGATGTCAGCTGAAGGCTGTCAGGAGCCTACAGGGTGGCCCACACCCTTTGGTTACAGCTGTCAGAGGTTACGCTGTGTACACCTCAGGTAACAGGTGTTAGGCAAAGGAGTTGCACCCTCACTGATTATAGCAGAAACTTAAACAGCTGGCTCACATGCAGTTACTTTCCTGTACTCATGTAATAGTGTCTCAGTCTGTCTTAACATGGATATTTAATGCTTTTTGAGTTGTTCAAGCAGTTTCTATCTCCTTCTGTATTCTATTTACACCACCAATCATACTCACCAGCTTTGCAGACATCTGAAATACTCTAGGCAAGAAATTGCAGAAATGTATATGTTTAGCCCGTTGAAGCCTGCCTTCAGCTTCTAATCCAAGCTATTTGTTAAATTTCCTCTCCAGATAACAGAAAGGCATAGATACTTCCTTGGGTCTATTAATCTTACTTTAATGGTTTAACATATTTTTAAAACTCATTCTCTACTGAGTAAAGTGGATAATAACACAAGTTGCTGAGAGTAAAAGAAACAATTTTCAGGTAGACAAAAGTGGAGAGAGGGTCCAAGAGACCTATCATTATTTCACAATAAATCATTACCAGTATTGACTTAGCCTCTGTTGTGGGGCAACTGAGAACCTCAGTACAAATAATTTGCTGACCAGAAAGAGCAGAAGGACTTCTTAGGGAAAATAAGCAGCAGAACACATTGGATGCTATTACCATGAAGACTCTAAAAAATGCACCAGAATACATAATGCTTGATTTATGAGTTATGTTGGCTCATTTAAAGTCTTTTTTGAGTGCAAATAGTCTCTGAAAGAAGGGGTTATTGTAGAATGCTCCTAAGGATATATCATGGTGTTTAGTTTTCTCTAATTTAGCTTGTATTATTTGTCTCCCATATCTGTTCAAAGAAGGGAAACCCCTTATCTCCAAAAGTCTTGCCTCCAGGTCAAGGGACTACTGTGTATTTGAGCCTTCGGCTTGTATAATGCACTGTAAATCTTCAGTCTGGTGCCTAGACCCATGCTTGCTTTGCTTGCACTTCATCACAACAGGGAGTTTACAAACTCCAAAGCAAACACTGTCATACACCCATCAGAGCTTATTGCAGCAGATCAAGCACAAGCACTTCGGACCAGAACTTGTTTGTATCATCTTGACTAGAATTAATAAGAAAGTTTATTTTCTTTTTGGAGAAGACCTGAACTTCCTTTACCTGTGTCCAAATTCAAGTCTGCAACTAAGCATCACTTGCTGTATAACTTCAAACATCTCAGAATTTCTGTTTCTCTGTGGGGCTTCATGCCATGGGGACAGAATACTCTGAAAGGCTTCGGTGCTACCAGCCTGCCACAGGAACCATGGGCACCTTTGAACACCATTTCATTGCATGTGACAGCAAGACCCATGGGCTCTTTGAAAATTTGAACTTGAAAAAATATAGTGTTTTAAAATTTGCAAAAGTGTTACATTATGTTACACTATCGTTATATTTTGAATTTAAATTCTGTAATATGTAGGAATACTGTTCAGATACAACAGGGCAAAGCTTCCATTTACCCAGACAGAATTTTACCATCCTTCAAAGACAATCAAGGAAATATTTTGACTACTGCTTGCACACTACTGGCTTTCTCAGCACCTTACCTGATTTTGTAGGTGGACATTTATCCACATCATAAAAATCACCTAAAAGCTCCTTCTGGCTGATAGAGTTGGGGGAATTTTTTTAACTATAGAGCTACATCACTTACATCACTGTAAATTATTGAAAGTGATATATGTTCTACAGCTCTCTGGTTTCATTTTACCATAGAAATCGGTCTGGATTCAAGTGAATTCATAATCTCATTTTCCTGGAATATTAAGAAAGAACAGTACATCAAAAAGGACAGAAAGAAATCTGTTATATAACTCCAAAGCAGGGGGAAGAGAAGAATGGTAAGGTGTAATTGAAGAGGAATCTTTTTCAGCCAAGATTTTAGTAGAAGTTTCATTTGTCTGTTCTATGATCAATGTTTTATTCAAATTCAGTAATATGAAACTTAATCACACAGAAAGAACATTGAAAAATATAGTTAATAGCATCTTTTACAATATTTTATCATGGCACATACTGCACAAAGTTAATGTAATATAGTTACAATAATGTACAAAAATAAAACAAAAAATTGATTTGAGAATGAGTGAAAACTGTTCCATCACATTATATATTTTTGGAAATCTAATTTTGTCAAATTTTTTGAAGTGAATGTAACATTTATAATTGCAAATGAGAAAATTAGCATGAGAGCACATTAAAAAAAATAGAGGAATCATTATGCTTAGTATGCATGAGTCACTAAAGCGTGGTGAGTAGGAGGTTCTGTGTAGTAACCTGAATTGTACTGAAGATACAGTACACTTTGTATGCTCTCTCTCTCTCTCTCTTCAGAGGCTCATGAACCAAACCTCCAAGCAGTACAGATGAATAGAATTTTGGATATTTTTTCTTGAACAATTTTATGTGATTATTAAAGATGTACAAGCTGTTTTACATACAGTAGGATGGAAACTGGACAGAGGAACATAAGCTAAGGCACAAAACCAAGACAAGCCTATCTGCTTTTCTGAAAATGATTGTCTGTTGTAATCAACATAACTTTTATAGTATATTCCACATGTCAGCTAATACGACATAAATGATTCTTTTCTGTAGTTTTTGGGCTCAGGTCCATACAAGTCAGTCAAATCACATTATTGCATGCAGATGCTGAAAATTCTGCTGGTCTCAGTGCTCTGCAGTCTCATTTTTCATCCTGCTTATGCCGACTCAGAATGTAAGCATAAAGAATCCAAGTGAGTCAAACTTTAGAAATACAAATTCCAGCCACAATGAGTAATTGGACCCCAGTCCTACCAAGTGGACAAAATTTTACACTAGGAAAAAATAAATTAAATGATAACAGTCATTTCCACAGGGTGCACAAAGAGGAAATGAACAAAGCATGACATTAGTTAACCTCTGCAAAACATATCCCTAAACCAGAACAAATATAGATTAATTCCTTTTGCTCAATCACTCTTCTAACTCCCCAAAATTACATCAAATATTCCCCTTCATCCTGCTGTTTCTTCAGACCCATCTTTCCTCCTAATAAGCAGGAAATGAAATGGTAATGTGAATTCTGGAGGCCTGAACAATTTCACATATATTTTGTTCCACTACAGAACCTAAAAGTTTGGTTTCGTTACATCATTCCTTGTAATGTGTTTATCAGTAAGAATAACCATGACAAATTCATCCTGCATTCATTATCAGATATTTTCATATTTTACAAATTTGGGCTAAGCAAGTAGAAGTACCGTCATATCTCACAAACATTGGCAAGTATTAAATACTTACAAAAGAGGCTTTTTTCATATCATTGAATTGTTGCAGTGTATGTACTGTGATTTATATTTGTTTAAAAAGGGGGAAATTTATATTTCCTACAAAAAATACCTGAAAAATTCACTACCACTAGATCCTTTTTATACTCTTAGAATTTGCTCACAAATTCTCCACTTTCCCTCTAAAATGTCTCAGTGCAGGAAGGCAGGTCTTAGTCACCCAGAATTATTTCAGTCAATGACTGAAATAAAGGTCAAACCATGAGGAACGTTCAGAAGGACTAGGAAGGAGCTGGGTAAACAAAGAAACAGAATTAGGTGGATCTTATTACAAGCAGTTGATCTGCTGGGCTTTCTCATCAGGACTGTTGAACACTGCTCGAGTTCCTTAAGTGCCTTGCAGCTCTGCACACAGAGCAGATCCTCCCTTCCCAAAAACCTCCTAAAAAAGATCTTGAAATCTTTTTTAAACCCCAAGAACTTGCTGAGTTGCTTAACTGACATCATATACACTTTTGTGTGCATGTAAAAGAAGAAGAAATATAAAAAGACAAATCATGAATCATCCATTTTAAGCATCCTTTTAACTGGATGTAACCACTGTGATAAAATAGGTGTCTCAAGACAGCTGTCAGGTAAAAAACAGAAATAGGAGGCTAATGAAAGGAGATTTCTAAAAAAGAAAATTATTTGAAGGGTAAACTGATGACTTAGAGGAGATGACAGTACATAGATGGATAAAGCTATGAGGAGAGTCTCAAAATGCAAGCAAGATCATCATTCTTTCATTCTCCCTCAACTTCCTTGATTTTGATTGTGGCCTCGGGCCATGAGTACAACACACACACACTAAATAATAAAGAGTGAAATAGGTCTTTTAGGCATTCTCTATTTCAGAGGAGCTCTTGACCTACGAACATCCTGGAAATAGTTTTCTCGGCACTGTCATAAATAAATTGGGCCATTTGTTGCTTGAGGGGTCCATTCTGGCAAGACTTTTCAGAACAAAAAATAGGCCATGACTGCTGACAGAGGTTGAACAGGTCTTTTTGAGTGCATTGAAAAGATGCTAAAGAATACAAATGGACTGAAAAAAAACTAATGTAAACATGAAAAAAAATTATATATTTATATTCTTCATACATTTGTAGCAAAGTTTGGAGCAAAGATTCAAGTCTTTTCTATGTGTGTAATATAAAAGTTAAGAGTTGTCCATTTCTTTTAAAATACTGACTTCTTAAAAATAAAATTAATAAACAAACTGATAATGTTCATAAAAGAAAGTATTTACATTAATTGAAATTCTATTATTTATTTATTTATTTGAAAATATTGAAATAGAAAAGCTTTTCAACAAAGGTAGGGAACTTCCTTATTAAAGAGCATTTCTAGAATCCAGAATCCTAGGACTTACAGGATGTAGGATCACAAAGGGCCTCAATGTTTTGCAATAGTCTAGAGGAATTCTGAAGTCAAATTTCTGAAAAAGTAAGCAGAAAGCTGCTTCACACCTCAGTGTCTCAAAATTGTTGACCAACATCAACATATTTTCTTGTTAGCCTTCATAAAGACTCCTTCAGTTTATCAAGTCTTAGTTCCCTGCTGTATAATGGACAGCAGGGAACAGAAAAAAAAGATTAAACAGAAAAAAAAATAATTACAGTTCTATTCAGCACTTGTATCTCTTTCCTGGTATTTTGTAGAAAAGGAGAGCAAAAAAACCAAAAAATTTTGGCCAGAAAAACAAAAGAGTTTACTCCACGTGGAATTAATCACCTCTTGTACAAGTGGTAAACATTGCCCAATAAACATATTTAATTTAAATCAATGAATGGGGTTCAAGTGTGACAAGTATCCTGCAAGAACTCCTGATTTAGAGGATGAACTATCCTTCTTTAGAATCCTATGTGACTGTTACCTGCATATGTCCTTCTTTATCAAAAATGTTATATTGGTTACCAAAATTATTTATGAATTGTCCACACAGCGTTGGATTCTCCCCTTGGCAGGTTGCATTAAAGCTGGAGATCCAATAAACCCAGTTATCTCAGATGTCAGGTGGTCATTACGAGAAATTATTAAAAAAACAAATCTTCAAAGGTCTCCTGTAGCTGATATGCTAGGATTTTCAGTCAACCAGGTGAAAAATTCCCAAATTTGTATAGAAGAGAGTAAACCTGTCTAGATGCTTTTGAATTGAAAGCCTTGTCAAAATCAAAATTCAGTAACATTTACATGTTCTGTGAGAATATGCCAATTTCTATGCATTTCTGGTGGATAGTTTAAATATACTTTAAAATACATTCATCCATCTCTCCAGGTATTATTCCCCTGTTAACCTTACATTATTTCCAAGCACCAGGGGTTTTCACCTGGAGAGTAATGCTTTCTTTTTTTCCTCCATGACTAGGAATCGAACTTACCACTCACTTTCAGAAGTGAAATCTTATGTTTCCTTGCTTAGCTTAGGTATACTGCTTCTCTGTTTGCAAATTATCTTTGTTTGCATAGGTGTGGCTGGACTCTTCATCCAAACTGGCTACCTCAAAAACTGAGAAATCATCAGTCAACCCTCACAACACAGCAAATCCCACAATAACAATGAAAAATCATCTGATATGACAATTCTTTTGGAAATCTAAAAACGTGCTGCTTATAGAAATGATAAGTGGTCAGAAACATCCCTTTCAAACTTCTCTTAAAATTGATAAAATCAGTATAGTTAGAGCAGTTGCTGAGCAGTTCAGCTTCACAAAGTACCTGTTAAGTCTCCTGATCAGCCCTGCAGCAGTTTAGTTCAGGGTCAGAGATCCCAGAGTTGCCAGTGTGCATGCCAGCTGGAATGGAAGAGATATAAATAAAACATGTTGGTGGGGGTGGTAGTGAGGGAAAGTTGCTGTTCTTTTCCTGTGCATCCCTGCAGTTGGCAATTGCAATTCCACAGCAGCCCTGCCTGAACCACCCCATCTAGAACTAAAGAAATGTTTGTGTTTATAGCAATAGGGCAGATAGCAAATATGAAACTGCATACATCATGTAATTAGGAAAGTAGCATACAATGCAAGCTGAGGCTTGAATGCTACACCTGTACCCAGGCTGAGAGTACTCAAGTGGTAATTGACCTACCACTGGTAGCAGTGTATGTAGACAATATTCAGTGGCTAGGTAAGAACCCAGCATCCCTGGCAGGCACATTCTTCACAATCAAAATGTTTATCGTTACTGGAATTTATTAAACTTTGATTGGTTTTCCTGCAGTTTTTCATGCCAGGTATCTGCTTAAAGCTGATTCATTTTGATGTTTCTGATAAAAATGTTCAGTCATTTCCATGAATGATAGCAGAAGAGGAATCATACAATGGCTGTTCTGAAAACCTCTTGCATCACTTTCAATGAGAACCTCAGATAGCTCAAATGCATCTTTACTTGACATGAGAGATAAACAAAATAAAGATAGAGAAGAGAAAAATGAGGGTGAAGAGAAGTAAAATAAAAGGGAAAAACAGTTAAATAAATTTTCTTTTTCTATCACAGTTGACTCATTCTGTGCATAGTATTTGAGACAGTCACTTCACGGAATTTCTGGCAGAAATTTATCAGATGTTTCTTTGAGTATTGTACTTAAGGAGGAAAATAAAATAAGAACACAAACTCCACCTGGTATTTGGGAAGATGTCACATTGCATTGTCTTCAGGTAGCAGAAATAATTTTGTCTGATATCTTCCAGTTAGAACTAATACCCTGATTTCATATGCCACTGGCATACTAGCCCATTACTCAATTGGTTAATAAACAGCTATATTCAATAATCGTGGTGGACTGTGCCAAACTGTCAGTCTTTGCTCCAGAAACATATGTTGACAATTAATAATGATAATTTAATAAAAGAATCTATTACAAGCAGGTTTTGGTTGCTATGAATTTGTACAGAGGAGAAAGCACATTCAGGCTTTCAAGATCCTCTGCATCTAAAAGGAAAGGAAACAAGCAAAGTGGCTGATGTAGTATGGGTGCTTTCCCTTGATTAAGTGAAGAGTGTGACAAAGAAAGCAAGGAAACACAAGAAGATCCATCCAGAACTGTAAGGTATCAAGCTGTAGGGATCCTATGATAACAGTGCTAAGAGGCTGCATTAACGCAGCCAGAAAATACAAGCAGATAATCAACTGACAGTGAAAATGGCAGGGTGGATAAATCTGCTTCAACAGGGAGTCTGTTCAGAGGGACTGACACTGCTGTGTCGTGACGCAGTTCGGAGGGCTGCAGCGAGGCTGGCATGTGGCTCTGCCAGAACAATAGTGATTGACTACAGATGGGCACTTCCTCTCCAAAAACACTCCTCACAGCTCGCTGGCAGGGAAGGATACGCAGACACAAGCTCCAATCTCCATGGTAACCACTTACTTCAGCGTGACATCAAGCCCAGATCAAAACTCCATAGGCGTCAGATAGCACATGCTGTTTCTTTCCTTGAATTAATAATATTGATTCAAAAGGCAGGTTCCATTAACTGTTTCTACTCTATGCTGGGGATAATTACTGTCTGTGGTGCCGGTATTATTCCAGTGACTTGAAAACAGGAAGTGCAGCATCGAGTTAAATAATTCATGTTGTGCTGCTGCTCACTCTGTTCTTAGAAGCAGAATTATTGCTAACTGGGCATGGTAATTTCAGCACAGGGATGATAGGATTACGAAATGTCTAATTGCCCTCTCATGCGACAACATTACTTTTCTGAAAATTCTTTAATTCTTCCAAGCAGAGGGAAACAATCCAGACAACTGACAAAACAGGAACAGCCTGCATGAATACAGCTGAGATTTTCCTTCTGAAAGCAGTAAAAAGTGCAGTCAAGGCTTCATTCTCGTTCCCACTGCCTGTGCCCTTCTCTTCCCGAAAAAAAAAAGCTTTTCAAAACCAAAAAGCCAGTGCAGTGAGCCCACAGGGGAGGGAGTTCCTTATACTACTCCTTAGAAGTGCTTCCTCAGTCAATTACATGATGTTAGCAGGCTCTGTGGGGTTTCTCGGTTAATCTTCCAAAGCTGCAAGGTTGGTAGTTGTGATACAGTCTGCCAGGGTAGGCTTGCTTGTAAATTTGGAGAAAAGTGGAAGAGAAAGTTTCAGGTTTCTGTGATACATGCTAAGTGCCTCAAGGAGAAAAGCCTGAACAAAACAGGACAGTTCCACTTCTTAGTGAGGGCTGAAAATCAGGCATTTTTTACAGTATGGGCAGAAATATTTTTGGCATCCAAACAAGTTTTTCTGTTCACATAAAGAAAGCTGCAGCTTTGGGGACATATTAGGAGACTGAGTATGTGCAAGCATTTAGGAATGTCAGAGACAATAAGTCACCTGGGCAGTAGGGTCACCCAATGCCTAAGCAAATGCTCTTACTCACTATGAGAAGCACTGATTAGCTGATTTGTTTGGAAATCTTGAAGGAGAATGGATTTCTTGAAGGAACTGGAGGTTCATCTGATTCTGTATTTGCACTGGAGAAAAACACACACACTTAATGAACTTCCACACCAGACTAAAAGGTACCAACAGAACTCAGGGGCTCATGGGACTAAGAAGTTCTAGTAGGCAAGAACAGGTTGACTGCTTCAGACCAAGAGTTCACCTAACCCAGTAACCATAAGCCTACACCATGAGAATGGAAGAAGAGGGCAAGAACAGGCCACCAAGTGCAAGGACAGGGAAATAACTGCATTTTCCCCATATTTTCCCCACTTTCTGCAGATGGGGACCTGTTAAATTTACATTAGGGGCAGAATTATTTCTCTAATGATTTCTTGTTCGAATTATTTTAAAAAATGTATATTAGTCATAAGATTAACAAGTTGTGGTGTTAATAGAACCAGTTCAGTAAGGACAGTTAAGTTTTCGTGACAAGAAAGGATCTAAAATTGGAAAGACAGGACCATTTAAAGAATCTGAATGAGTTGAGACATTAGAGATCAGGTCTGTATTAAATTTATCACAGATATTGTGCAATCTAAGACATCAGTCTGCACTTCATGTGTGATCTGAGCTCACTGTGCACATGGTGTGACCCACCACTGCAGTGGTGGGTCGCAGCAGCCACACGTAGAATGAGAAACAGCTCTGAGGAGTTCAGCATCACACCTACTGCTTGCTGGCAACTGCTAGCCATGACTGTCCTTCAAACTCAGGGTTAGGGTTTGGGCACAGCCGCGGGCTGTTGTTTTCTGACAAACTCAGAGCAATTGACATTTCTAAAAATGGATTGTTGAAATGTGCTAGTCATAACATTCTGTTATCTTCTTCCCAACTTCACAAAGCACATGCTTAATTCAGCCATTTCATCTAAATGGTTTTTTACTTAGTAGATCTCAGTGTCTTTCCCTCAGCCATCTGTCAGTGGTACTGACACAGTACACAGGGCTTTGGAATTAAAAATCAGAATCACCACAACAAAATTCAAGATAAGGGGAGAGATACTGAATATTGTTTTCTCTCTTACACACACATACACCCACGTATGTACTTATATAGTGCGGTCTTTGACAAGGTGGTTATGGATCTCTTCCAACTAGAGATATTCTATGATTTTATGATTTAAAAAAAATACAAAACTGTTGAGAATGTTCCATTTCTGTTTCTGCTCTTTAACACCACTAGGATAGAGGGTTCATACTACCTTCCTGTATCCATTGTCCCAATGTTGTACTAATATACAGGAGTTCCTTATCACATGCCTATCACATGCCTAGGCCTATGGTAATGCTCTTTATTCAGGCATGAGAAAAAAAGATGGTCTGTCGAGAGAAAAGATATAAATATGAAAATACACATGAAAATTAAAGGAGACAATGAGAAAATATTAATACATTTTAAAGATGGTTTACATACTGGCTGTCAATCAGAAACACAAGAGAGCTTAGCACATCATTAGGAACAACCTATCCACAGTGAGATGCAATATGTAAGAGAATGAAGCTGGCCTTTTGAAAATACATACATGTGGAGGAACATATTTGGGACAAAAGTGAAGGAAAAGATGCTAGGATCACAGAAAAAAAAAAGCTTAAGACCTGCTTTCATGTGAAATTTGCCCTTTAAATAATTTAAAGTGGTACAAATGTTATCCTAAGCGCCATCTTGGCCTCAGAAGTCCCAAAATCAGCTAACTTGTTTCCCCACGAGACAGCATAGCTCAGGGGCTGACTGAGTTAGTCATCACACAGCAGTGTCGTAGACAAAATAGGTGTTGGTCCATGAGAAGAATGGACTTTGTAGAAAGAATTATCTTTTATCAGGTTACCTGACATAATGGGAAGCAATAAACAGGCTTCTGAGGATAAAATCTTTCAGAGCAGGAAAACAGACTACATTGTCTTTACTCTCGTGGAGTTCCTCTTATAAGATTTTTATGGTGCTTATATATCCAGGCAATTAACTTATGAAATATTTATGCAATGCTGATTAATAGCATGTTATAACAATATTAGCATAATAATATTGTCATTGCCTAAAGTTATGTGATCTGCAGTAAAAAAACAGCAATTGGAGATATACAGGAGAGTGGTTAAACATCAGTAAGAATGTATAGACAAAAGAGACATGGAGATAAGACACTGAAACAAAAGCTGTTGAACATCCTTTCAAAGCTGGACTGTTTTCTGCTCAAGTGTGTAACAATTGATATGGACATTATGTTTCAATCTCTGCAATATTGCTGCAACATTTTATTTTAAATTTGTATTTTGACACCAGTTTCTTGAGGCATATACAGCTTAACTGATGGTACATTTCATTGTCAGACCACATTCATGACATTTTGCATTATTGATTAATTTTCAGTGAATTGGAAAGAGAAGCTGAGGTGTCAAAGACAATAAAATTCCTGCAAATTCCGTTAAGAATATTGCTTGGTTAAAGGAGAACACCAGAAAGGAAAAGACAGGCAGAATTCATCTGTTACATGTCTTGTTTTGGCAGCAGAACACATGTACCTACTGGCCAGTCAGCCAAGTGTAGTGACTGGCAAACACAAATGTGCACAGCTTTGGGTAGTCACAGCTAATGACTAATTTCATCTGTTCTGTGGTTCTTCAAACAACATACTCTTATAGCCTTATCTGCAGAAGTGTTGCAATACTAAAAGTTGGCAAAACTGTCAGTAATGTTGAAGACATATGCTATTCCCTACTATCCAGACAAGTCAACTTCACATTACAAATAGCCTTACAAGTATCTAAAAGCTCCTGAAAGCCATTTTCTGTAGCATAACATCCTACCAAATGCAGTGTTGAATTGCCACAGGGGTATGTTCCAACTTCAATATTCACAAGTTTTAACATCTTATAAACTAAGGGTCGGCATCACTGAAGAGTACAAACAACCATCTTCTGCCTTTAGTTGGTGTGTCAGGTACACTGTGGAGTCCTGGAATAGAGACATATCAAAGTGTTATAAATGATCAACTAGCCAATCGGATAAAAGAATAAGTTTTTATTTTTCCATTTTAAATCTATCTGGGACAGCCACGGAAAACAACATTCGAATGTTGGGTGAAACAGATGACCGACAGCAGGGCTGCTATCTCGCACTGTTCCACTATTTGCTGGTGGTTGAGTCCGGGTTCTTATACTGTATTTTGTGCCTCCCGGCAACAGAGGTATTGTGTTTTCAAATTCAAACCCAGTCTTTCACTTGATGATGAATCCTGAACAGGTTTCCCAGTGCTGGGCCACGTCTGAAAGGATTTTCCGGGAATCCTCTTTTGGGATGATGATGTTCTCAAATGCAGGGTCCACCCTCGAAATGGGTATCGATGGGTTGATGGTGGGTTGATGGTCCAGGTGCCCAAAATCTGATTAGCTCAAGGAGCTACATCCTGGCAAGCCACCCTCCTTTCTGGTGTAAATCAAGATGTTAATTCGTACACAAAGCATGTCCCGGTATTTGGAAAACGCCTGCCCCATTCCAGGAACCGAGGTTAGTCTTACATTACAGGGTTACAAAAATATACATTCTATCATCTACTACATTTACTATAACTTCTATGTTTAATTGCACGAATTTATAATCATACCTATCACAGAAGGAAGTAACTGAGCGTGCAGCTGCCTAATGTTGGAAGCTGATCTGAAATGCAAGTTTGACTCCAACCCATGTGGTGCTTCTCTCCATCCCCACCCCATGACAGCACTGTGCCACCAAGCAATCAGACACTTCAGGGACCTGCATGTTCTGCTAAAAAACACTTTCTGCTGGGTTTACCTTTTAACAGGACAGATCATGAACTTCATGATCTGGATGACCACAATGAGTGGTTCAAGAGTCCTCATCTGGCAGCAAAGGAGTTTACTCCTTTCACAGACAGGGTAGCCTTAGCTTATGAAACCATAGCTCTCAACAAACAACTCAACAAACTACTTGTTGTATATCACCTGAGTACTTTGCCAAAGGGACACATTAGGAAGACAGGACTGCAGAAGAGGTGCTAAGAAATATATCTGCCCTAATCAGCAATCAGCCTAGAATCTGCATCAAATTTTCTGTGCTCCAAAGGGACTGAAGTGGCCAATGAGCTCTGAAGAGATGTTTAGCAAGGCGAACCATTTTATTATTATGTGAGAAGGATATTTATATGGGAATATATATGTAGAAAGAAAAATATCAGAGTGAATAAAAGTTCACTAATATCTTAGTTGCAGCAATCAGGTGCAGTGATTTTGACTCCATTTTTGTTAGGGATGACAATGTGGCTTGAATAGTTCCTTAAAACATATGCTACAAACTATGCTTCATGCCTGTACAATTGTTTTAAAAATACATAAACAACTCTCAAAATAAAGGCACTCATCTGGTCACACTGACTCTCCCCTTATAACACAAAATTTAGCGTTCTGTATATAAATTTGAACACCACAATAATAAACCTTGGCTCTATAAATAGATTGACTTGCAAACCCTGACTTTTAAAAAGCAGAGTTCTATTCTGAGCTGGAACAATACATTGTCCTTGGAAGCTTATTTTAAAGCTTTTCTTTAAGTGCAGGTTTTCTTTTCTTTGTTCAATGTTTTGTCATCGCAATGCAACGCTCCTATTGAGAGTAGTCACAGGAACAGAAAAGAGTTTTTTGCAGAGAAGGTTTTTGTTTATTTACTTGGGTGTTTTGTACATATAAACATCATTGAATGGCTGCAATTTCATTTGAAGGACAACAAGAGGTCTTCAGGTCCTCAGATGAAATAAGTGCTAGAAAATT
Source organism: Trochalopteron elliotii (assembly GCA_024734555.1). NCBI lineage: Eukaryota > Metazoa > Chordata > Aves > Passeriformes > Leiothrichidae > Trochalopteron > Trochalopteron elliotii. Next base: position 3,796,396 of record JANPWX010000078.1, on the reverse strand, counting down.
GTTGCACTTATAGTATGTGCTTGTCTGCCCACTCATCTCTCACTCACTTTTCCTGTCTTTAATCAGATCTTGTTGTTACAGAGTAACAGTTTTCTTTGCTAGAGAAAAACAAATTATATATATATATATATATATATATATATATAAAATATATATATACATATTGTTGTAAATTACTTGTACTGCAGGATTCTCAGATAATGCAATTTCCCTTTAATTTGATTTTACATCCTGTTCCTCGAACAATGCACAGAATAAGAAAGAAAAAACATTTTAACAGAAAATGCCTTCTTAAGTTTGGCAGTCGCATGAGCATGACCAGGCCGTGTGTCACATAGAGGTCCACATGCACAAGGTCCATGCCTCCAGCTGGAGCTGCCCGCAAGCCCCGGGGGAATGCCACCTGCATGGTAAGCAGCAGGCAGCCCCTGGAGACTGCTTCTCCAGCTACAATTCCTCCTTAATGAGAAGGGGGAGGGGAGGAAGTGTTCTGAATTACAATGGCAGAATGGGAAACCCCTGAAGTGACAAAATGCTGAATTATTCATTGTGCAGTTTCTAATTGTTCTTGAAGTTAGCGGTACCATTTGTAGCCTTATCAGCTCAACATTGCCATTTTTCCCTCTTCTCCCTCCTTCCACAGTACTAGAGAATTGAGGGAGAAGGAAAACATTCCTGAAATGCTCACTGCAGTCCAGCAGTGAGCCATAACTGAAAACTAAATGCAGGTTAAATCTGAATGTTGCCTGTTATCTATAGGCATACATTACAATCTCAATTCTGAGATTTAATACAATTACTCATTAACAGTCACAGCAATTCTGGGTCTAGGTCTATTTTCATGTTGGGTGTCTAGCATCAAGAGCTTCAGAGAGAGCAGCAAGAAACCCAGTGCTGAACAATTATTGGCTAAACTGTCCATGAGGAAAGTATTTTCCTGTCTTTCATGGAAGGAGATGGTGATTGGCTAATACCTGGATGCATAGAGATGTGCACTATTAAAAGAAGAGAATCACAATTAAACATGGCATTATCCAGACTAACATGCAGCTCCAGTCTGAACAGAACTGAAGTGACATCAGTTGTAGTGACATTAGACAATAACAGCTCATTCCATATATTAAGTAAGCAGTATGAGGTGAAAAATTACATTTCGAATGCTGTTTTTTTGAATTTTTTTCTGCTATGCCCTATATGAGTAAATAGCTAATTAGGGACATCCACTTGACACAGTGTTTGCATGTTATTATTGCTCATTTCTTTATCATTTTGCATCTTGAAACCATGTTTTCCCATCTAAATTAACTATTCCCAACCTTTGAATTCCACATTTCTATTTTCTGAATTTCCGTCCTCTGGCTCTAAGTTCTTTCTGGCTTTACTGTAGCCTTTTGAGATGGTAAGATTAGAACTCATTGATTCATGTAATGGCATTATACATGCTAACATGTTGTTTCCTTTTTGACCACCAATGCAGAATGAGCAAAGGTCAATTAATCTGACACCACTGCTTATCCTTCTGATCAATACTGCCTCATTGTTTCCTTGTTCTCACACATCTGTCTGCCTGTTGGTACACTCAGATTGCAAGGTTTTTCAGGCTACAGAATTTTACTCTCTGTATGTAATGGATGTGCAGAGGCCTGATCAGTCTGGAGATTTTGCTGCCAGATAAATAGTTCATATACAAATGACAAAGAATAAAGGGTTCACACCAGCGCCTTAGAAGTTTTTTTTTGTTTTTCCAGAGTGACTTCAGCTAATTTAAAACTCAGTAATATGTATAAATCAAATTATTTACTGGGATATACATTACTTAACATTAACATTTATGTTTATTGAATTTCATTTGCCATCAAGCTGCACAACTCATTAGATTCCCTGAATCTATTACATACAAAGTCTCAGATGGATATTCTCTCTTGATAAGTCTCTATGCTGCAGATAGGTAGAAGCTAGGAAGGTATACCAGGAGAAATATTAACGTTTACCTTTCTTCTTGGTATGTTCTTTTCCTACATGTTTGCTATCAGAAATAGAGTCCTGGAGAAAGCCGATTTATAATCTGAGTCAGGATAGCTAGTCTAATGCTCCTAGGTCTTTCTGAACCTGAATTGGTTAATATTAATAGCTGTGTCATATACAGGTTTTGTCACCTTTTTGCTCTTTCCTTCTGTATGAGTATTTTTAACTGTATGTAAATGAAATAAAAGGTCAAACAACCTCACTCTCTTTTTTTTGATGAAATTTGAATGCCTTTTTTATCCTTTACCAGGTTATTACTCCATGACAGTACTGCAAACCTGTAAACCAATTGTTTTTAGCTGCCCCAAGGACTTTCCACTTGGGATTTAGCAAGCACTTTGAAAACCCCATTCAACATTTCCAATCCTATTTTGTCTACCATTTTTTTTACACTGCAAAGTCTTTAAAGCCAAACCCCCATTGTATTCTTGTGTGATGTCAAGCATGTTTATTTTCCTTTAACCAGGAAGTTTTAGAAATTATATTTGAATTACTGTTTCAGCATTGTACCAGTCATTCAAAGAAAACTTGTGAGTATTCAGTGTTCAAGATCTTTCTCTAAGCAATTTTGGAGACATACACATGCAAACACTCACACAAAACTTGAGAATTAAGAACTACAAATCACTTTAATTAGAAGTCACAAGCCTCTGTTATACTTTCAGCAGCTTCACTCAAACTCCAGCACTCAGACACATGTACAGCCCTGTGCTCAGGGCCTGCTGCTCATCAGTTAATCAATTTGTCTGAGTGTCTTTATTTCTGATAATAACCTGATCCTTATTATTTTTCAAGAGGTTATCCTCTGCAAGGGGTAGAAATAATTTATCATCCCTGTAATGTTCTTTAATTGCTCCCCCTGATGTTCATGAAAACCAACCAATTAAATCCCTAGAAGCTTTTCTGTTTACAGTGTAGCACTGAATGTTATTTATTTTTTTCTATTTAGCTATTTACTATTCAAACTCGATATTACCACTACAAATTGTCATTGCCTGTTTTATGTGTCACATCACTTGAGTTCCATACGCTGGAAGACATCTGTTTGACTGGAGTAATTTTGAGAGCCTTGTCTGGTATCCATGATACCCTCCCTTCCAAAACACAGGCACACAAACTTTTAAGTGCTTGCCAGCACTGTACTCTGGTCCCAGTTTATTATCTGTAGTTGCTGCACATCCACTGTGGTGCAGGATCCCAGAATTGTCTGATGTCAATACACAAGAAAGGGTTCAGCACCGTAAGCCATATGCCTCAGAACTATACCCTAATACACAATCACAGGTACCCTCTTCATGTCTCTGATGTATTATTCATAAAATGTCTTTAAAGAAGCATCATTTTGAAGGGTGATATGTTTTAGCACTGCAATAGATTTAAAGAAACAGTACTTTGTCTTTAACTCCAGCTTTTCTGACAGTGACTATCAGTTTCTGTCTGGAAGGACTACTTTATCGTTCCAGTTGTTGGGAAGCTTGAACAGCATCAGTGTTTCAACAAATTAATTAGATGCTCTCTAAATTAGCATACTCTGACTCTGCAGGTTGTCCATTAACTGTCCATAACTGATTCATTAATTAGAACAAGGTAGAGCACTACCTACTGTTGTTACAAGGCAGAGTTTATTATGAAGTGAAGATAATTAAATGCATAAGTATGAAATCACTCAGACCACCATATAAATGCTTCCCTAGAGCACTCCCTAGTTTGGGCAGTTTAAATTAAAAGGGCTAAGATAATTCTTTATAACCTCAAAATTATATCTTCAAGAATAGAAGCTTTTATGCGGGTCTAGGAAAAGGGAATTTGAAGTGCTGCTCATATTGAGGTGAAAACAATCTTGACTACTGAAATCTTCCTGCTTCATCTATTATTGTGCTAGCCACAGTTCTACTGGCTGCATCTACACCAGTGAATTAAACGGGCCATGGATCATTCTTTGGACCTGAGGCCAGCTGGCAGTGCATAGCTCCTATTGGTCCATAGAGCTAAGCACTCTTCCCTCCCAGAACACAGTAGCCAAGTCCAAATGGCCTATTAGGAATGATCTCCTGTCCCTAGTGACTCCCTAAATGGGCCCAGGCACAGCTGGCACAGAACAAAACCAAGCTAAGGATCATGCTAACAATTAACAGTACTGTTAAACACAGAGAGCTCTTGAACCCATTCCTGAACTATTTAGTTTCGCAGCACAAACTTAGTGACTGTGTTTCCAAAAGGACTCGATAAACACTTTTGATATATTTACAGTCTCCCAGAAAAAAAACAACTTCATCCTCTCAGAACTTATTATTTATAAATTGTAACAAAATCTACAAATAGTACTTTCAGAACACGTATTCCTTGATCCCAAAAGTGTATATTTTCTCCTAATTCTACCTTAAATTTTGAAGACTCTAACTTCAGAGAGCAGTTCAGCTGGAAACACTGTCAAGAAGATAGTGGGATGGCAGGTTAGCTAATAGGGAATAAATTACCAACCACCAGCTGAACTGTAAAAAGCTGGCATTTATGAAGGAGACAAGCTGAGGGTTTGGTGTATCAAACCTCCAGCTTATCTGGCCAGAATTTATATATCTGTGAACCACCAGTCATGGTAAGTCACTACTCTGGTGAAGTCAGCTGCATCAAAGAACTTTTTTTATGGGCCTTAGGGAAGGGCTCTTAGAGCTTTTTAAAGTAATCAAAGGAAGAGAGTAATTCTCTTTAGACCCATAACATGTGCTAAAAACAAGTGGCTGTGAGTCTGCTTACTGGAAAGTGAGAAGATGGAATAGTACCTGAAGGTTTCTCTCCATTTCATCATGTTCCAAGAACCTAAAGGAAGACCTTCAACATAAGGAAAAATAATATATTTGATTACAGATGGTTGGGAAACAAGTTTTCCAGTCTATAAAACACTGATATGGATCTCTTGGTTCAAGACTGGGGAAAGTACAGAACAGCTTACAAAGCCTTAGAGAGGAGGAAGCCAATGTATAGAAGTGCTAATGACTAGGGTACTCACGCTGTGAGACTTCTAAGTACATGCTGTGAATCTGAGAGAAGAAGAATTTCATCTTGCTTATCATACCTCAGGCTTATGACCTAACCACCAGACTGATTTTCAATATGTGATTTTTTTCCTCACATTTAGCCAAAAATGTGTTCTCTTCTGTGTCAGTTTTGATTGGGGTAGAGTCAATACTCTTCACAGTGGCTGTTTTTGAATCTGTGCTGAACCCAGTGTTGATGATATAGAGATGGTTTTGTTATTGCTGAGCAGGGCTTACACAGAGCCAAGGCCTTTTCTGCTCTTTATCTTGCCACTGGGGTTGCATGGCAGGGTGGGAGGAGATACTGCTAGACAAGTGACCACAGCTGACACAAGGGATATTCCAGACCATATGATATCATGCTCAGTTTATAAAATAGGAGGAAGAAGGAGGAAGGGGAGGAACATGCACTGATGGTGATGGAGCCCTGCTCTCCTGGGAATGGCTGAACACCTGCCTGCCCATGGGAAGCAGTGAATGATTCCTTGTTTTGCTTTGCTTGCATGTGCAGCTCTTGCTTTTCTTAAGAAACTATTTAAGCCTATGATTTTTCTCACCGTTACCCTTACAGTTCCCTCCCCAGTCCTTCTAGCGGGGAAGGGGGCAAGTAAGTATGTGAGGCTTGGTTGCTGGCTGAGGTTAAACCATAAGACCTTCAAAATAATTTTTCAGATATACTGCTGGAAGCAATACATTTCTATTGCAAAATTTGATTTAACTGAATTGGCATTTTCCAAACAGAAACAATCTCAGCCTGTGCTAGTAATGCGTCTACATTATTTTAGGCTGTTTGAAGAATTTCACTGTGCAAAGTGCATTGCAGCAGATACTTTATTCTGAAACACTGAAGAAATTGATTAGCTATAAATGTCAACAAAATTAATAACTAATTTCTTTAATGCTGTTAGAATTAAAATAATTAAAACAGCAAGAACTGTTAGTTCTCTTGTGTTCCTCAAGTGATGAACATTAACAAAGATAAAAAGAAGAAAAGATATAATCAAATGCTTCTGCTATGAACTGAATAGCAAACACTTTCAAACTTATACAAGTTATTCCTTAACCAGTCATCTGAAGTATCTTGCATTTCCTATTTTTTTCTTTAGTCACTTCTACTTCCTCTGCAGTTCTATTTCTTAGATTTTTAACAATCTGATCTCTTTTGTTTTTATGGAGTATTAATGTTTTATATTCCCTCAATACTTTGACCTCTTCTTTAGCCTTTGTGTTACATCGGGTAATATCCAACTGAAAGATCCATGTACTCAGAGAGATTTCCAGGAAATGACAGGTCAGTTTCAGAGGTATTACCAATCATTAATGGTCACATTTGGTTTCCTTCCTCCAAAACAAAAATAATAAAAGTTGTTTCATTTGGTAAAGAAAGCAGTTTATGAACAGCTATTTTCATGTGCATTGTTTTAACCTTGCCCTAGTCTAAGGAATAGTTTAATGATATCTCATTCTAAGCCACCAAAAAACAAAGTGTATAATTTATAAAACACAGAAAAGATATTCCAGATTTGCACAATATATTTTCTAAAATTACTTTCTTGGTCATATCACTGAGTTTTCAATAGGTGAATGTCGTCATTAACAACAAAGCATTTTTACATGTTGGATTTTTCGAAAATAAAATCCCTCATATCTGTTCATCATCTTTTTTCATGATGGTTCAATATTTCAAGCTTGAAGGCATTGGAAGTAGTGTAGCTCATGTGTATTTTAAAAACACTTTGTATATGCCAGCCATCATCATTAATTTGTATATCATTCAAATTACAATCGAAAATGTGTTAACAGCCCTATAAGACAGTCCATTAATATATAACAATTTTATTGTGATATTTGCAAAACAAGTAGCATTTTTTGTGTTCACATGCCTTTTTTTTCATTATTGCACCTGTTAAACTTGTCCAGTATAGCTACACTAAATGCATTGTCATTTCCTCTCCATATCTTCCAGTATTTAATTCTATTCTTTGCAATATTGCCAACATCATCAATGTCATCATATTTTTATGTAAGTTATACTGACAGATAATGACGTCAATTAAGTCAACAGGAAAACATGAAAAGAACATAATGATTATATTAAATAACTATAGTGAGTGAGTGAGCATCCTATGCCTAAATCAAAGGTTTCTGCTTGTTCTGACAGAATCAAGCATGACAGTATTCCTGTCAATAAATATAATAAGTCCAATATATTGGGAGGTATCCTTTGCAGAATGAGGCTTACTGGATTCAAATGCATCATCACAAGGTCACTGTTGTGACTCCAGTGGTGTCTGCTGTCATCTGAAGGAGAACTGAAAAAATTTATTTGGAATAAATTATGAGAGGGAAACAAGAAAAAACCTTCAACAATTATTATAAATTTGTACTGTGCAAAAATTTACAACACTTTTTTTAAAAAAAATGTGTCTATAATTCAATTATCCTCCTTTATACTTCATGTCTTCTTTTTAAAATCCTCATAGCTGTCATCCATGTAAATAATCTTTTCAAAATGTCATCAAGTTCTTGACCTCCATCATGTCTCAGGGCCTTACATCTCCCTTGCTTTAATTAGTAGTGATTCTTCTTGCACTGACATGCAAGAAAAAAGGTATCTGACAACTTCCAGTATCACTATTTTAACATATTTTGAATAGTACTCTAAACCTTTGAATTTTCACAGAACTTGAATTTTACTGGGCAACACATATGGAAATGTGCTTTTGGGTGAGTTTTTGTTGTTTGTTTCATTAGGAATTTTTGCCAGCTCTGAATAAGTCTTAATTCTTGCAAGCATGACACACTAAACAATGTCTTCAATATCTACCTGCTGGGTGGCTGGCCAGTTCCTTTCTTTCACTGCAATTACAGTTTTGGCAAGCTTTTGACACAACTATGCAACCATACTTCTGTCTGGCATATAGTAAAATATTATATAGGGTAAATTGCTATTAATGATCAGCACTTAAGTACCTCTTCAAAATCCTGCAAGCATACTAATTGATTAATACACAGCACTTGCATTGGAAGTGAAATGCCTTCATAGTAAAGTCACAACATACTACTAGAAAGCTGTGCTGTAATTATATAGACCTCTTTCTATAATATTTAATGGGATGAGCATCTGTTTTCCCCAACTGTTTCAAAACGCAGTTAGCACCTACTTGTTTTGTTTGCAAAGCAACTAATCAAGAATAGTAAATCCCTTCTATTTAACGTAAGTAAGATTAAATTTTTACAAACTGACGCAAATGATAAAACACCAAAATTCTACCAACTGTAAATAGGGTCCAGATCTCTGCAATAAGATTGGTCCAGACCTCTACAATAGGATTCTTTATGAGTTTAATCTTGGAATAAAAAGTCTAATCTCTTTCTACTTAACATAAGTCTATGCCAGGAAATATATCCATATTTTCCTGAAGGAATTAACAACTGGATGGATCAACCCATTTCTCAAATTTTTATATATTTTCAAACCCAAAACATTTTGTCTTTTTATTTAGACTACTATAAAACTGTCTATCTCCTACCTATAACAGATGACATTTACAACATAAAAAATTAAGTTCTATATGCATGTCAATAAGTGTATAACACCTGCAAAGCTGATGCTAAAAAGCCCACATTGTGATTGCAAAGTGAAGCTTTCCAAGGTTAAGTAAGGACAGTTTGCCTAAGTATTTATAATGCAGTTCTCCATTATACATCCAGTTTAGAAAAGCCTTATTCTTGGTTAGTAAGACTGGAGAAGACTTGGTTGTGAGACTGGAAGCTCAGTTGACAGGATGGACTGGATCCACTTAACAAACAGCTCTTTAATATTTTGCTTTTTTTTTATTGTTCCTCACAGCATTCTGTGTTTTGTCCACTGCATGCCATTAAAATTCTTTACAGTGAAAAGCATCCTTTTGCTCACAGCCTTTTCTACCACTAGCACCACTGTCATATTTGAAAGTTTGTTAATGCTTATACGCTTTCATTCCAATATTGTGAGCTGAATAATAAGGATGAGTATTGCACATAAGGAACTAAGATAGTAAGAGACCAAAGTGCTCATTGATTTTACTTGAAAATTCCTGGATGTTTAGAACTATGCAGCTCTGCCCAGGGCTATATGTATTCAAAGATCATTTATCAACAATTTTGCAGAGAACTCATTCCAAAGAAAAAGTTTAAGGCAACTTTTAAGCAATACAAACCAACCTGAAGGCATAACCAAGAAAGATTTTGTTCTAGTGTTTGAGACAGGATTTAATCGTATTATTCACAGGGCAGGCTTTGTGCAGTCCCTGACCACATCTTTTCTATACCCATCAAGTTCTGTAAGAAATGACACAAGATCCTACAGGCAAGAGCATCTTTCCTTACATAGCTTTGATTTCCAGCCTGCCCACTGAATGGAAGCCTGAGGGAAAGCTACTTTAAAGGCTTTTTGGAATTTCAGTTATGATACGTGTATTTGAAAATTATGTTCTAGACCACTGAAGGTTATCTGACAACCCTGCTTTGGTTTCATTTATGAATTTGACAGATGTGGTGGGAAAACTTTCGTTTTCAATAACTGTTATATTAGCATTAAATGAAAAGTACTACTATTGGAATTGAATTTATATCACAGGCTGCATTAATAACCACATTTTTGAAAACCTAACAAACTTATGCAACTACTTAATTCAATTTACTTAAAAATATATTGCTAACTGATCTGTAAAGTAACTTTACATGTAACACATGTAATACAGTAAGATAGGTGGTCAGAACAAACCAAAAGTTTAAGAAACAAATGTGTAGTCTTCTCTAACAGCAACCCTTAAAGTATTTTTTTAAATATATTCAGTAGATTGCACTTAAGGAGAACAGAAAAGAAGGAAAAAAAAGGAGGAAGGAAAATTATTTACATATTTATGCCTGTGTGGTTCCAACAATGAATTTTAGGCCATTTATATCATGATTGACTGATAGTATGTAATACCTTTGCATCTGTTTCTGCTTTCATATAAAGAGATGTGAAGAAGAATTTAAAATAAAAATGAAACTAATCAGATAAGCTTTTGATGATTTTCTACTCTGTATTTCACCCAAGTGCAAAATGAATTAACTGAGATCACATTTCTGCCATAGAATTGAGAGATTGGGTAAAAAAATTTCCACTCCAGTACCCTAACCCTAATAATTACTTGCTTCAAATCCTACAATACGGTACATGAGAAATAAAACACAACAATAAAAACAAATCTGCTGCTTCCTAAACACTACTCCAAAACTGCTTTTAAATATGCAAATAAAATTCCATGCAATAGCAAGCACAGTGCTAAGCGTTTTTTAATGAAAGTAAATATTACCATTTCTAGAAGGAAGAATTTTATAAGATCATTTACATATATAATAAAAATTGACATATATCTTTGGCAAAAGTGGATGTTTTTTGAATGGAATATGTTGTAAATTAAGTTTATCAGAGCTAGGTTTCATGGCTCCCTGATACAGGTCACAAATAAAACATGTTTTGAAATTGTCCAGTTTGTGAAAGATTTCTGCTACACAAAAAAGGGCAAAAACTTGTGTAAGTGAATTGTGACGCTGGTACTTTATGTCAGGCAAAAGCTTATGAAAACAGTTTGTCTTGAGAGGTTTCTGACACAATGAAACTGGCACATGGAATCAGCTCTGTGAGCTTTGGGCACTTATTTGACTTCAACATATAACCAGGAAAGTGAGTTTCAAAAGGAGAAATTTCATTTTAACTCATTCCTACCCTTCTAGAATCCTGAAATAGATTGTTCTTCAGTTTTGTCTTTTTCTTATACCATGAGATCTCCAATTTTTCACAAAACCAACATGCAACTATATCTCATATACATAAAGTATAAGGAAGACCACATAAATATGTACCAGACATTTCTTTTCAATTTTGATTTATAAAACAAACATGAGGGAAAAAAAAGGAACAAGTTGTTTCAGTTGTCTCCATATATAACAGGCAGAACTATAGATTCTGCTAGGCTAAAATTACTTTACCAATACTTTTTATTACATGTAATTTCTTCAGTTTTTATTACTTTGCCTGATCACCAGGGATGAAATTTTCATTAGCAAAACTCTTTCTTAAGTTTTATCTCTTACAAAAAGTTTAGCAAAAAGGCAGCTGTTTTAGAGGATTAAGACATAGAAACACATATTATCTTGCCAAAGTTAACAAAAAAGTTTTTACTTTTTTAGAGCTTTAGCGTATTTTGTAGTTCTGGATGAGGGAACGAAAATTTAGTGATATGAAAAATTTGGGATGAAGGTATTTTCTGTCTTCTTAATAAGCTACATGAATGTTCCTGGAAAATCTCTGTTTAAGTACTCTTTATAGTGAAGGATATAAATCCCAATTTTTCACACATCCTTCCCCCCTTGAACATCAATTAGAGAACCAAAAATTTTTCCCTTGAATTTCTAGGACCTCTTTTTGTGTCAAGAGGTGGAAAGGATGTCAGGAAACTTCCCTGAGATCCTCCATAACCCTATCACAATGAGCAAAGGAAGTTCTCCTAGACTTTGCCTGTTTCCATAAGTCCTCTTATGTCATAGATGATTCTAAAGACACAGAAATATCTCAAGTGTTAGCTTAAAAATCATAGCAGTGCAGTAGTACATTAGTTAATTAACACTGACTATCATAGCTAACCTGATTTTTCTCTATATAAATATGTATATAAAATTTCAGATGGAAGATACATTTCTTCTGTCCTTCAGAGCTCACATGATTTTTGGCAAATGGAAGCATGGAACTTTTTGCAGTTCAATGCTTAGAAGACAATGTGAAGGTACCTATTTTAAACGTCTCTCATGAACTTTTTATATAACTAATTGCACTTCATTTTTAAGGGGGCACAAATAGAGAGAGACTACAGTGACCATTGCACAATGAAGCAAAAATCTGTTAGTATCTCAAGAGTTAAGAAACACCAGGTCCAATGACAGCTGACTGTCCTCACGCCCCTTAATGGTACTCTTTCTTCAAAAGTGTTCCTCAAGTTTTTTGTGTCACTTACAAAAAGTTAAAAATCACAATTACTTTCTTTCTACTGCAAAAGTAGAATTTATTCCATATATTAAATTTCATTTCCTAAAAGGTTTAAGGACCCTCAGCTATTGTCTTTGAATGAAGAGAGGTCAAACATGGAAAAATATCCCAATACCACTGTCAGTTCTCTTTCCTACTCCCATGTTTTAGAGCCCTCGCTACTGCTTAGAGTATCAGCAGTAGCCAAAAAGACAATAAAGAGGAGGGAAGGAGAAGAACAACTGTTCTCCAAGTGAACAGATCATCACAAGTGACTTAAAATGTGTGTGATAATTTAAAAATCAATCCACAAAGGCATCCTTAAAATGCTGTATGCATGCATGGTCTCTATTTAGCAAAGATAATTTACAAATTAATAGCAGAACAATCACCACTTGTATTTCCTCTGTGGTTCCTGCATTTTGCCTGACAATGTATTTGCTATTATGTGCAATATTTAAATTATTTATTTCACAGTAGATCATTACTTTTCTAATTATTAAACAGAATTTCCAGTAAGGCCTTCATAAATTGCATGTGAGTCATGAAGGACTCACAAGTCATCTTTTTGTGCTGCTGAATTCATAGTGATAAAAATTTGTTGTGTAGGTTAGTGACATTTATAATACCCCCAAATCATCTTTAACAATCAATTTTCTTATGACAAGTCATAACTTATTTTTCGGTTTATCCTGATCACTCCAGAAGAAAATGCAAGCCATTGATTTGTGCTGGGTCTAGTTTTGGCCAGAGAAGTTGTAGATGTCCCATCCCTAGAAACAGTCAAGGTCAGGTTGGATGGGGCTCTGAGAAACCTGATCAAGTTGGAGATGTCCCTGTTCATTGCACAGGAGTTGGACTAGATGATCTTTAAAGGTCCATTCTAACTCAAACCATTCTATAATGTTATGATTTCAGACTAAATGAGTTTTATGGACTGCTTCTAGAGCTGATTGGCAAGTAAAAATCAGAAAAATAATGAATCCTTTATGAAATGTATATGACTAAAATTATATCAGTGCCACTTACAGGATAAAATAACCTCAGCAAGCTGAAGCTTATAATACATAACTCAGAAGCCTACAGGATCTCTCCAGTGGCTCAATACTTTCTTAGCTGCATTGCTGTTTTCTCAGCCTCAAATCTAAAAATGCTAATTATATTTCAAATAAGATGCAGTACAATAGTGTTTCTCAGCCTCGTGTCTGCAGACTGTTTGTGGTGTATGGTTTCAGAAGACATGCATAATGTCACAGATAATTTGTTTTGTAGGATGTATATCAGGGTGGCCTGCCTCAGCACACCTCAGTTATTTCTAGCAGATGCTGTCTCTATCTGCAGGCATGCACTATTAGATAGTTAAATCTGCAGGCAGGTCACATTAAATAGTTTTCAGTCTCAACAGTTTCAGTGGAAACACTTGCAGCTGTAGCAGTTACAGTTTGGTACTGAAAAAATAGAGATGTTTTCTTAAATGATAAGTACTTTATTTGTCATTCCTTCTATACCTGCTGAATCATTAAATGATCATAGAGTGCAAAACTGTTTGCAGATGTGTTTCATAATGTTTAGGCAAAACAATAGCTGACACTTTCCAGTATAGTCTAAGAAATTATTTCAAGGGTGTGCTATCAATATCAAGCAGTGATGCCTCATATTGATATTAAGCTTGCAATTAAAAAAAAAAAATTGTTCTGGTATCACTGTACAATTCGCTGTTTATTCTCTGAGAACAGCGCAGTCATCATTAGACAGCAAATGCACATCATTAGCTGCCCTTTCCTACCTGGTCTTCTTGAGAAAGCAGTTACCTTTTTCATGCCTGGGGTCAAAAAGTAAAGACATAAAAAAATTTATCTAGAATTTGATGTAAATAGAAGAATATTTTAATTACCATTGCAAAATCTGTATATATATATATATGTATATATATATTTTTATATATATATGTATATAAAGCTTATTTGTATAAGCTTTTTTTTCCTCTGTTGTTGTTATTTTCATGCATGTGTGCAAGAATGGAAGAGAGTAGAAGTGCTTGGGTTTTTTTTCAAAGCAACATCTTTTTTTTCCTTCTCTATGTTTGATACACAAAGAAATGAGAAACATGCCACTTTCTCTGTGGCTTTTATCCTTCGTGAAGGTTACGTTCATTGTAACTGTAGTAGAATATGATATGTTATTCAGCTGGGATTCTTGAAGTCAAGTTGTTCACACTTCTTTTATGCACTTCTAGTCTCAGTCCATAGGTCTGTTTATACTCTTCTTGCCAAGCTGAAAGTAATTCTGTCACTGCGCCATAGGTTCCTGCATAAGATTTAGTATTGCACTGAGTTGAGTCAGTGGCACTGGCAAGCAGCCAGATTTCATTACCACTTCAGGTTTTCTGGCATTTCGCTAGTGTCCAGGTCAGGTTGCTGTAAGACATATAACAAAGAAAAGCTGTGTCTTCTTTTCAAATTTGGTTTATTAAAGCTATTCTTTGCCCAGAATATTAGCTGTATATAAATCCTCCTGACTAAATTCATTATGTGTAATAAAGTTGTAAAACCCTGATTTAGATGCCCAGGGATCACATATGGATTTTCTCATCCTTGATAAAACTAAAAAGGTAGGATACATTAAAATAGAGAAAATCAGGATTCTTTTCCATTTGATTCTCTGCAGAATAAAAGCTTGCAAGGAACATACAGTGTTGCAGCGCATGATTAAGCCTTTCAAAGTTTTATATGCAATTTATTTATTTTGTACTTGGTATGTCCCTTCCCGGATCCTCTTACCCATCCCCTGATCCCCTTGGTATCTCCCAGAGGGGAGCCCCTTGTCAATCACCCTGGAAACTTGAAGAGAAATCATCTCCCATTTGGCCAGGTGCTCAAGCACCTACCCTCTTCAATTGTCCTGCTAAGTGTCCCACTCTAGAACCTCCCAACCCCTTCCCATCCATTGGCCCGAATTCTCCTGTGGCCTCAGGCTGTGTCCTGGGGTACATAAGGGAGAAGGACAGGCTGAGCCTTGCTTTTTGCATGTGGAGCTGCAACAATAAACACCTTTCAAACCCAAGGCAGAAGCCCGCTCTTCACTCCAAAGCCTCACCCACTCTTCCAGCTAGCAGATCTGAGGGACCCTGGGGTAAGCAGCCTGCCAGTAGCAGCCCCCCAGGAAGAAACCACTGCAATATAGTCTGGATTTAACACATAACTTGGTTAAAAATTAAGCAATTATCACTGATTCTGATGAGATTTTCTGTTACACATTCATTGTGTAAAAGCTTGTCCCTTAAATTTACTAATGCTTATTCATTTCTACATGTTATAAATGCCTACTGATTATACTAGCAGTTTCCACTTCAGTTTTCTTTTCCTTGCTGTTTCAGTCTATCTGAAAACTTTGACATTTCTCCTAGAAAATGAAAAAGAAATGCTACCACAGCTCCCCTTACTGTCTCTCACGCTGGTATTTGGAAGAAGTTGTTCAAATCTCTGCCATGAATGAAGTTTCAAGCATCTTAAGGCAGCTTGAGGTACGTTATAAGCAGCTAGAAGTTTAAGAGGTAAAAAGAAACTTCTGACAGAATTTTGAAGTCTTTAAAAGTGAAGCAAATTGATAAGAGAATGAGCATGTTTTGCACCAAACTGTGCTGAAGAGAGAACCAAACATTTTCATGAATCTCTGAGGTATTCCAAATCAATTAAATCAGTCAGTGTGGTACAAAGCTTTCATACGTGAGTCACAGTGACCTTTCAACTGTTCTTGGGCTGGTTGCTTCACATCACTTTGGCTCTTCTGCTGACCATAGCTCTCTTGTGGGAAATCACAGAATTCCTATTGGGCAGCTGAAGTACACAGCAGCCTGTCTCAGGAAATGGAGAGGACAAGGGGAAATAGAATGGTTTACCTAATCCTCTATTTTTTTTTTTACTCATGCTCTCCCCTCCCCCTTTTTCCTCACTTCTGCCTTTTTTTGCAAATCTTATATCCTTTAAGAAATGTTTTTCCTACACAGCAACACATTTATAGAGAACTAATTACAGCGTAGAAACTCTAGTTTATACCGAAATTAATTGAAGATGCATGCCTAAAATTAGCATCACCTTATTTCAGTTTGCCAAAAGATCCATATCTAGTTTAAGTTGTTCATATAGGCTCCCTCTGTAAAACAGAAAAGGAAAAAAGATACATCTGTATGTCCAGAAATTACCCTATCTCACCTGAGACACATTTTATCTGAGAAAAAAACGCTATCTGAAATTTCTTTTTTTAGCTCTTAGCTATAGATGCAACCTAGACAAATTGTGCAGATTAGACATCAAAATTTTAGATGGTTGAAGATAAATGAGCTGAAACTTCATCTGTGTTTTATCCAGACAAACTTCACTCCAGCCAAGCACAAACAAAAATCCTCTTTGTAACATATTTATTAAAAGAGAGAGGGTGAATACATTAAATGCTGCTAGAAGCTTTTAATACAGTGTGTGAAAGTGTGTGGATGAACTGGTCAGTGAGTGATAAGGGAATATTCTCCTTTGCAGTACAAAGATGATCCTCTTTCAAGGTCACGTCATTTCTCTACTGTAAATAACCAAATTGGTTTTATTAAAACAACATGGTTTCACGTTCGCTAAATTTAGTGCAGTAGTTTGAGTGTTTACTCTCTTTTTCCCCCTGTGAGATAGGATCAGGAGAAAAGCAAAGCAGGCCCAAACTTAAAGGTATAAAGATAGATTTATAAACACACTCTGAAAGAAGAAAATGAGCCTCAAAATGAAACTTTCAAAACAATTCTCCTCCTCCTCCCACAAGTGTTCACTTTCCCACTAACAACATAAAGAGGTAAAACTTAGAACTCTTAGTCAGTTACCACCCATAAAATACTCTTTCATCAGTTCATTTGGAGAGAGAAGTCTATTTAGTTTACCATGAAATTTCCCCACTGACAACAAAGAAGTGTTCTCGTGTGAGTCTTAACTGTCACAAAAACAGTCTCTCAGGATCCTGCTTTTGTGAAGTCCCTCCCATCGGCAGCTTTTCTGAGCTGCATATGGGTCATGGATGGTTTGGGGTGTCATTTTAAAGATTAGCAACTACAAAGGCAAAAGAATTGTCTTCATCTCATGGGACAGAGATTTCTTTTCACTTCTTCACTGGCACAGAGGACTTCTTATCTCTCTCTGTTCAAACATCTCATGGATGTTTGGATTTTTTGATCCATCTACAGGATCAGAGCAACTAGTTCAATATTCACTCAGTCAGTCACAAATATCTTTGCTCAAATCCACAAATCTGAATAATCATAATAAAAATGCATATTTTTCCCATGGTTTAAAGGGATATTTTGTTACCACGCCTCACAGAAGACTTTCAGCCTAAGCATCTTCTCATCTCTTCCATCTAAGAGGTAACTCTTCCTTCAGTAACTTTGATGTCTTCATATCGTCCTTTTACATGTCCCTAGTTTGGCCTTTTCTCTCACTTAAAGAAGGTTAGGAATTTGAAAGTTTCTTCTGTGAAAGGAAAGCATTAACACCTTGCGCAAGGCCTGTGGTGCTGACATGCTCTCTGCAGTGGCAGCCTCTCACTCTGAAGGGTCTCAGAGCGGCCTGGCTGGTGGATGCCTCCTGCCCACCCCTTGATGACAGCTGAGGCGGGCCTGACCCAACCCGAGCCCAGGGCTGCTGTCAGGGGCCCAGCAGACATCTCCCTTGGCCTGGCTGGGGGGCAGGTGGGGGAGGTGTAGGCTTTAAAGTTAGTTAGATATTAAGCTGTAGCCTCTCCTTCCCCTGCTGGCAGCTGCAGCCCCAAGGGCACGGCCAGGCCAGGACCGGCTCTCCCAACAGGGAGGAGCAGCAGGGCCTGGCCGGCCTGGGTCACTCCATGGAGCAGCCCCAGAGGCCCAGTTGTTACCTGCTTCTCCAGCCAGAAGGGAAAAGGCTGGCTCGGACACAGTCAGAGCTTTATATGTGTATTCCCAAAGTCACATCCAGCTTCCTCAGTGGTTAAACAATATTTCAGTATCTAAAACTTGGCCTCTGATAGGTGCCTGTCCTTTCCGCAGGAAATTACAGGTCCTTACAGGGCAGTGTTCCTCTTTAACTAAAACCAAGCTGTGTTAACCCGTGACAGCATGGCAAGCATTGCTTTGAATGAATGACAAAGCAGCAGCTGTAAATTTCAAAAAGCAGGTATACATCTTAAATTCATTTAGTGCCTTATAAAATTTTAACAATTATGGGAAGGGAGGAAAGCCAATTCAGTCAAAATAGAACTCAGACTTATATTGAATCCAAAATAAGTTTATTTATAATCTCAACGACTCCGTATGAATCACTTTTTTTTTCGGGATATCAGTTTAAACTATGTTAACATCCAAACTATATATGCCATACTGTGTCTCTAAAGCCATCAAGGGGAGCCTCAGTGGCCAACAAGCAGATCTACACTCTGGACGAGCAGCTGGACACTGAGCATGATTGTTTCTCAACCCTGTTTCACTACATCTGTTAAAAATATGTAACTGCAGTTTATTTGATCGAGAACACTAAAGAATTATAATTTCTATTTATCAATAATCTAAAATCCAATTCCAATTATACCAAAGCATAAGGAAAAAATAAAACTTGAGACAGTCTGTTTTACTCTATAAACTTCTTTTTTGAAAGGCATGAAAAAATTTAATTTTGCATTCCAAGACATCTCTCTTTTCTGCTTTATTTGTTAATGTGTCCAACAGAAAACAGACCAATCTACTCTGCAATTGCCCCAGAAGGCCCTGTATCAATGCATAGCAATTATCCTTGAGATTTGAAATCAACAGTAGTTTAGCTCAGTTTTAGGCAGGAAGCATGGTTAATTGAGCTACAACTGTTTACCCCCTACTAGGCCAGCTCTGTGGAGCTGGGTCACAGTCTGCTCCAGGGAATGAACCACTCCTTTTGTCCAGTTATACACAATGTCAGGTAATAATAATAATAATGCATAGCCAGTCGATGCAGTAAAGGCATTTCTCTTAGAAACTGAGAAAAGACTATATTTAGACTGAGAAATGACACTTTGCTTTGACAAATCTTATTAGCTCAGATTAGCTATTGGAGGGACCAAATGTTCCCAAGAACTGAACCTTTCTCTAATTTATGAATTCAAATAAGAAACCATTCCACATTCAAGAAAAGCTACAATTGGAATCATCCACAGAAAATTGAAACCAAACACTTTCAATCTTGCATGCCAGTTTTTCTCCTCAGTGAATATCCAGCTGAAGGTCAGATACGTCTATATAAACACACAAACACACACACAAATATGTGCATTCAGACAACAGAGGGGGAGACCAAGTAGAATAACAGAACAATGGGTCAGACTGTTCACAGAGCTACTTTACCCTGAAAGCACATCAAATTTGGTTGGTGAGGCAGCCTATCCAGCTTCAAGAGGACTACTGAGTCAGTATTTTAGACCTCCTTCTACTTTTAAAGGCAGCAGATGTAGAAAGGAAATCCATATGGGAATTTTAACTGCAAAATTCCAAACTGGCTGGCATTTGTAAAACTGACCCAAAATTGCAAAACAAAACACATGAAGAGTCTATTAATAATGAAATTACATTCAATAGCGAAAGGTTTCTATGGAAACCAAAAGTAAGACTCTGGCGATGCAAACACTTATTTTGGCTGCAAGGAGTACTAGAGTATCACATGGAATTCTGTTTTCATATAATGTGTCTGCTGAAATGATTATTTGTACATGATTAAATCCTAACCATAGTTTTGTGATATTTGGGTATGAGAAGCCAGTACAGTAATTATAGTTAACGTACCTGAATAAATGTAGAGTTCAAGCAGGCAAGAAAGATATGTTATATCTCTGCATAATTAAAATTGTGCATAATTTTTTTTTGCAATTGAAATGTGATCTAGAAGAGATCATGCACAATCCCCAGCTTAGCATACAATGCTAAAAGCAAGAAAATTAACCAAGAGCACATAAGAACTGGTGTAGCCATGTGCCAACTCAAAGAAAAATAATCAAGATTTCTCAGGACATGTACTATTCCATACTTCAGCTATTATGTGAAGATGGCTTAGGCAGATGTAGATATGATGTGGAACAGCATGATTTCACACTGTGGCAGCTTTGAAAGAGTAGGTTTTACTTCTTCCAAAAGGATAAGTAAAACTATCCTGCCCTCTAGTACTACTTAAAGTCATCTTCTGCAAATTGGAAAGGTTTCAGCAAGGATACCTGATGATTAATCCCTCTCACAAACTCCAATTATTTCATAACTGAGCACTTAAGAAGGTTTGAGAGCCAAATTAAAAAGTCATTGCATGTCTATGTTTCCATGTATTACAGACAATTGAGAGAGCATGGTTTCCTATTTTAGAATATCTCTCTCTTCCTAAGGTTTCCCCCCACTTCTATCACTATTTTCTCTCCTCCCTTGCATTCACTTTATTTCTTCCCTAAACAGATAGAAACAAGGGGGAAAAAATGTTATGTATTTTTGTAAGAGTATGACCTTTCTTTTAGTGAATAGCTTCTAGTCTCAGGCAACTAGAATTGAGCTGAAGGTCATTTAGGCACCCAAAGAGAAGCTGTAAGGAGAACTGATACCTTTCCTTCACCTGTGTTCTGAGAAAGAAACAGCAATAAGTTAATTCCTCCCATCTGAGGTATAGACATTGTTTTCTGTACTTTGGAACTGGGAGGATTAGAATCAAGGTTTCTCCTGTCATTCTTAGTTGTTTCTCCAACTCTCGGTTTGCAATAGGATGTGTTAGATTAACAGACTTTTTTCTTTCCTCTTTCGAGTGGTACATTTTAGCCCTTATTTAGCTGAGGATAGCTTTGAAATGTTCTTACAGCCTTTTCTCACAGGAAAGAATCTTCATATAAAAGTATGTCAACAGTTTTTTCTGAAGCATCTCTTACTAAGTACAAGTTCACACTATTTCATACTAAGCAAAAGAATTCCATTTCCTAAAAGTAGCTTTAGTTAGAGGTTCAAAAAGCTTCCTCTCTGCCCTCTAGTACTACTTAAAAATAAAGAATTAATTCCTTACCTTATTTTATTTTTTTTTCTTTTTCCAGCAAAGAAAAAGAAGCCACCTCTCTTATAAGGTAATTTTGAATATTAAAGTATATCAATACATATGTTCTGATGTCAATAAGCTATAGCTGGAAATGACTGAAAAATGTGAGCAAATAAATCTCATGTGATTTCGAAAAAACAGTCTCTGGTGGAACCCATAAGAATTTTAAATGCTAGCACTGTATGGTAACTACTATTTGTGCAATGACCAGCTTTAGCAATCCATGATGCCCTTCTGAGTTCTCTGCCAACAGTCCCTTACAGCCCCACTGGAACCTTGACCTCTTCACAAACTAATTTCCCCCAAAATTGCATGCCCAGTAACTGGATGTTTGTTCTTGGGACCCAGATCCCCAAAAGAAGCTATCCCCTACCAACGGGAATTAAGATATCCCACAGGATGCAGCAGACAAAATCTTTATATATGCAGAAAAAAAGAAGCAGTAACATTCATTTTTGTTAAAGTATTTTAAATAGGACAAATACATCCTCATATGACCTTCTTCTTCCTCTTTGTTTTTTTAACTCTGAAGTTTCTTTGGTAGTAGAGGCAAGATTTCATTCATTTTGGTTGACAGTGAAAAATAATGCAAGCTGTAAAACATATGATGCTTCTATTTGGTTATTGGAAACATGATTTTTTTTTTCTAGAATGCTTGAATTATCATTTTCAAACTTTTTTTTAATTTTTCTAACAAAATTTTTTAAAATTATATTGTAATCTGCAATAATTTCAGTTTGTTATTGTTATTTTCAGTTTGTTAGTGGAAGACTATTTTACCAGCTATCCTCTTGGTGCATATAATGGCGCATTTTTGATTAGGAATTTGGTGGGAGGGTTGTGTAGAAGAGTACTATACTTGACATCATCACCTGGTGACACCATAAAAAGGCCAATTCAAAGTTCAGTGTCTTGTGGAAGCACTGATGACACATCAGTTGGAACCAGTGCAGTTGGAATGACTAATGGTCAGAAAAGCTATATTGAAATCTGAAAAGATGCAGTGAAAGATTAATAGAATAAATAGAGAAAATGGGAAGACTTGTGATGGCAGAAGTATTTAGGCTTCCAAGTCTAGGAAAAAGTATTTAGTGAAAGAACTGTATGGCTGGGTTATATGCTGTACACACAATTTAATATAAGTGAGTTGGTATGTCCAGTTCGAAGAAAATTATAGACTTACATAAAATCATGTCACCATTGCAAACATCACACAGGTGCATACAAATGAGTGTCTTAAGCAACTCCCAAACTCCACAGTCCCCCCAGTAGCTGGCATGTACCTGTCCTTCCAGCAGTCAGCCTCTCCCCAGACACACACATATCTGTCTTGGACTAACAAGCACTTCAAACCACAGCTACCAAGCTACTTAATCAACTTGGGAGCTAGTCCAGCTTGATACTTACCAGCAATCACACCAAATGTGCATATAGTCACTCCAGGTGCTGGTCCCAGAAGCCCCAGCCTTTTGATAGCTGTTTCAACTGCAGTTGCTGGCACCTAGACCTCCACTAACACAGACACACGTGGAATAGAGGCCCTCGCACCCAGGAAAATAGAAATGAGATACTGAGATACCAGGGCAGATGGCAGTGACTGGGAGCAGGACACTGTGAGATAAGGGTGCCAGCAGGCCCAGTTTAAACACATCCAGGCCCTTTTGAACTCTTATCCTTTTACTTTCCCTTGCCTGATCCTCCCCTAATCACCTTCATCCCTCTCTTTGTTCACCTTTGGTTCCCTCCCCTGAACAACCCATACTAAGCTTTGAACAATCCCTAAATGTTCTTCACTGTATCCTCTTATGTCACTCAGTCTGCACAGTCCTCCTAAAGTCTGCTCTTGTTCACTTGAAGTGTTTCATAATCAGTGCTGAAGCTCTCCTGGAAGGAGCAAGGGCACAGTGTCCCTGCCTCTGACTGGGTCATTGAGGTTGTTCTCCCTGCCACTGCACATCTGTGCTCCTTCATGTTTGTGTGGACGAGGCTCTTATGGGTCAATCACCTCCTGTGACAGCGCTGGGAGCAGCTCTGTGTGTGTGCAGATCCCCTCCATAAGACATAACCAAGCATGCTGTGCCTTTTGGTCTGTGACCCAGGCCTGGGGCCACCCTGGAGAGGCTGTGGTTTGACAGGCAGTCCTGCAGAAGGACACTGGAGGAACTGTGCTGCCCACCTGGCAGAGGCACTGGTGCCTTACTGCTTTCCCTTTTCCTGAAATGCCACCTGCCTTTAGCACCTTTCTCTACCCTGCTCCAGTTCCACTTTGAAAGAAAAATTAAGGACTACAAAAACCCTACAATCCCACACTGCAAATCATACATTGCACATGACAAAGCAACTGCTAGAACTGGGGGAAGGTACAGAAGAGCTGTAGCTATGTGTGATGGGTTCAAAGCTACATGCTGCGTGCATTTCCTGTTAACATACACACAGGGTAAAATCCAGAAAGTTTCCTGCTTTACATCAGTGAGACTAAAAGCAAAAATAAACTTCCATTCTTTTCTGGAGGCATCTAGATGCAAAGACAGAAGTTAGCTGACTGACATTAAACAGAGAGAAAATGATAAGCTATCAGAACAAAAATGAACACCCACTCACACACACATATACACACACATGCTGGCCAAGACATTGATTTTCTCCAAAGTATATTAGTGTTTTGTTGGTTGGTAGTCTAACAATAAGCCATTGCATCTTAGCCTTCAACCTACCTTAATTTCAAACTATTATAAAAGTGTAGATACACACTGTACATATTACTCTGGTGTGGATACTACTTTACATAGAAATAATATTGTGAAGGCACATACTTATAATTTCCACAAGCTTGTAATAATTTTATGTCCTGGAATAAATATGAGCATTATATCCTGGAATAAATATGTAACATTTACAAGAGGTGTAAAAATTGTAGTCTTTTTCTAAATTTAACACATTCATTTCAATCCTTCTCCAGAGAGTCTGTCTGTAAGCAACCCCTGAGTGTACCTCTTCTTTGAAAGATATCTCAACAAGCTCAAGCATATCTTTATAAATGCACAAAGCCAGCATATTATGTCTAACAACTCAGGAAAAGGTTCCTGTCTGAGAGAAATAAAAGCTTTTTCTTGACTAAAAAAAACAGGGTCACAAAGCCACTCTGTGCCTTATCACATTTTCTCCTCTGCATGAACGACAATCCTCAAAATACTGTGGTAAGTTATTTTTATTGATTTATCTTTTTTTTATAAATGAGTATGTTATGAAATATAAAATCTATCCTTATAACATCAATATACATAGCTCCTTAAAAAAATATTTTTATAACTTTTTATTACAGACAGATCTGCATTTTTATACAGAGATATCAAAGTACTTCAGTAAATTCCTTATCAAAAACTGTCTTCCCACAAATGAGAAGAGACTATGCAAGGCACAAATCTGGCTCTGGATACTGTACACCAAGCTGAAGTCAATTTGTCTGACTGGGGCATGTGACTGTTTTGAGGGAACACCATCACAAATGGGAGAGCATGAACTGGAGAAATGGTAAGACATGGTATACAAAGGACCAAAGGACTTCAGAGTATGAAGCTATGCTATGAGAAAGTTTTCAGAGATGGAATAAATGCCATTATCACTCAGTAAGTATGCTTTGGAGATTCCAAGTTTTTTACTGTAAATAGTTGCTGTAAGAATGGTTTTACAGTCTGCCCAAAATAAGAAGAAATATTTATCTACTCCATGCATTCCAAATGAAGAGGAAGAACTTTCTCTAACTTTCTTCAGAGAAGGAGTTAACTACTCCTCTTCCCCTCACCACCATTTCCTTAATTTATTTTGTGAGAATCTGATACACTGAAACTTCCCTACTTAAATTATAATAAATTTCTTGTTCTATAAACACCTTTGAACAGTGGATTAGCTATTGTAATATTTCAGCTGGTAATAATTTATATCTGTTGGTCAGTTTTTGAATTAATATATTCAGAAGACTATGTTTGGAATTAAAGTCTGTCTTAAAAAAAAGGCCAACATGAAAAAATAAATAAAAATACTACTTCTCAACACCTCTCTATTTGACAAAGAGCTAAAGTGCTCTGCAAAAAAAAAGAAAAAAAGAAGCTGATAGAATTATACCTATTTTGAAGAGAATAGGAAAGCAAATATCTTACCCAGAATCATGCAGAAAATCAATTATGAGCAGGGAATTGACCAAGGTCTTAACTGAAAAGTATGCTCACACTATATGTATAAAACGGACCTCTGTTTTAACTAATGGATTAGATTGATGAGAACTTTACAACAACATTTTAATTCTGTGGTTTAGAAATCATCTCCAAAATAAAAGTATCTCATATTTCACAGAATTATATAAGCATTCAATATTTATACAAACTAGCATACTTGCAAGTTTTGATTTCAGATAAACATGACTCAGCAAAAAATCAAAACATCTGTGTGTTATCAACACCATCCTCAATACAAATAAAAAATAAAACACTGTAACAGCTACAGAGAAGAAATTCTCTACCCTAGCTGAAAGCAGGGCAATAAAAGTCAATTTTATTATGGACAAAGAGAGACAATTTATTAAAATATAATCAAAAAATATAATAGTAACAGAGGTTGCCATTTAAACCCCGCCACACCAGAAAAAAAGAAAACAAGCTAAAAGAGCAAAAGAATACTTGTATTTTGGAACATGAGCTGAGTGTCAGCCCTTACTTTTGTTTTCCAGTGAAACTATGGTTGGAGACTGTGACATGTTCAAACATAATGGAAAAAAAGAGGATGAATGTGGCAGAGGGGTAGTAGATTCAGGTGTCCTGAGTCTTATCAAAACAATGAGAAAGCATTCAGAGTTGCAGTCTGACCTTATTAAGCAGGAGAGGACTGTATTTCAGCCCATGGAGGACTTCCTGAATTCTGACAAGTGCAGCACATCTGTCAGTCTTTTCATGTTTCCCTTGAAGTCTCATCCAACAGCTGTTTTCCCTTGGCACTCCCTTCTGTCCTTCATTCTCACATTCCTCCATCTCTTTTTTGTGTTGCCTTCTGGTCCTGTTGCCAGGTTTTCAAGAGAATCTTGTTCTCTTGGCAAAGGTAGCCCAGAAGTTGATGATTTCAGAAAATGTTTTAAATTTGGGGATACATGCTTTTACAATACAATCTCTCATGCTTTTAATATACATAAAGTAGCTTATTAAAAAAGGTACTTCAAGAATTAAATACCAGTATCCTTGTGATGAATGTGAAAGTAAAGACATACTCACTACTTTAAACTGAGAGGAAAATGGACTCTCTCTTTCAGACTTTATAGCTTGTATGAATAGGAATGTAGCCCATCACCCCAGGAATAAAAAGATTCAAAAGTTACTAGTTTTAACAGTAAAGAAACAAATAGATAGATAGATAGATAGATGATAGATAGATAGATAGATAGATAGATAGATGGATAGATGAAAGATCAACAAGCATTTTCACTGATTTTACTCATTATATATTCATTGTATAAAATTCTGTATGATTTTAATATTTCTAAATTGCATGTATTTTATTTTTTTCCTAAAATCTAGCCAGTCGTCAGAACTAAAACTCACTGGAACCTCTTACTTTAATTCTAATTACAAAATGAAACAACATAATTGTGGCAGTGCATGTTTTAGGTTTTTGAATTTGTATTGGTATTTTGTTATTTGTTTGTAATGGTATGTTCCTTTCACGCCCCCATTCCTACCCCTGAATACACCTGGTTTCCCCCTGATGTAACCACACCCCTTCCCTTTTGCAATTGGCCCAGAGTGTTCCCCGCCCAGGCTGCAACCTGAGAAAGGGGAACAAAAAGGCTGAGCACATGTTCTTGCCTCTTCTGGCTTCCAGTTCTGGCTCCCAAGCCCATGCTTTGGTAAATGCTTTCCTGCACATGGAGCCACAGAAATAAACATCTTACCTACCCAAGCCAGGACTCACTTCTTCATTTCCAAGCCTCATCCAAGCTTCCAGCCAGCAGATTTGGAGGACCCACAAACTGCTATAAATTGGCCTGGGGGACTGCTAGCCAGCAAAAGCACCCCCATCGAACTAGCTACTTTATACATAATATGCATTTGAATTTCTAACATTACATACTTAACTCTTGAAGAAAACAGCAAAACAGCTTTTTTTGTGAAGTTAGAACATTATCTCTGTATATTCAAGCGCAGAAAAAGCCATTTAAATTTTAATAAGTAAATTCATAGGTACTGTGTTATGCTGCTGGAAAGCTAAAGTAGTTAAGAGGCTAGATGTGTCAAGTAAATTGAATTATTCACTAACTTCCACACAAATGGAAGCATACATCTCATACAAGACAGTCATTTAAGTGAGCCTGGAAAGAGAGGTGGGATACAAGAGCAATGACAGTGCATTTGCACAGAACATACAGAATATTTATCAGCATTTTTTTCCTTTTTAAATCCCTATCATGCATGTCTATTTTGCTTAATGTACATCTGCCTTCTATGAAAACCATGAATACGCTCCATAGCGAATCATATCCAACACTAAATATTTTTTGCCACTTTCCTCACTACATACATGCTGTGTGTGACAAGTTTTCTCAGCCTGAGGAAGCCTTTCCCACCCTTCTTTGCGTCTCGTGGGCAAAGGGCAAGGCTTTGTGTTTTGGGGGTTTTTTTGCCTTTGGCCACACTCATATCCTCTTACTGTCAGGAATAATTTATACGGATTTATTCCAAGCATCGATAAATACCGGATCTAATCCATTAGTTGAACAAAAGATCACTTATTAAATATGTAGTGTGAGCATTGTTTTCAGTTATGAGCTTGGTCAATTCCCTGCTCATAATTGATTTGCTGCATGATTCTGGGTAAGATACTTTCTTTCCTCTCCTCTTCAAAACAAATGTAATTATTCTTCTCCAGAAAGAATAGACAACCAGAACTTCTTGTAAATGATATCAAAACATGCACAGTTCAATGTGTAACCACACTGAAAAGGCCTATATGTCAAAAAACCAATCATCTTCAAGCTGCATAAATATTAAACTAAACTGCATAAAAATTCATCTGTTATATATATTGAATTTATTTTCCAATTTCAGTGCCCAAAACCCCTTAATTATTTTAAAATATGTCAAGGAGACTGACTTTCCTTTGCTAACAAAACAAGGGTTAGTTCCAACTGAGCATAAGCCTTACACTAATCACATTTAACTCAATGATAAAGAGTCCATTCACTTTAAACAGAGAGCAAGATTCCTCAAATATGTAATTATCCCACATTTCAGATATTGCTGTATCATTGGGGAACAAAATGGTTTTAGCTTTGTTTGCAAACCAACTTTTTGCACGTATACTGCTAAATTCTTCAGGGATATGTACTGGTCTCATACTCTGAGGATACCTGCAGTGCACCTACCTACAGCACTGAATGTGTAAGTGTGCTTTTGGTTTGAATATTCTGATATCATGGCATGTGTACATTACATTCTTTCAGAGCAACATTTTTTTAGAATTAAACTAATAATCCTTTGCATGGTTTAGGGTCCTGAGCATAGGAGTGGGCCTCAATCTCCCCAGCCATCCTCTATTGCAACCTCTGCCAACAGCTCTTGTCCATTGGCCCAGGAGAGCTGGGCGGTCTGGTTAGATTTGCAGAACAGATTTTTCTAAAATTTTTCTCTGTCCACTTAACTACCTTATAGTCTTCTTAGGAAGAAGTAGTGAAGGAAACCACATATCTGAAATTTTATATTTTGCGTGTGACAACCACCAGTAGATAGAGAAATCACCAGGGTTTAAGGTTCTCAGAGAATATATGACAGATCCATAATTACATGAGCAATAGTCAACACTGTTACTCATTTACTCATATCATAACAGTATTTATTATTTGTGATGATATTCACCTTCAAGCAGGAACCTTCCAGTGAGCAAATATGGGGAATTTTCATTAAGATGACCAGCAAGCTGGAGCATCTCATCTATGAAGACAGTCTGAGAGAGCTGGGGTGTTCAGTTTGGAATAGAGAAGTCTTTGGGAAGTCCTCATTGTGGCCTTCCAGTACCTTAAGTGGGCATATAAAAGGAGGGACAGGAACTTTTTATACAGGCAGACAGTGTCAGGACAAAGGGCAATGGTTTTAAACTGAAGGAAGGCAGGTTTACGTTAGATGTTAGAAAGACATTCTTTACTCACATGGTGGTGAAACACTGGAACAGCGTGCCCAGAGAAGCTGTGGATGCCCCTTCCCTGGAAGTGTTAAAGGCTATGTTGCTTGGGGCCCTGAGCAACCTCATCTAATCTAGTGATGATCATCTAGTGATGATCATCTAGTGAGGTCATAGAATCACTAAAGTTGGTAAAGACATCCAAGATTATCGAGTCCAACTTTTGAACAAACATCACCCTGTCAACTAGACCAGAACACGAAGTGCCACATCCAGTCATTTCTTGAACTCTTCCAAGGATGGTGATTCCACCACTACCCTGGGCAATCCATTACAATGCTTGACAATCTGTTCAGTAAAGAAATTCTTCCTGATTTCCAACCTGAGCCTCTCCTGGAGCACCTTGAGGATATTTCCTCTTGTCCTGTCACTTGTTGCCTGGAAGAGAAAGCCAACACCCACCTGACTACACTCTTTCAGGCAGCTGCAGAGGGTGGTAAGGTGTCTCCTGAGACTCCTTTTGTCCAGGCTAAACACCCTCAGCTCCCTCAGCTGCTCCTGATTGGACTTGTGCTCCAGACCCTCCACAACTCTGTTGCCCTTCTCTGGATACCCTCCAGCACCAAAATGTCTTTCTTGAAGTGTAGGGCCCAAAACTGAACACAGGACTCCACAGTCCTTGAATGACATCCCTGCTCAAGGCAGGGGGCGTTGAACTAGGTGAACTTTAGGGGTCCATCTCCAACCCTAATCCTTCTATGACTCTATGAATCTATTCTATTTTGAAAATATTTTCTAATTACCTGTCAGAAGATGCTATGAATTTGGTAGGGGTTATCATCTCCAGTACCTTTATTACAGATGAAAACACTTACAGAAGAACTGCTGTTTGGTTTTTTGAGATATTGCTTAACTGGAAAATCCTTTTCTGTTGAATGTGAACATATTTGGTATGTATATTATCAAGAGATAGTAATCAGGAAACCTTCTCCCCACCCAGATTGTCAATACTGCCATCCCTTCCCCTTACTACAAGGAACTTTTTTCTTCTACATAATAAATTAAAAATTCTTGCACAGAACAGAAGAGTTTTCATGGATACAAGCATGATTTGATACATTAATACATCCTATAAAAATTACACTAGCTTAATGAACTTTGCATTTAGAGATCTAATAACCATCAGGGAAAGAGATTTACTGGAACAACTTTTCCAACACAAACATTTCTGCTGGCAGAGTTGTGAACACAAGCATGAAGGCATTACAAAGAGACCAGCTGCCAGACGAAAACACAGGCAAGACTGAGGTTTGGGAGGTTTGCCTTTCTATAAAGCAGTTGTATTTATAGTATTAATTTAGAGCATTTCTATGCACAATTTTTTTTCTGAAAACAACTGTGTTGATCAGAATTTGTTTTAGAAAACTTTCAAAGACTGTTCTTCAGCTTTCTAAATAAAATGGATATCTGTGATTTCCTTTGGTATTAGTGTTGAGAAATAAAATAATTAATTATAGGTATTAATCTGAAGTCTCAGTTCATTCAAAACCAGAGCACTGCACCCAATGTCTCACTGGGTCTCACTGAATTATATAGAATAGAGGGATCTCTCCAGGACTTAATTTCTCTCAATTAATTGATAAAAATTTCATCCATTTTTTTCCCTGGACAAGAAAAAAAAAGCATTTTGATGTTGTTTTGCATGTTAACTCCAATGTATCAATGTCACTGAGTAAGGAATGTTAAGTCAGTTACACAGAGGTAGGAATTTGTGCTCAACATACTGGAACTTCAGATAGGCTGATAGATCCAACATGCTAGATAACAATTCAATATACAGCATTTTATTATTGATTAAATCATTCATTACCTTTCTGGTTTTATTACCAACAAGTCACAGTTATACTTAATTGATGTTTCCATATTTTTGTCTACAGCTGCAGTTTCACAAGTATGAAAAGAGGCTAACTATCTTTCTCTTAAATTAAATAATCCTCTACATAGATACCTCTACATTTAAGATTTGGCTTTGGTTCAAATTGCAGAAAGTCCCATTTAGACAATATGGCTGGATTGTAATACGGTAATTAAGCAAATGGTCAGGAAGCATTTTATGGGACTGGTAACTGGCTCTACACACTTTTGAGAGTTTAGCAGACCATTACATACAACATGGTAGAAACCAGTAAAGCGTAGAGAAAGAGGGACAATAACAGAAGAGAGAAGCTCTGTAAAATTCCCAGCTCACTAAGATGGTACATACCAGCGCATTTGTTTTCTTTGTTCCTACACATCAGAAATCATCCTCTTTCCCCACCAAGTCCAAAGACGGTTCCATAGGGATGGGAAATTACTGACTTGCTATGTTAGAGCAAAGAAAGCCTTCCTCCCCCAAATGTAAGAAGTGCAAATTCTCCACTTTCAGAATTTTATATGAATTTACTGGCTTTTTCTCCCTTCCATAATATTGCTCAGGAGATTTTAGCCAAAATAATGAAAGCATGGCACTGTCAGATTCCCTTTCCAACTTCCCAGGTACTCACTCACCCAGTATCAACTCAGTTTAAAATCACTTCACAATCATACACGAGTATCCTGCCTTTAGTAACAAAGCAAAAAAATGGACAGAATTTTCCAATTTAAATTTATCAATTTGTTCAATTATTAGGTACTATGAAAAAGAAAGACACTTGGAGCATATTTTTTTATTCATTTGTTGACAGGAGAAGATGAAAGCTGTAAATTCATGCAATAATGTGTTACCAGGATCCTCCTATACCAACTTTTGTAAAAGCTACAGATGAAAGAGCTTATTTTCTACCCCAAAGGGTTTACAGTCTGTTTTTCCAACAACAAATTTGTGATAAAAACAAGATAAATCTCATCATAATAGCCCTAATGTCAGTTCTCTGAGAGGTTAATGGCTATTAGATTTCTCACAGGAAAATTTTCACCAATAATTCAAATAAGGTGGTGGGGTTTTGAGTATTGCAGAAAGTTCTTCCTAAGTGTGAGAGGCAACATGACAAAAAGAGTGAAGCTAGTAGAAAATTCAACATGCAAGTGATCCAAACTGACACCAGAGAAAGATGCTGCCTGCAACTTGTCCTGGTGTATGCATGAGGATAGTCCATGAAGTGTCCTAATGATGATAATACTTTATATATGTGTAATGTGAGCAGAGGTACATATACAGAAATGAGAGCTGGATGAATACAATCTCAACACATTCAGGTTCCAGTGAACCTCTTTATGAGCTTTAGTCAGGTCGGTTATAAAAAGAGTGAGGAAAATCAGAACATTTCAAAAGCAATAAGGAAGTACAAACTTCAGATAATATAATATGTGACAAAATAAACATATTCTGTCTACAATATTTCCTCTCCAACTTTCTTGTGTTCCCTGGACTACGTCTACATTTTTAATTTTTTTGGTTTTCTTCATAGGATCCAACTACCCTGAAGACAGCTGGAAGTTCTTTAATTCTGCAGACAAACTCCTTTCGTACATAACTAATCAGAAATGCAACTCCACATGGTAGTAACAAGTGCCAACTTCCAATTTTTAGAGGTGAGAACTCATAAGAAGATCAAAAGCATCCCTCTAACAAATTGATAATTCTTATTTTCAGGAACTTCTTAAGTTGTTTATTCACATAGCATGACAATTTCCCCAAGCTGAAAAGTGAAAGAAAACAATTCCTTCCATATGTCAGCTTTTTAATAATCAATTAAGTTAACAAGAGCTCTGCCATCTGCACCTGATCCAGTGACAGAATGGCACTCCCAGAGGGGAGGCATCTTCAGCCTGCATTCACCTGAATCACAACTAATTAAGAAGATAAGCAGAGGAATCAAAGGGAATGAAAGAACAAGCAAGGTAAAGTCCCAGATGGAGGGAGGAAGCAGAGATGGAACTTTACCTAACCAGCAGGAAAACTTTCAATCTGGGGTGTTTCACTGTAGAGAAATAAAACTTCAAACTTTCAATAGTGGTAGAAGAGTAACTTCAGGCTGAATAAAAGGCCTCATTTACAAAGGCTGGCCATACACCAGCCAGGTTCAGGTTTTTTAAACTGAATATCAAATTTAAGCCTGAAGAGTATACACAAGAACAAAACACTGGTCCAAAGCTCAGAGTACCAGAGGTCAATTTGCCACTTACCTGTAGGAATTTACTCAGCTGTAACTCTGTATGGCCTGCAATGATGGATATTGTGTTGTCTGACTGATATATTGTACTCTTCAGCACAAAAAAAAAGCCAAAAAACACCCAACACTCTTGCAAAAATAAGTATGCCTGAATCCAGGTATAAAGAAGAGGAGCAACAAATAATACCTGAGAAACCTCACTGACAATTGAATTCATTGCCCTGAGTTGCCTTTTGACCGTACATCATTAGAAAAATAGCTGTGTGTCTTAATTTTGCATGGTCAATGAAGATGTTAGAGTTGAGAATCCACTGACAGCAAAAATATATAAATTACAGGTGACTTCTGTCGAGTGGCTTATGTTGTGGTTCAGTGCAGTAGAATTGGAGAGCCGAGGGCAAGCAGAGGAAGGTAGCTGCTACACAGCCACAGCGAGGTAGAGTTCCTACAGCCATGCCACAATTTCCTTTATTCAGGAATATGACTGGACATATTGAACTTGCTAGTACAGAATACGCATTAAAGGTACTTCACACCATCCACTTCTCTCCTGCAAAGGAAGACAAAACCATAAGGACTATCAAAATCCTTTCCGAAACTTTCTGAAAAGGACATAATCACCAAGACATTAAGAGTGGCAACTGGGCCTCATGCTATAAACCACCAACCACAGCACTGTTGGCCTGGTGCTCCTTAAGCTTTTAAGTGGGTAAGTGCAGAAAGATTGAAGGTCTTGCAGATGGCTTTAAGTTTTTGATGTATATGAAGTCAAATCAGAGCTAGCATACTTCAGCTAGATTTTGATCCAAAATTAATTCACATTTTGTATGTGTTTTTCTCACTGATGACCCCTGCCTCTTGGCTGTGGCTATGAGTGCCTTATTAGAACGAGGCAAACGTATTTCATCTCACCTAATTAGGATCTGTTGCATTACACCATATGAGAGGGAAAAGGACTCTTATTTATCAAGCCTTTAAAAAGAAAGAAAGAAGTTGTCCACATACTGAGATGTATTGTTCCTAATTTCCAATGTGACAAAAAATAAGATAGATGACTAAAAAAACTGAAAGACATAGATACCTTGATAGAAATTGTAGCCAAATAACATGTGGAGCCTTCTTACATTTTCTAAAAAGATGTGGCTATAAAATATTCAGAGCTTACCTTTCTCTAGTCAGCTGAGTTAGGGATAGAGAAACACACCTTGGAGACAAAAAGCAGCAGCAGCAGCAAACAGCAAGTATTCAACATAAATTAAAAATATATATTTCTCCCTGTAAAGGTCACATACACTTACAAATTCTCCTATAACACAAACCAACCACAGACAATGAGAAAAGATGATTCCAATATTTTAAACTCTTTACAGTGCCCAGGTAATATTTACTGGTCATTATCATATCTACAACTGGCCTTCAAATAAGATTGTTCTAAAATGAGAAAACTGTTCAAGATACCTGCATTTATTACAAATCATATCAAAGATCCTCAAATTAGTATTGAAAACATATGGCTGTGCTACTTTTAAAGTCTATGCTAAAGAATTTATGGCATAAATTCACAGATTAGGAAGAAAACTCCCTATTTCTGTAAATTTCTGTTTCAGCCTTAAAACACACATGAAAATTCCTAACTTTAATTTTATTTTTAGTCCACCTACCCTTTAAAGTGCAACAGCATATAATTTTTTTTAAATCTGAGTAGCTATAGCCTCAGTGTTAAGACAATGATTTGAATAGCAAACTTTGGCACTAAAAAATAATCCTTAAATACCAAACTAAACCAAACCACAAAAGAACACAGAAGACTAATTTTCAAGAAAATGGTTCTGACATTTAAGCTCAGCTAAAATCTTTCCTCTGAGCCATCCATTTTTTTCATGTAAAGGGAGTTCTTTGTTCAGATTCACAGGCAAACCTCAGATATACTCATGCCAGGGCAGCATCAGCATGATCCTATTTAGTGAAGATGAAGCCCAAAAGCTTATTTACTTACCTGAACGTGTTTCTATAAAACAAAAGAGAGTTGTTTTCCAGTGAAATCTATCCCCACATCCAAGGCAGGACTTGGTAGCAGAGTATTGTCAGGTGACCCTTGTGATAGACCATTTTATTATTTGAAATATCTTGAGAAATTCCACATCAGCTATGACAAATAGTAAGTAATCTGCTTTATTTTCCAGAGATAAAAAAGGCCAATTCTGAGTCTATTTCTTCACCTGAAGTAATTTACTTGTCATTTTTCGGTCTAGAGCTTTTATTGGTGGTAACTTAATCTACCTTCTACTTATAAGCAAGGACTATTGGTAGTATAAATGTGTTAAATAAATCATCCTCTTAATTTATATCTGTTCAGAACTCTGGTGCAGGAAGCTTTAGCATGAGACATGTTGTGTGAAAAGGAGCAAAAAAAACAAACCACAACCAAAACAAAAACCAAACCAAACCAAAAAGAAATAAACTGAGCAAACCGACTGGTGATAAGGCTGCCCTCTTATTTTAGAACACAATGCTTTGGTGAGTAGGCAGACTGGCCTTTGTAAACAGAGTAGTCTTGATCTGCTTTATGAACAATTTTAAGAATTGGATCTGAACTGATGAAGAGACCTGGCAACTATGGCATAGAAGCACTTGAGAAGCTCTAAAACTGAAAAGTCATTTTACAATTTTGCAAATCAAAGCTAAGTAGAATCACAGATGCTTTTAGAAATAACTTAAACAATGACATATTCCATTCTTCCACCTCAAAAGAGATAATGCAGATTCTATTACACTAGGTTGAAAGGCAACCCACAGCTGCTGCAAGTAAATCCTGTCTGCTGTGAAAGCATAGTCTGGAAGTCTCTCATGTAAACCACCCTTAGTCTTCTCCTTTATGTTTTGCAAAAACTACACAATCTTTTTCATCTTTTGCTATGTTAGAACACTAGCAGGCCTTCATTCAAGGCTCTAGGTGGAAATTTAGGCAAGAGTGTATTGTCAGGGCTGTAGCCTCTTAATTTTGCCATCCCACCTTAAGCATACTATGTTGCAGGAAGACAAGAATTTGTCACCTTCTTTATAAGTGTTTCCACTTCAGAAATTCTGCAAACTGGGGTTGTTCACTGAGATGAAAAAAAGTCATGGACAACACTGCAGTATCCCAGAGATTCTATAGTGGACTATAACATCTGCCCAGTGATCTTAAGAAGTTCCCAGGTTCATCACTTGTCCCTGTAGCATGGTCTGCTATCACCCTGTGTGCAAAAGGTGGGAAACGAATGGGTCACAAAAGAAATGCTACATAGCTGACCTCTAGGACATCTGCTGCTGACTCCTTCCAGCTCAGTAACTAATGGAAAGGTATACAATTTATTAGAGATTTCTTAGGGTTACATTTATGAAAATGTCTGAAAGAGATAGGAATGGGAGAGTAAGAAGAGGAGTCCGTCACTGGTAAATTGTTTAGATATAAAAACAGGTTTCATGCTCCAGAAATTCTCTGCCCAAGAAAACTCTTTACACGTATTTATCAAAGACATTATTAATTTATACAGATAAGATAAGAAGCCATCCAGAAAATATTATAGAACTATTACTACTGTTTTCCATGTGGTGGGGATTGCTGGACATTTAATACTAGTCTGTCATATTTTTCCATTATTCTGACAAAATATGCTAAAGAACCTTTCAAAATTTAAAGAAATACAATGCGCTTTGTCAATCTTTTTAAAGTTAAATCATTGAGTTAGATTTATGAAGCATATTGTCTGTAAAAACAAATATAGACAAGTATGAAATCACATGTCAGCCATGGGACCTAAATTCAGTGTGGAGAGACAGTGATAATTCTGATTATGAACTTAATAATCCTTTAAAATATTTTTAAATGGCAGACAAATCAAAAGGATGTAATTTTAGCTTATCAGCAACCAACAGCACCACGATAGCTAAATTTAGCTATATGAATGCTAGTCCTGCTGCAAGTTTACAGTGCTTAAAGTTAATCATAAGACCTTGTAGCTGTATAATGTGGCGAATTTTCCTCAGAGGAGAGCAACAAAAAATACTCTTTCCAAGCTGTGTGACAAATGTTGCGGGTTTGAAAATAAGATTTAACATAAGGGCTTGTCATATGCAACCTGGATGTTTGGCACCTAGACTTTTCTGGCCTTTCCCACCATCTGAAAAGGATAAGTGCTCAAATTTTCCAAGATCATGAGGTTCTAGGTGGCAAATGACTCTATACTGAAACTAATTTCAAGTCACTTTAATCCATAATTAACGATGCCCACTCAAGCATTCATATACTTATGATATCCAAATCCCCCAATAAGGTATTCATCTTAGTTTTCTTCAGAAGCTTTTCCAATGTCTTTGCTGTATTTGGTCAGAAATCCAAATCAATAGGAAGGAAAGCATAGGAAATTTTCTGTAGGTCATGCATCTCTAGGACAATTTTAACATTTTTCTTATGCACAAAAAAAATCCATAGAATTTAAGAATAGTGTATTATTCAGGTGTGTTTGTAAGGGAAAAATGTCTATCTGGCAACTGTGAGCAACTCCGGGTCCTTCCACGTTTACAGCAGTGGAGGTGTGTTGTATATTACAAACCAAACAAATGTCAGGGGAATTTTGTGATGGATTTTCATTCTTACATAGCAAAGTATTGCAAATAGCATATAATGAAGCTTCATGAAGCACAGTGTAAGCCCTGAAAGGTAGCAATTTTGTTGAAGGCAAGTGACATGACTAAGGCAGGGAAGATTCAATGTCAGACTTAGACTCAGAATTCAATCAACAATCTTTCCAGCTACAAAGTGCTGAGAAATTGAATCCAGCCATGTTTCCATTTAAACAGCACTTGTGCTTCATTTTCAACCAAGTTGAAAGGCAACAAATATATCTGGAAGATTACAGACCTTATGCACATGTGATGGATAATCTTGACTTGCAGCCAGACACTCCCACAGCCACTTTCTTATTCCCCATCTTCAAAAAATTGAGGAAGAAAAAACATGAAAAGGCCCATTGGTCAAGATGAAGACTTGGAGGTCAGCATCACAGTCAAAGCAGACTTGGGAAAATTAGGTTATTTTATTGCTCATTAAAATAGAATTGGATATCAAGAAACAGACAAAAAACTAAATACCTTCCTCTCCTCATCTTTTTCTCAGGCTCAATTTCATGCCTTCATTCTCAGCTCAAAGAGGCTAATGTTGGTTGTGGTCAGCCCATAAGAGATCCTTTCTGATCCTATTTCCTCTCACTTTTCCCCTGCTACTATATGAGTCCTTCCCATGAGCTGCAGTCCATGAACAGCTCCAATGTGGATCTTCAAAAGTTACTGACCAGGCCTTCCCAGTGATGTGAATTATATGAATAGAAATTTATTTGCAGTCAAATATGCTAGAGGTAAAAAATAAAGCAAAATGGAAAAAAAATTTGAAATCCTGATATTTAGTTGAATGGGTCAACCTGACCTTGCAGAAAGTAGTGATGGGAGAGAAAACTTGATGATAAATATAGCTGAGAGAATGAAAGCCTGGGGAATGAACTCAGAATTGTGAGAAGCAGAATACAGAGTAGAGAAGGAGGAAGTGGAAGACACTACAACTAGCTGGACACAGCATTCACCAAAAAAAAACCCTGCTATTGAAGTGGTTTGTGTGAAGAGGGAATTGGCAGCCATTGGAGAAAGTGTCAGTGATAAATTCATTCCCTTAGATAAAGCAGTAAAGCACTTCAGAAAAGAAAGATTAATAGATCATGCTGGGAAAAGCAGAGAGAGGGCCCACTGATGCTGAATTTTAGTTTAGTTGAGTGTGCTCACATAAGTGGTTGCATAAGGAGTTTCAGCAAGGTCTTTCTGTGAGGTGAATGTTAGATTTCTGTAATAAGGAGTGCCTTCTCCTTTGTCCATGCATGTCTCCCCTCCTTTTCCTTTCTTATCGATTTGATATAATAACAAATTACATGAAAAGCTGTTCTTTCCATTTTCCAAATGTAAAAAAGATATTGATTTCTTACTTTTCATACAAAAAGTAAGAAGTGTATGCAATATCTTCAAACTAGCATTCTTTGTTTTCTTTTCCCATTATTCTGTTTTGGCTTGTCAATTTACTCTACAGCTACAATTTCTTGGCTTAGGGTTCATCTCCTACTCTGCTTGGACTTTTATGCAAAAGAACCTGAGCACTGAAGTGAAAAACCAATATCAGATATATAGTCAGCAAACTTCCTCTAACCAAAACAGCCACTGCCTTGGTCTTCCAAAATGTTTCTGTGTAAATATTATCTAATAATTGTAGTCTCCAAATGATTGAGTAGTTCTTTAGTGGAATTTAGTTAATGTATGTGTTGCACTCCCTCTAATTCACACACAACTATCAGTAAAGAAGAAGGAAAGGACTTCATGCTACTTTTTAGGTAAGACTAGAAACAGAAGTGTATCTTCTATTACATGCTTTAACACTCATATCCATGGCCAGGTATGCTGATCACAAGGCTACAAAAATTAGTCATTTTAATCAATTAACTTTTCAGACAATGATGATAACAGGCTGAGAGCAAATAATCAAAGTTATTAAAAGTTATATTTTTTAACTGGAAATATTAACAGACCTTCAAAACACTGACATTCAGTCATGTTGTTCACAAAAATGCCCTTGACACATTTCTGTCACAATTATCAAGAGAAAACCACATTTACACGTTCAGTGTGTGATGAATCATATCTTCTATTACCTCCAAACAGTATAAATAGTTATTGCTGTTTATTCTGTGCTATTTTAATCTCTTTTTCATAGAAAAACATTTTTAATATCCTTTATAAATATCACGTAATGCCAGGTATTGCCTGAAGCGTCAAAATGCTCAGTAGGTGTAGTATGATGCCTGTCTTAAAAATTGTTTTGTAAATATTATGGGTTCTATTAGCACAGGCAAAATGTAGATATCAATCTGTTTAGCAAATATCTATTTTTATTTCTGTTAAGCAATTAAATATTTTGAAAAGGCTTTTTGATATTTCTGCTAAATTTTAAATTTCTGTGATAACTGATTGTTTTCCTGATACTTTCCCAATTTCTGCAATTTTAAGAACTGAATTTAACATGCTAGATAATTCCAAACAATTAAATATATGATCTTTTTCCAGACCAAAATCAGTAGTCTGAACTGTCTGTCCTGAATATTGAAAATCTTACGACATCCCAAGATACATGCTATCCTTGGTATGGTCAAATGGAAGCTGCAAGAAGGGCAGTATTAAATGGAAAAGCATATGAGTGATTTTAAATAACCTTCTGGAACTTAATTTAGAAAGCTTCTGACTTTTTATTATAATTATTTTTAGCATCCTCTCATTTACTTCCTGCTTCCTTCAATCTGGAAATGCAATATTTTCTAAAGAAAGCTCATCACAAGCAACAATTAGTTTATGTAGGATCTTGAACAATTAAGCTATTGCTGGCCTACAGCTACACTGCTCTAATTCCAGATACACTCACATGATGGTACTATAATTAAAAACAGAGAGAACAGAGTGTAAAAGCAATGCTCAATCACATTATAAAACGTGTCTTCAGTAGCTACTGAAGAGGCACACATTTATAATCACAGCAAATTAATAAGAATCTAAAAATAGTTGTGCTTGTTTCCTGTGCCTTGCACATTGCACATCACTAATAAATAATTTTCACACTGTGTTGCAGTTCACTGATGAATTAGCTATAAACATTCTGTCCTCCTGAATAGATTAGTTTATCATTAACTACATGAATGCTTTTCCACATGATTCTTAATCAGGAGTTAAGAAAACTGTGCTCAGGCGTTATCGCATCTAATCCAATATAAACAATTAGTGTTATAAAATCATTAGAAAGAAATACATTCTTTCCATGTATTACTTTAATAGGATTAATTGATCTATTACAAGATTTCATTATACAGAAGATTATAAGGAGTGTTTTATTCTTATTCATCATAGTCCAAACTTAGAGTGTAAATAAAACCAGTAAAAAAAAATTCTCTGAATTATTCCCCTTGACACAATTAAAGAGTCCATTAAAATACTCAAGCTAGAGCTTTTACTAAAATAAGAAGCTTAGAGGCCTTTTACAAAGTGCATAAAAGTTACTGAACAAGATTTACTGTAGTGGGCTGTAAGTCTAGATGAAATGTAGAAGGGCAACTGCATGTATCACATTCATATATCACTCAGTAGCACCTCCCATAATTAGATACCCCATGGCTCCTTCCAGTCCTTTCCACTGAGCAATGGCCATTAACCAGGCTGTCATTACTTCTGAGTTTTAATCTTCCTGACTGCAGTCATGGACAATGAATTTTTTTTCTTCAGAAGCTATAGATGATTCTCAAAAAAAAAAAAAAAATCACACTGATCAACTTTGAAGGAAGTAGCATGTTTGGTGAAAATTTTGCCTAGCAAGGAATATAGGTGTAGTCTGAAAGTACATTTCTGGTGTGGGATTGAACAGAATTCTCCTGCCACTTCATCATCCTCGCAGAACTGAAACAAAATGCCTCATTCAACAGAAGTGTCTGACAGCATTTCTTTCAAACTTCTCCTCTGCACTGAGATCTGTCTTCAGAGAAAGACTTTTTAAATTAACAATGGACTAGAAATAATTGAATTAATAGCTTTTTTTTGTCCATTCAAATTGTTGCCTGTCCTTCTGTAACACATAGTATCAGAGCATCACAAAAAATATATCAAAATCTAAGGCCTACAAGCAGACATGGTCCTCTGGGCTGCTCTGTTATACCCTGATTTCTGGTAGCAAAAGAACAGGGCCATTTTTGACTTATAACTATGATATTAAATTACAAATTTTTGAGATAAATTATCTATATGGGTTATATGAGCTGAAAACTGAGTTGAGATTTAAGATTTTCTCAGGCTGAGGAGATGGGAGCTTTGATAGCAAATGAAAACTCTCTTCTGATAAGTGTCTCTATGCCAATCGTCACTCTTCTCATAAATAACAAAATTGCCATAGTTTTTCTATAAAGAATAAGTTAAACATATCAGAATAGCTACAGACTTGGAATGGCATGGAAATATATTCCACTTTAAAATGACACTTAACGTTTTAGCACACAAACCATATGACTTTCTTTAAAGTCAAAAGGCACACTGATAAAACTAAAGAGGAAGAACTAAACATCATCTCTACACATGCAGAAAAACAGGAGTTCCTCCCTTCCTATCTTTCCTGTTATCTCTTACTCTTTCCTGCTATTTGACTCCTTGCTTTTTGGAATAATAAAGATCCTACTTAGTCATAGGTAAACCTCATTTCATACTGTCTTCTAAGAAGTTAGCAAAAGCAATCAGTTGTAAATCACAGTTAAACAGATATTTTTACTGTTACTAAGGTGCTTTTTGAATTATTTTTTATAATTGGCACAGTTCTCAAAACCAAGCCATGTTATAATGGTTGTAGAAAAGAGGAGGCAAACAAAGCAATAGGTAGCTCTGCAGACTTCTAAGCCCGGATAAGTGAGTATATCCCAGAAATTAAAGAAGTCACCCCAAAATAACTTCAACAAACTGTCCCCACAGAGAAACCCAAATTGCTTCTTGCTCTGAAACTGTTTTTTGTTCATGCAACAGACAAAAGGATAGGAAAAAAACATCTCAAAACAAAGTTTGGTTGTCATTTCTTTTTCATATTTCCTTGCATAGTAAAAATCCCATGAAAATTGTTGGTGTTGCTGAGCAGTAAAAACCAGCTCAAAGAGATATGACTTCCAAAAAAGCCAGGTGTTCTGGCAGTTAGTAAACAATGGGTCAACCATGGCAATTAATTATAAGAATTTCAGCTGGGCATTTTTTTCAGCCTTACTTGAGTTTAAAACATTGCTTTGGACTGGTGAGATATTGACCTAGCAATTTATCTAGCAAAATGGAATTAAGGTGATAAGAAGTGAAACATGGGCTTGGCACTGGAAACCTATAACCAATTTGCCAATGGTGAATTAACAGAAATATAAACCTGGAGCTGGACAAACCTAGTTTTAGAATTAACAAGGAGAAGAACACATAGTATCTAACAAATATAAATGGCACCATCATGCCATTCATAGCAAACTCAGGTGTAACATGCAGCTGCACACCAGTGAAGAAAGAGCAAAGATGTGAAAGCCCACCAGCAAGCATTTAAATCTACTCCAAGTGGACCCTAGAAATGAGAAAGGAGAAACTGGCAACATGAAAAATGTAATTTTTTTTTCAGTGACCAAGGCAGCAGGTGAATACGGAGGTCAATAAACATAGCAACATGATGAGGGATAGAAACTGATATGCATAATAATTTTAATTGATTTTTTTCCCTTGGATTTTTTTGCAATATTACAAATAACTTTGGCTAAAAAT
This sequence comes from Trochalopteron elliotii, assembly GCA_024734555.1. NCBI lineage: Eukaryota > Metazoa > Chordata > Aves > Passeriformes > Leiothrichidae > Trochalopteron > Trochalopteron elliotii. Next base: position 3,752,502 of record JANPWX010000078.1, on the reverse strand, counting down.
TTGATTAGCAATTATTCTTTAATTAGACTGCTAAGATTTCATGTTTACTAATAAATCCTCCCTTTACATGTAGGTGTACTAGCTTTTTGCTCATAGACAGGATTTTAATAATTATATTGGACAAAGAAGCTTTTTTTTAAGCAAGATACTCATTTGGATGATGCAAATAAATTTTTAAAATCTTAGAAAAAGGTCTAAAAGAAAAAACTCTATCTTGAGTTTTTTAACCTTCCCCACCATATTATGGATGTATATATTTAGTCATAGCACTATATCAGATTTCACCTGACTGACAGACACAAAGTAGGCCTTTCTGAGGGTAAACCGCTAACTCCGTCTCCCTCACAAATGATAGCTCTTTTTAAAAATAGCAGTTTTACAGAGCTCAAGTACCAGGTTATTTTGTGTAAATATATGTAGTTTTGTATAGCATATTTTAGGCTGAAACTGTTCATAAGTTTACGTATAGAGGAAACTGCTGGAAATCACTCAGTCCTTGTCTGAATGGCACTGTCTAAAAATATTTCTCTCTTTTCTTCCATCTAACAAAAGAAAGTAAGTTTTTGTAATAAAGCTCTTTCATTATTCCTTGAATGCATTGCAAAAGTGCTGAGTAAGGTTTGTTTCTGACTGGTACAAGTTCGGGATCTCATAATCAGGCCCAGAGAGCTCATTGCAGTATCCAGTGGTTGGCAAACCAGCCTTCAAGTAGCTTTAGTTTTATAACAAGAATGAGTATTACATTATTCGGATATGACTGGAGCAAAGGTCCTAAGCAATCCTTAATGGGCAGTAAGTGACAGGTCAGCTCTTTTTTTTGGAACAAAAAAATTATCATTCAAACTGTTCTATTGTGCAAGAATGGGAGCAGAGGGTAATATAATTAGATTTCTGCTCCTCCTGGAAAAAAAAAAAAAAACAAAGACAAAACCAAACCAAAACAAACATTATTTTAACACGGTTTCTTTCATTAATTGTGTTTAGCTGGACTGAAATGTGGACCCTGAAAGCCTCTAACCCCCATAAGGACCTTAATCACACATTAAAATTAAGTTAAAGAATCAGCCTGAAGCTCAAGAAGCCAGACACACAGCTCAACACATACTCTCTTATTGGAAGGAAGAATATTCTGAGTCTTCATCAAAATCCCTAGTGATGTCAAATTCAGCATATCTGAGGAGCAGGAACAATCTAGAGGAGAGTTAGCCATCTGCATATTTTTAATAGAGATATATTTGCAAAGAATCTCTGATGTGAGTGTGGAAAAGGCAGCAACAGATGAAGAGAAATTTCCTACAGCTGGAGCAGACCCACTATTTAAAACTTGCAATGTCCTTCCATTTGACAGGCAACAAAAAGCAAGGTCCTTAGTTTGTGTGTGCAAGTGCACAACTTTTGCTTGGACTACAGCAACTCCTAAAGTGTGTGCTCAGTACTACTTTTGTTTGAATTAATATTTTTACATTGAAAAGTGAGAGGACTCTGGTGTCAAATTGAAAAATACCCATTCACTCTCCTAAAAAAAAATCTTTGCAATATTCAGGAATGTTAGTAATTTTAATGTTAGTAACAAAATTAAATCTTCTTTAAAGACCATCAACGCAATCTCAATATCAGGCTTCAACCCTGAATATTAAAACATCTCCATGCTAAAACATCATTAAAACTTTCAAAACATTTCCTTTCTAAGAGATTACAGTAATATTTTCTGGATATTCTATTGCTAATATGGGATGCAGTAAGTAGAAAAACATATCTGGTAATTTTTATGGTTGCTTTGTTGTAAGCTGTTTGCAAATTTGTCACAATACTACCAGTGGCAAATGTACTGCAGTGTTCTCCTTAACCAAAAATGTATGAGGATTCATAGGGATCAAAAAAATTTCAAAGCCTAATATCTGTCCTTTGGCACTGTGCAGCTCTGAAATCTTATATCTTACTCCAAATCTTCATTTCCAGCATTTCAGTAGGAAGTTCTCTGTTCCAACTTCTCTGAGTAAAAACTGTCTCCATCCATGCTCAGTTCCACCAGTCTTACTAATTCCCATTTTTTCCTAACAAAGGGATAGGTATCATCTCAGCCCTTAATGTATCTGCACATCTGTTAGCCTTCAGTCTAGCACAGGCCTACGAAAGTTTTCTATGCATGATCTTAAAAAAAATTCATTTATCTCCCAGCACCTGAGAGGCACTGTACACTGTTTGACCTGCCCCAACCTATGTCCCAATCTGAAAACCCTCTAATAAGAAAATATATTCATATAACCACAAAATTCATGGCTTCCTGGGAGTTTCAGATGGTACACATTATGTGGAGGGAGGTAAAACTGAGCAGGTGCTGTCGTATCTGGAAAGGCAGAAGAATGGGTTGTTGAATTTCCCATAAGGAAGGGATAAAGAAGGGCAAGAACCTTATGAGAAAAAGGGGAGGTGGACGTTAAAGGAAAGGAGGGACCAAGACATGGATAACATATTGAGGGAAAAGATACTTCTGCAGAAAGGGAATATACCAGCCACATCTGTTGTCAGCTCTTTTCTCCAGAAATAGAAAACAGCAGATTTACTTTGTTGTTTTTTCACTTTGCAAAAGAAAAAATACATTTTAAAAAGTTTTCCAAAGGGCCTAACTTGTATTATCATTTCTCTCCGAAAGTGTCAGGAGTAGAAGATGATGCTTAAACTGCACTTAGATCTTGAATCTCCAATCCTACTTATGCTGCTCAGATGAAATACCTCCCAAGGTTCAGTAAAAAGAAGACAGCAGGTGTATGATAAAAGACTGGCCTCTTGCAAATAGCAACAGAGGCCCTTAAACAGATTGAAAGAGTTTCAGTGGTACTTATTTCTCATGTTGCAGAATCCACAAGAGCTCTGCCAGGGTAGCAGAGCACTGCTGCATCTTAAACCTTCACTGTGATATGTAATCAGTAGGTACAGGCACTGAGATTTCTCTTTGCTTCTGAGATTTCTACTGCACTACAAGTAATGAGAAAAAGCTAATGAAATGAAAGCAAATTTCTGGGGTTTTTTACTATTATTTAAATACAGTACAGATTTGGAGTGAGGTATGCAGGTTCCTCCCTGTGTAGAATGAATTCTGTTATTCTGCCTCTTAGGAGAAGATAGAAGAAGGGAGTTAACACAAATATACATCCTTGGCAATGGAAGTGATATGGCAGAACTCCTTCTCCTGTTTCTCTACTCTCAGGAAGGACACACCAGGCTGGCTTTGAAGTGTCAGCAGGATTAGAAGACGGCAGCATGCCCTTGCTTCCTGATAAAGAATCAGCTTAGCCAGCACAGGACTTCATGTCCAGCTAGCAAGGGCAGCACATACTTTTCTGAGCTGTTCGTTTAAATACCACTGTTGATAAATAAACGTCAAGCGTGTTTGAAAGTTATCAGTGAAAATTTCTCAGGCCATTGATGTTCTCCAGTATAAACTTTGAGCTTCAATGCAAAATTAGCTGTGCCTCAGCTGTCCACCTACTACACTGCTCCATGATTGATAAAATTAATATGTGAAAATCTTGTACATACACATCCTACTCTTGTAATCCATTCATAAAAATACTTTCACAACTGATACTCAGGATGATTCTGAGTTACAAGAAAGATGGAGAGGGTTTCTTTACAAAGACATGTAGTGACAGGACAAGGGGGAATGAATTCAAACAAAAAGAGAATGAATTTAGACCAGGTATTAGGAGGAAGCTCTTTGTTTTGAGCGTGGTGAGGCACAGGAGCAGGTGGCCCAGAGAAGCTGTGGATGTCCCTATCTCTGAAAGTCTTCAGGGGCACGTTAGATAGAGCTTTGAGCAACCAGGTCTACTCACTGAATATTGTAAATAGGGAATCGTTTATCAAGTCTGAATTGATATTCTTCTGTAATTATAGTGGCTGTAGGAAAAAAATCCCATTTTAAAAATGCCTGTTATGTTCTTCAAACTCGGTTGATAAAGAGTTTACAAGAACTCCAGGACAAAACTTGACACAACAGAATCAAAATGTAACATTTTGATCAATTTCTCTCTTTTATGATTTTATACTCTTTTTCTATGCTTCAAGGAGAAAAGAGGCATTATTAAAACTCACAGTTTAAACAGAAGCCAGTAGCAGTAAAACTAAAACTATATTTTAATACAACCCAGTTTTGCTTTGTGACATAAATACAAAAATCAGCAACAGAGCTTCTCATGACCACCACCAAAAGCAGATACCATCACACCATCCTCCTTGTTTGCAAAAGGTCTCCAAGACTTCTGCCCCTCAGATTCCAATTGCATAAGTGAAGACATTTTTCTTTTTTTATCTATTTTTATTTGTCTGTCCCACAAACAAATTTTTCTTGATACCCATCCCTTATTTCCTTTTCATGCATAGAAATACAAGCACTAGCAAAGAACAAGTTCAAAAGTGAAAGTAGGTATGGCCACAAAAAATTATTTTTCTACATTTATTCCAACAATGAGCTTTTTGAAGATCAATTACTCTAATATTTTGCAGGAAGAAAATTCTTTTCAAACTCTAAACCAGATGTTTGCCTTCTAGTCTCATTTAAGAAGGAATTGGACCCTTACATTTCTCTGGAATTAGACACTTTGACTTGCATTAAATTTTCTGAAAAGCAGTTGTATGAGAGAAGAAATTTATAAGGATAATTTTAAGTCTTGAATGCTCTGATTCTTAGACTCCATTAAAATTTTTGCAAAAAATGTCTTGATTTTTTCAGCCTTCTGATGTTTTCATTCTTGGACTGGAGAGTTCTCACGCATTGTAACAAAAACAAAGACTGACATTTTGTAAACATGCATTCCTTTCCAATAAAAAGGACAGATTGATAGACTTCTGAGTTGACCACTGGGGTTAGAGAGGTGTTACTCTTGTCCCCCAATCCTTGACCAAATTCCAAAGACTTTATAAATCGAAATCCCCAAATAAACTTCCCTTCTTTCTCATCTCACATCCCAACAGGTGAGTGTAGTTCTTTTCATGTCCTCTTGTGACACAAAAAACTTTTATCATTAGCACTCCTGTCAAAGGTAATTTTAACAGCATCAAAGAAGTAATGGAGAGCAGCAGAAATCATCATCTGTAATTCATCCTGGGTAAGAAAACCCTGCATTTTTGTAGTAGTTTGATTCCCATTAACAGGATATATTCATTATTTAATTAAATGCATTAAAACAGGTAAGTCTGGGTTAAGGCAATTCTTCCCAACTGCTCATTCATATTCAGGCAAAGATAACAGTATGCAGCAATGCTTCTCAGTTCACACAGGAAAATGAAATAATGATCTCTTTTTTCCTCACCTCTTAACCTGTATAGATGGGAAGACTGTAGGGGTCAAAATAAAGGACTGAAATTGGGTTTGGAGTGGTGAATAATGACAGCTGCCCAACCCCCCACCTGCTAGGAGATGGAAACGTGCAAGACAGAAACAAAGACCTATACTCTAAACAACACTGGGAGGTGATCCCCGGGGGAGTTAGACTGACAAAGTTATGACCTAATTAAAGAACATCTCCTACATGTTGTCATTGTTCCTGCAAGTCTAGGACAAAGTACTTCTTTCCATTATATCCCTACAAAGACTGGAGACAATCACATTAACATCGTGTCATGACTGTAAGGTGTATGTGTGTAAGACCAAAACACAGCTCCCAAGATCACCTTGCATTTATTTGGCTTCAAAAGGAAGCCTGAACTTTGAAAATTGTTGTGTTGGTTATTTTTTATTAACATACCAAATTTAAATGAAATAGTGTTAAGCTACTTTTCCTGGTAAGCTCTGTAAAAATGTGCCATAGGTGTTATTTTGCTTAGAAACTCAGGTATTAGAGATGAACAGTCACGTGAGGAGCTACCGCAAAGCTGTAGTTCCATGATGACAACAAAACTTTGTAATATGGCACTGTAAACAACTAAACCTCTGTTTCCTATTCCTATTTCTCTCTTTTAGTTCAGCAACCTTCATTGTGCAGCTGCAGTGTGAGCCACATAAGATGTCTGATCCAGATCGTATTAAACCAGGAGGAAAAGATACCACTCACAAGGAAATCACTAGTACTAAATGAAAGACCATGCCTTTTAATAGTAGGCAAATGTAAGCATGCCAAGCCTATCAAGTGTAGTTGGTGCACCCACATTGCTAATTAAGATATGGTTTCTTTCAGTGTGAACTCGGCCATGTAGCTCATCATTGTATCTGTGGTATTTGTCGGTATGTAATTTGTTTCATTATCACTGTACAATCACAGTAAGTAATGCAGATTGACAGAAATTTTTCACTTCTCTCTATTGCTCTTTCTCAAAATTATTTTTCTGAATTGTTATTTGGAGCACCAGAACACTGAAAGTAAAGAACCTGAAAGAGTCTTCAGACATTTTTCCCCTCAGGAAGCATCAGGATATTTCGTAAAAATTGACAGGAACCAATGAACTATATAGGGTTTACGCATTTTTTTTAACAGTAAAGTGAACTCTAAAAAAGTTTAAACTAATCAATAGAATTGAACATTAGATGTCATGTATAGTTTCTTTGAGAAAAACAAAAGGTATCAGCCAATTGTGGAGCAATTTTTCATTCATAAGAATTTTCTTCCAACTGTCCAATGAACTAGGATGTCAATATGACCTTCCTATATGATTTGCGCCATGTCTGACAAGAGCTTAAAATAGAAATTATTTTAAATTATAAATTTAATTATAATTATAAATAAATTATAATTTATAATATAAATTATAATTTATAATTATAAATTATAAATAGTCCATAATAAGCCCAGTAAAACAGAAGCATTTCCTATTCTCAAAATGGGGTGATAAATTCTTTTCTCAGTCTCACACAATTATAAAGGCTCAGAAATAGTAGGCTACATTTTAAAATTTATTATTAAGGGATCTTATATTTTTAGATGAAAACAAAATTAAGCACACTTCCTAGGAAGAATTCTTTACTATCAAATTATACTAATTGTAGCTGAGATATCCTCACCTACAATTCTAAACTGAGAGTAGATGTAGAGTTAAATAGATGGGCTTCTGATGCCAGAGAAAACCAGGCAAAGATTCACCTACATGAGGAAAGAGTGGAATATTTCATAAGTTATCTAGATAAGGGTGGAGTGGGTTAGGGGTGAACTTTGAATACCAGCAATAGAGGAAAGGATAGGACTGAATCCAGCTAGACAACATTTGAATGAACATTTTTGAAGTTTACACAATAAGATCCATAGGCACAAGGGCACAAGGAAATTTTGCTCATAAATAATACAGCAGTAGATATATTTGAAGATGGAGATAATTATGCAAAGTAAAAGAAATTTTCTAGAAAACTGAAAACACCTAAATACTATGTTCTCATTCATGTCAAAAAGCATATGTAGGAAAAACAATTTCATGGACTATCAAATGCAGTGTCACAGATCCCATCTCTTTTTAAAGAAACCTCTAAGTGTTCAAATATCAAAAGCTGGAAGAGGTACTGACTTTGTCTTATATTCTTTACTTAAATACATATTAGTTGTCACAATCAGGGACAGGTTTCTGACCTAGAAAGACTCCTCACTTCACCAAAGCAAAGATTCTTATGTTTTGCTACTTTTTTTTTCCATACTCTTTTTGACAGAAACTCATCAGAAAATTAACTCACAGTCGTACATCTTTACTGTCTGGTTTGTTCAACAGAATTTATAATCAAAGGGATTGCATTAGGAACATCTTGCTATCTTGTCAAAGATCCAGCATGGTATTAAAAGAGAAACCAATAGTTACTTATGTAAATACAATGCAGATGGTTCCCTATTGATGAACAATATCTTTCAGAGAATGAGTTTGTCTGGTGCCAATTAATGTTCAGCACATGCTGCTCCCTTTGTCAACATTTCGCGTACTCCAGAGGAAACTAAATGTAAGTTATCTTACAGTAGGTGATCACTCTGTGGGCACAAAAAACATCCACATGGTGTCCATATGGACCGCATATAATGCTTTATGAAATCTGTGTGATTGTGGCTAATATACACATGAACCTAAGTCCACTGTCTAGGAATGGTGGAGAGATCAATAGCAAAATACTTATCTCTATTAAAATCAGAATAATTTGTCATATTACATCTGTGTCATTCTGGTTTGCTTGGTTTTGGTGAGTATTGCAAAAACCGATATTGCCTGCATCTTCCAGTGGAATTAAAATCAAGCATGAACCCCTATAAAAACTGGAAGTGGATATTTAAGACACTATAAAAAAGCATCACTGATACAACTTTTTTAAAGTTCATTAATTTTATTATGACAAACACTAAGTGTGAAGCCCTCAAAAGAATTCTATGCAGCTAAATCCAAGCAAGCACAGCTGGAAGACACCTGCAAAAATTACTTTCTTCATTTTCCTGTTTAAAGGACCATCTCTGTCATTTGCAAGTGCAGACAAGGTATTATAAGTCTTGCTAGTCCAGGACAAGAAATAAGATTTTCAAGGTATTTTAAGGCCTTGCCTCTGAGTTTTCCTTTTCTAAATTTGTTGTAATGCTAGTCTAAGTTCAAATTACTTTTTAATTTTGTTTTATTTGTAAGATTTAAAATGGCTTTGACTAAACAATTTTAATCACTACCTTATTTAAGCAAAAATCAGTATAGCACACATAAAATGTGTGAGAAAATCTGAGAAAATCAATTCATTTATGTAATTCATCTTGGATAAAATCCATCTGGGAAGTACATTTTTCATTTGGGGTTCCACATAAATAAATAGTATGTGCTCCATAAAGTCATTACAGGGGAAGAGGGGAAAAAAAAGCAAGTTGCAGATGACAGAATTAGTGTCTCATATTATCTCAAGTACTGCTTCTGAGAAATAAATAAACAAAGTATTGCAGGCTCTGATACTGAACTCTGAACTGTTTTAGGTTCTGCAGCTGGTAGGCCAGCCCAGGTTAACCTCACCTAAAAGTCAGCTTAGGACTCATCGACAGAGGTGTTTTACTTCAGGCAAGGAGTGCATATCTGACAGTCATCTGGACATTGGTCATACATCAGAGTTCTGCAAACTTGACCTTGAATCTTCTGGATGACATTATTCTGGAACATGTGATCAACATCTGATCTAGTCACCAGTGGGCATTCGGTCCAATGGAGCATACTTCAGTGAGCCTGAAGATAAGGAAAAGCATGAAATTTATATTTGTAAAATAGTTCCTCGTCAGTATTCCATTCTGCACATCTGCTCCTACTAGTCTGTACTACTCATTAATATAGACTTTTAAAATTTCTACTTTGTATAAAGTGCTTGTAAATTCAGCAAATTGAAATGTTCTTTCTTAAGAATGCACATTCTCCTTGTTTTCTAAGGAAATGTCATCTATAACCATTGAAAGTAAAAGCTGACTTTCTCTAGAAGATTCCCAGCTATGGCATTGACTTAAAAGAAAAATCAGCCTACTTTCAAAACAGGCCCCAAGCTTTGCTTTGAGTCTGGTATTTAATTCACTATGGATCAATGAGGAAAAAAAAGCATGCTTTGCATACTGAATTGTAATCTATATTATAGAGGAGTAGTTGTCTTCCAAGAACGATGCTGTGTTGTTTTATTTCCTAAGGAGGGATTACCTCCAGGTTCCAATGGCTAATTTCCTTCCTGCATATTTTACGTCTGCTAGCTTACTTTATAGAAATAATTTGGTAAGTAACTAGTCCAAAGACAAAAAAGAAAGATTAAAAAAAAATTTAAAAAAGCACCATGGAGCAAGCAAAAAAAAACAATTTAAATATCATAAATTGCTTGTTTTGTCACTCCAATTTAGTGCAAATGCCAAAGCGTTAGTTTGTTTAGTGCAAAATGCCAAAGTAGACCAAGGAAGGCAAAGAAAATTCTTCCCAAACACAGTCTTTGAGTTTTATCAGGTTTGGTTTGGTTTTCTTCATACTGCTAATTTGCCATTTATAAGCAGCACAAAATTATTTTGACTCACATTCTTCAACTTGTTGTCCACCTCACTTTGAACCTGAGAGCTGTTGTTACTCAACAGAGCACCCAAAACTTCATTTAGGCAATTTCCAACACATTCTGTGAGGAGCACACCACCTGCTGCTAATTCTGCTTCTATTACTTTCCTGCAAACACCACCTTTGGTGCCAGGAAGACTGAACAAGAGATAATAGAACACACAGCACAAGACAGAGATGTCTGTAACTGAAGTTCTCACATCTCTTTTCTGTCTTTACTGTTGTCCACATTTTCTCTGTTCTGTTCCCATCAGCACTGATTTTTAGTTAATAATCTTCTGTGAGCTACAGTTTCTTTTTTTAAGATTCTATTAGAGTAGACATACCCAAACATATATACTTGTTCCCTGTATATATCAGTGTCCTGGGTTGTAGTATAAGATATGCACAAAGTATTCTATCACCATCTTCATGAACTGTTGAAACCAATTGCTGAAGCAGTGTTCTTCCAGATTCCCCCCTCCCTCTTCTGTTAATGAGTCTTCTGTTAATGGGTCTTTCGTTAATAGGTCTTCTGTTAATGGCCTGCTGCATGACTCATAGTCATACTATCTATGAATCAGACTCATAGATAACTCCCCAGAGGGAGTTATCTCTCTTTAATGGGCCATCAAGGACCCCCTGTATGACTCATCCCATTGTGAGATGCTCCACCCAGGGGGAGGAGCCAAGTATTCTCACCTGGATATAATCTGGGATTTGGGACAATATGGGGGACCTTACACACTGGATTCCCAGAGGATCAGAGCTACCAGACCTTTCTACGGAATCACTGCTTCCATCGTCCCACTCAGGTTGTATTCTGACTCTGTCAGTGGTCTTTTGTATTATTGCATTTATGTTATTTTATTTTTTTTTTCTTCTTCCTATTAAATTGTATTTCTGACTTGGAGCCTCTCACTCGTTTTGCTTTCAAACCACTACAATCAGTTTAAAAGCAAAGTAAACAGAAGACCAGCTGATAGATGATCTATTGGAAAAGGGCAGAAAAAGTGATCTTCACACTAGATTCATCATCTTTCTCCATTTCTGCTACTAAGGAGTTTCATTATAGTGGCCCAAAATGAGCCACTTTTCCTTACCTTATAGGTTTCTTTTAACTGCTTAACAAAAGCCTAAAAATATGTTAATCATTGAAATAAGTAAGACAAAGAAGGATATGCCTGTATATATAATTTTAATTGTTTCTAATTATCTTCTAGTAATTAGACAATGGAAGCATTGATTAATTTGCTCTATGATTGAGAAGCACAGTAGGGTACAGGACACCATCCACAGAGGACCCTTGGATGAACCTTGCCTGGTTCACCACCCTGAAAACATTTTGTGCCTTCTCGACTCTCACAGGTACCACTGCTGTGCAAACTGTGCAACTTCCCTGTCCCCAAGGCAATTGCCCCATTTGGCCTGGTGACAGGATGCCCTTGGAGGCCAGGAACCAGAACTAACATATTTTTGATTGAGGGAACCTTCCTAGAATTCCAGTGTCTTTACTGGCACTTATTGTGGAGCAAATATAGAAAGGCTATGTTTTTACTTTATTTTATTTTGCCCTGGTCCTTGCAATGAGAGACTGTTAACTTGCTTTGACTTTCAGGTCTGTGCTAACTAAGAGGGGCAAAGTTGAGATGAAATTTATTGCTCTGCCCTCGCTGTAATATCTGTATTAATGCCATCTAGGATAATGCTGCTTTGTTTTCACTAGGTTTTGCTGACACAAGATTTTCTCATCACTAAATTCTTTTGAGGCTAAAGTTTCCCTTTGCTTCACCACCCATGGAACAACAAGCTAATCCTCTTGACTCACTTTGGTGAGACATGCTTTGCACAGAAGAAGGTTGTGTGGGGCCCAATACATAGAGGCTTTGTCCAGCTGAAGTCTCTGTGGCTATGCTTATATTCTCATTATTGAAGCATTTTGGGAGCAGGACCACGTAGGTGCTCATTCAGAGATCTACTTAAACAGCAGCAGAACTGAGCATAGGCTCTTGTGGCTATATACTACTAAACAGCCCACAGCTCTCAAACATCCAGAGTGGTTAAATATCAGCATGGTCCCTAACACGAACTTGAGTCATGCAAACTACTCCTCTTTCAGATTATTTTTGGGCATTGTTTGGATGTGCTGTACATATCAGAAACTATTCCTAAAGATGTATGACAATTGTGTTTGGAAAGGGTGCAAGTCTGACCAGTGTGAGGTAGCACACAAACTCAGAGCTAAAAAACAACTTCTGTCCTGCTTTATATAGGAGTAGTCAGCAGATCAGCTTAAGCAAATTCAAAAGAGGCTTTTGGGCTGTTGATCTGTAAAGTATTCAAGCTCCTTATTCCAGGTGGTGAAGAAATTCCCTACAAAATTCAAGTGTCGCCTCTACAGATGATGCCTCCTAGAGATTGGGAAGTCAGAATGGATGACTGCTCCCAAGATATGAGCTGGTGCTGAAGAACACAGAATAACAACTTCTGTTAGTGTAGTCTAGAAGAAAACTGTGCCAGATCAGGAGTTCATGTCCTCTGTACAGAGAGTTATCCTGAACTAGACACCTCATGACATTTATCATCACAGAACAGAGCACAGTCTGGCATTTGGGGTTCAGTAGGTGACAGTGAGGCTTCAACAGCAATATTTTATAAGAAACAGAAATTGCCTCCACGAGGTGAAGGTTTATATCAACAGTTGTTATTTGCTGACAGTTTGCTGGGTCAGTATTTTTTGCAGTATAACCAAACCAACTCGACTTCTACATTACTGAGATAGTAGCTGGAAAATTTTTAGTCCTTGGCTATTTTCTTTCTAATTCATAAAAGACATTTACAGTGTCTTGATAGTAAAATGAAGGACATTTCAGTTTACACTGCTGTTGTGAACTATGTGTCCATCGGCTGCACATACTTTACATGCAGTTGGGCACATACTTGGTGTGTCACTGGACCCACTGTCACCTGCAGAGACATTAACTTCCTGATTTAAAACTCCATTGACCTATAAGCATTGAAGATCTATGAGTAGATGGAGTTTTTTAATAAAAACCAGTACAACATGAAATAGTCTGAACATTTTAATAAAGAAAGGTATAATTGCTTTTCTATGTTGCTTGGCTGGGTTTCCGGATGAGACACTGAAAATATGAAAACTCTTTTGGACCTATTGTAAGATCTTGCTTTATACCTCAGCAGGCTTGTGCATAAAAGTTGATTATACTGCTTAGCCCTCTGCCTAGTTAAAATCAGCCCAGTATTTCCATTAGACATCCCTTTACAAAATCCTCACACAATATAATAATCTTGAGTATATCTTCAGTTTCTGTTCACTGGCAATCTATGAACAACAACAAAATAAATCCACTAGAAGTACAATGATCTCAAGTACATGAATCAGGGACATCAAAATGTAATTACATGTATGAGACTACATGAAACATCCTTTACTTTTGTTTCTTTTTATGAATGTAATTTCTGTTGTTTTTGCTTGCTAAAGGTCTTATGAAATAGACTATGGAGTTCTATAATGGCAATTAGTAGAAGAGACAGAAAAGCTATCTTTACAGCTGGATATCATTGATTTTTTACCTCATAGTAATCATCCCAACATTTTGTAGCCTCATAGATCTAATAATTATAACATTTCTTAGTGATTTATACTGTGCAGTGATAATAATAAATATGAGCAGCTTTTTTCAGTCTTCAGCAGTTTTAGTGCATAATGCTAAATAGACCCTTGCCTGTTGTAAATTCCATCTTGGAGCTTTCCTACAGTTGAAAGGCTTGCTTCCACAGAATATTCTATAATGGCAAACATACAGAAAGCTAAGTCTGCAAAACTCTGTGCAAACAGGTATGGATTTTAAGCAGAACGTACTGAAAGGTAATTCAGTCACTTTGCTGCTCTATATGATTTGCAATTGTGGAACATAACTGCCAAAAATGGATTTATTTATTGCTAAAGATTCAGCTAGTTTCCAGAAAAAAAAAACTAACAGTCAATCCAAATCATTAATTTATATGAAAACATATAAACATTATTAAACTGAACTTATACAGACATTTCCTTTAGAAATATGACCTGTATGTTCATTTCGGTTACAATTTTTAGGCTGACACTTTTCCACATCTCCCCCAGTCTTGAGTCTCCATCCCTGGAGTTATGTGAAAAATGTATAGATGTGGCTGGCAGGGACATGGTTTAGTGGTCAACTTAGCAATGTTAGGTTTGCAGCTGGAATCTCTAAACATAAAGGTCTTTTCTAACCTAAATGATTCTAGGATTCTATGAAATATAGACTCTCTCCTCACTCTTCAATTCTGAGATAACCTTAGCTGAAGAAATTCTTGTACAAAACAGCTGTAGCTCCTTGAAAAACATTGAATAGTAATGTCTGAGAATGGATTGTAGTTCTATGCATGTACATTTATAAAGGCCTGATGCACAATGGTGTTCTGAGTGGAATCCAGTCATTCTAGTGAAAAGATTGCTAATGGGGATGAAGCAATTATTATTGGGTTTGCATGTACAAAAATATCGTCTGTCCATTCCAATAACTTCATAAACCCAGCACAGCTCTGTGTAGTTAAGGTGATAGTCTGTAGTGAGGAAACAAAGTCACGGAAAGGCTAGAAAGAGCAAAAGTAGTCTTGGAAAGTAGTAGTCCCCTTTTTAGTCTGAATATTCAAAATAGCTTTTTGAAAGAAGTGGAATCTACTCCCTTGTTATAGCATGAACAAACCAGGACACTCAGTATTGAAGTCTTGGTGCTTAATTTGGTCACTCTCCTCTTAAAATCAAGTCTTTGGTACTCTGCAGTTCCTACTGTCTTGAAAAATGTCCCAGTTAAGAAGATGGAGGAAGTAGGACCACCACTTCTCAAAGAGGTGAAAAACACAACTTGCAATATAGAAAGAGAGCCACCCCATTTGTCAGTAAGAAGGTGGTGACGCATTTAAGAAAGCCAACCTAACCATAGTATGGGGCTGAAGCTGCAGGAAAGCTCCACAGGAGGTGCAATTAGGTCAGGATTCTTACTTTTGGGGAGCTGAGAGTTCTGCAGTTCTGCATTTGCAGACATGGTGTGCCTCACTATGGTGAGACTGCTGCACTGAGAAATTGAAAGTGGCTTGGGGCTAAAACCTCCTCAATATTCCTGGTTTATTAGCACCAAAGAGAAAAAAAAAAAGAAAAAAAAAAGTGCTTCACAAACCCCCTTGCCTGTAATGAATCCAAACATCCAAGAGTGTGTGTATGTATGTGTGGGTGTGTGTATGAATGTTTGTGTGGGGTTGTCTTTACATATCTTTACTTTTTTTTTAATTACACTTTTTTCAGAAGATTCAGAAAATGAGCATTCTAAAGGGTTTTCTTTCCTGAACCAGTCCAGCCTGAAAGACAAAAAAACCCCAAATTACTATATAGTCAAATACATTCTCCTGACAATTTAACCCAAGGAAATGATTACACTTCCAAATAAAACTGCTAATTATGGTATAACAGATGCAGTATCCTTATTTTGCTTTCTTCATCAAAATAACCTAGATGATTCCCCTTTCTACAATTTTTTTTAATTACACCTATTGACAGCAAGGATGGTTTCATATCTCAAAGCCACCACTGAAAAATAAAAGCATAGTTTAAAAATCCCTTTCTTTTACAAAGACCATGAATTTAAGGCCCAATATGGAATTAATTGGGAATACTTCCAGCTGTGATTTTAATATTAAGCACAAAATCTTAGTACTATTAAAGTAGATTTTTTTTTCTAAAACTGAGCAATTCGGGTAGAAGTTAGATGTTATGTTGACCTTCCCTCACCCCTAAACATGACTAGCAATGTGAACAGCATCCATATTTTATTTATTCACAATTTGTGTTAGGTCCTTACACTGTTGGGCTAGGGGTTGCACAAATACCTGATGAAACCTGGTTCCTAGATCAGCTATGTAAGACAACAGGTGAATAGGCTGGGACAATGTCAGTGTGACAAATCAAAAAGGAGAAAATAAAAATCATTAAATAACTGAGACAACATTCATAGATAAAGACGGGCCTACTGTTAAGCATGACTAGGGTAGGCAACATTTAAAATTCCTAGCGCAACACAGCCAATTATGTGTTTAAAGCATATATCTCACCATTCTTTATTTCATTCAAGCCTGTTCTCTTTTTCCTGATTTACTTCTTTAGTTACTTCTCTGAAGAAGGTTAATTTTTTAAGTTTTTATCTCTTGGTCACCCTACCTGCTTCCAGCAATGGGTGTGCATCTTACCAGCAAACAGGTTTGATAGAAATAGTAGCAAATACACTAAATGGTATTTCTCAACTGTTTACTGAAAGGACCACCTAAAAACCCTGGAAATAAAAATCCACCAGCTATTTTATGTTCCAGTGTGGTCTGGAAGCTTGGGGGAAGGGGAATGATGACCTTCAAAAAAAGGCACAACTTTGCTTACCTGTTTCTTGTTGCAGAAGATGCAGTTGCAGTAGCAACTTAGTAGTGACTAATCTTGTGACCAGCCACCAGCCAAACCACACACGATCCATTGTGGTGGATCATGTGTGGTTTGAAGGGTTTTGTTCTCTTTAACACACCTCCTCCCACAAAGACTGTCTAGACCAGTAGTACTGCTACAGAGGGCAAGCTCCCCCTCTGGGATCCTGAAAGCCGAGATGTTGGCATCACTCAGGTGTAGCTGCCAAGACAAATTGTGTCTCCAGAGTTCAGTAAGAGGAGACAAGTCACTTAATCTACTTATTGCAACGTTTCACATCTAAATGTTCTGGGGCAGATGTGAACAAGGCACGGAGATAAAAGGGATGGTCAGCTACTTCAAAACTTTCATTCTTTACTAGTGTAATTGCCTTTGACTCTTAGAATTGTTAATACATGTTGTCCAGAATAAAAAATAAATGTGCTCACATCAGGTCCTCATCTTTGCAAGCAGACATGTTACAGAGATGCTGGTTTTTTGTTTATGGATAGAACTCAGGGTGCTTTGGAGTTCTGTAATTCTTCACAAGCTCTCAAAACAAGTTCACAGATGCAGTTTTGAGACATGACTTTTAATTTTGACAACTGAATTGAAAATTTAAGTAATAACAGGATTAAAGCTTTTTATAAAGTTTTTCAGATTCTTCAAAAGAATGTGGATATCTAGAGCACAACATTTTGTACCCACCAGGGCAAAGAGAGGACCAAGCATCAGATTTAGTTTGGGAGCTTTGTCCTTTTTATTAGATTATCTAAAAAAACTTTGAGCTTTATTTCTAAAAAATTCTGTTGTCAATCACTACAAGCTCAAGTGTCTGGATTCTTGAAGATTTGCCATACACTGCACAGGCAGGCATATCACTGGATATTAACATTTTAACATCTGTTGCATTTTCTAGTCCAAATATTGGCTTACTAATTTCCTTCCTGTGGTTTTATTCATCTCAAAATAATGTACAGTATGCGACAGACCAAATTGCCACAAAACAATCAGAGACAGTAATTTTGTTTTTCACAGATAGCTGAGTTTAGAAGGAATCACAATGGTCATTCAGCCTA
Organism: Trochalopteron elliotii; assembly: GCA_024734555.1. NCBI lineage: Eukaryota > Metazoa > Chordata > Aves > Passeriformes > Leiothrichidae > Trochalopteron > Trochalopteron elliotii. The sequence continues at coordinate 3,734,955 of JANPWX010000078.1, read as the reverse complement.
ATCTCATTTATTGCTTTCAGAGAATGATTCTTGCATCTACCTAGATTGTTGCCCTGACCTTAAATTTTAGGCATTTTAAACTTTTTTTTTGTCTGTTGGGTTATAGAGTCCATCACATAATTCAACGATCTAAGAAATGCACCATAAAAAAAATTCTTCCCCT
>JANPWX010000078.1:3704097-3729915 GCA_024734555.1 Trochalopteron elliotii | reverse complement strand
ATATATCATATATCATATATCATATATCATATATCATATATCATATATCATATATCATATATCATATATCATATATCATATATCATATATCATATTTATATTATATAATATTTATATTATATTAATTAAAGAAACCAAAGTGGTGATCAATATTATTCTGTCCTATTTTTAAACTTCTGAAATGAACCCTTGCTCTGTGATAAAATAATGAGTGGCCCTGTTTTACCCTAATACATACTTCACATAGACATTGTCTTATTTATACTTGCTTATTGAAACGGGAATTACACTCAAGCTTTAAAAACAGAGTTTAAAGGAAAATATAATTATGAAGGAAAGCTTAGAAGTTAAAAGGTCTTACATTTTGTTTCCTAAGCATCTGATTTTCTTCCTCATCTACCAAATAGCTAGTGATAATTTTTGGTGAAAAGGACAGAACCAGTCACTCTCAGTAAGCAGATCAATACATCTTGAAGGCAGATGAGACGTGATTTTAATTCAGTAAGATTCAAGACCAAATATTTTGATCATTCATCATTTCCCTCTACATCCACATGAAAAAATAAGAATTAAGTTTTATGGAGTGACCAATGTCTTCTGTTCTCACTTGTGATTCACACTAATCTCACCTTTAAGGAAAAGAGATTAATTTAGAGGGGGAAAGAAACTGCCCAAGAACCATTGGGTGGAGATCAGGTTGTTACGTGCTATTTCAAATATATATTTACCACTAGACTGGTAAATAAAAACCATGCACAGCTTGAACAAATCTGGAAGAACTGAGGCGACCTACAGAGGCAACAGGAAATAATTCATGTTAATGTGGTTCCTTCTCCTCTCCCCAGCCTCTTTGTGCACTTGTTTTCAAGAGAAACAGAGATTTGGGATCAGAATATCCTGTTTCAGAAATCACACACATCAATGACAGGGGTCCAAGCAGGTACTCAGGGTCAAATAATGTCATTACAGCAACTTGATCAGATACTAATAGGGATTGTCAATTTTTGCAGCCCACAATGTCTATATTTCACATAAAGTCTGAGGAGAGGGAAGAGCTGGCATAAGTATCACTGCTGCATTTAGAGGTTTTATAGACCCTGCAATGTCTCTGTGCCATTTTTCAGAACACTGTAATGAAGTTATAGCTCTTGTCTCCAGGGAGAGGGATATCTAGAGCCATATATAGAGCTATCAAAATACCATCTGCTAACAGGGAAAGTGTTCCTACCACTTTTATTCACTTACGAAGGGTTTCACTCCTTAAATAGAATGGTTTTTTCTAAGCCCAAATTTGTAGGAATAAAGGAGGGAAAACCTGTCTTGCCATAAGCCATTTGTCACCCCTGAAACTACATTTACATTTTCCAGGGTATGATTAAAACCAGAACTTTTGCCAGAGACATTTGAAGTTTAAATACATGTTATTGCAGTTTGGTATTTGTGGAGATTACTGGGGTGTATAACCTTTACAAGTGGAAAAAAGCCAACATTTTCAAGTTGTTTGGATTGTAAACATTTAGAGATTACATACTCATCTAAAAAAAAAAAACAAACTTTGTTCTATTTACATAGCCATTAAATATGTTATAAAGAAACCTCTTCAAGCTGATGTTGTGCAGTCTTAAAAATTACCCTGGTGTTGTATATATTATGTTGCTTTTTATAACAAATACCTTTAGGAACGGGACTGTATTAGAACGGCCAAGGAGCAGCACATCCACAAGGGAACTCTGGGGGATGAATAAATGACTTTAGAAGTTAACACACTTCCCTCTCTTTCCTCTTATTCCTAGGAGTACGGGCAGCCATGGGAATTGGCTGGCATCTAAATATTGATGCCTCCAAACCATCTCTTTTTGTATCACTTCAGAGGCCATTTCTGAGATTCCCCCTGCCTGAGAACACAAGAACATGAATCAGAGATACAGAAACACAGAAATCATAGACTTGCAGAATCGTTTGTGTTGGAAAGGACCTCTAAAGGTCATCCAGTCCAATCCATGCAAATGAGGTTTCTCAGAGCCCAATCTAACCATGAATGTTTCTAGGGATGGGGTATCAATACATCTGTGTTTCAGTGTCTACTATTACAAAAAATTACCTCATTACAAAAAAATCTTCTTTCTTATATCTAACTTGAATCTTTGGCTTAAAACCGTTGCCCCTTGTTCTTTCACAACAGGCCTTGCTAAGCTGTTTGTCTCCATTTTAAGTCCCCATCTTTCTTACAAAGTCTCATTGAAACCTTCACCTTTCCAGATTGGAAAACCCCAGCTCTTATAAACTCCATGGCCCTAGTCTAGACCTGCTTCAACAGGTCCATGTCTCTTCTAGGCAATCTGTTTGTCTGAAGAAAAAAATTTGTCACAATCTTTATATACTTTAGAATAATTTCCACTGGAAGTTAACTAAAAGTCTGGAAAAGATTTAGTAGTGCAGGACATAAATGCAGGGGGCAATTTAAGACACAAATTTTCTTTAATGGGCGTAAGATTAACAGTTCCAAAGAAAGTCAGACTTAAATACTGTAGCCTCCTATTCCTACAAGGAGCTTAATTTGGTCAAGCAAACAGACATTCTCTTGTATATGATCAGGACAAATTAAAACCCGCTGATCTGACTATGAGACAAGTTACAAGCAGGTAGATATTCGCAAAAAGTTCAATTTGTCCCTTACTTTTGTTGTAGAAGTTCAAGTTAACCATAGACTGAACCTGTGTTCAATATTACAAGCCCAAATCTGACAGACAGGTCATTGCATAGCTAAAGGCACTTCTGTGTTTCCAAATATCTAGATTAACTAAGTCAAGCTGACAAGAACATTTACTAGACGTATTTTTCTCTTTATGTTTTGCTCAGCCCACAGCCATAGGGTCAGGGAATACTTTCCATTTTGATTTAGGCTTTCTTGGCCTTTTATGTGTAGTCTAGTTGGTTTGTTTATCTAAAATTTTAACTAAACCATGAAAATAAACTTTTTTCATCACTTCTGTCCCTATTGCTGCCTGTCTTTGACGTAATTCTGGTCACAGATTCTACCAGACATTTTTGTCAGAAAGACGTGGCTTCCTTACTTGATACCCTGGACAGCCTTGCACCTCTGTCTCCCGTATGGTGGAAGGAGTGTAAGAGGCAATTCACTGGAACATAAAAATAATCTTCGTTTGGTAAATAAGATTTGTATAAATAAGATTTGTATCATTTTTATAGAATCCTCACCTTTCTTCATTTCTAACCACATTTTTTTCTGTCCAACTATTTATTAAAAATGTTCCCTTTTTTGTCTGCGTTTCTTTTCCACCTGCTGTGTTTTCAAGATGACAAATTCTCTTGAAGGATAAAAGTATACTGTAATAAGGAACCATGGGAGCAAGGCCAAGGTAATAGACTATCAAATGAAATCCATCTGAGGAGATGCTGAGCTTTTCTTTTTGAAAAGGACTGAGCTTTCTTTTTCATTTTGCAAATGGAACTAATCGTCTAAAATAGTGCATCTTCATTCCATTGCAAAGGACTACATTAGAACTCTCCCTAGTAGAGTAAAAGTGGCTGTTTGCTACATATACATAGAAATTTGAGCAGCTTTTAGAAGGAATTTCTTTCTGAGAGATCACTTTTCTGTGGAGATGGGGGTAGATTAGAAGAGGTGAAGATGTTCAGAGAAAATAAAGGATTTCATTGCCATGCTGTTAACCCCTGACTCTGGTGAATTGCTGTACCCTGCTCATGGTAAAAACTAAGCTTGTACTAAATTATGGGCAGATAGTAAAAGGGAAGGCTGTCTCAGTGCAGGCTGTCAGACAAAAGCATGTAAGTACTTGTGTGTACACATCTGTCTATGTTTGTATGGCCCTCAATATAGCTCTGACTCAAAGGGCAAAGTGCTGATCCTTACGGTATACATGTCAGGAACAGGTTTTATAACATGTAGGGGGAGAGCACTTCGGGCATTCTCTTGTTTAAAGATTTGAATAAGCAGGGTTTTTTTCATAAGATGAATTGGTATCCTACAAAAGGGAGATGTAAATGCAGACATATTTTATTGTATCACATTACTGATTAGTTTGTATTTCAGAATATTAATATGGATTGTAGCAAACACACTGGTTTGTCTCAGTTAGATACACACTGTGAATATGAATGTCTTCTGCCCCAGGATTTAGGCAGGACTTGAAGCTGAACAGCAGAAGAGTTAATTTATGGCACACAGTAGGACTGCAACGCCCGGAATTCTCCATCAAGAGAAGAATCGTTGGAATAATTTAACTTAAGGAAAGTGGGCATGCTACATGATCCTGGGGAGCTATGCAATTAATGTTCTGTCTGCCACATTAAAGATTTACCACTGAGATGGTCCATTTGCATACAACATACCCCCAGTGCCAGGAAAAGCTTCACTTGCTTTCACCACCCAGTACGGCACCAGACAGCAATAGTGAGATGCTGTTTTGATTCAGTTACTGCTCAGCTGTATATCAAACATGTTAGAGAAACAGGCCTTGGCTTCAACATGTTTGGTTTGGATCAGTGAATTGAGCACTTGCTGAGCTCTGGAATACAAATGATCAACCTATCTGTCTGAGCACTTTCCCTGTTGGTGCCATCCTCTCGCTGCCTATGGCTAATGCAGTAATATGTATGCAGTGCACAGTATCCTATGTGACTGCCACTTGACAAAATGTGCCAGATCATCATTGTCTCCAGACGAGACAGATTTATTATAATTCAATATGTTCCTCGTGAGCACTTCTTTCTGTCTTATGTTACAGTCTGCATAGCATTCAGAATAATAACTACATGCTCTTATGACATTGCCGCACTGAATTCTTGTGGCTGAAAAAATCATTTCCTTGGCTTTGACAGAAATTCACCCACAGCAATATCTTCCCGTGGCTGAAAATTAATGTGGGATTTCCCTGCTCCATCCCAAAATAATAACTTCATGAATTAAAGCCAAGTAGAATCATTTTTAATTTTTTTAATAAAATGTGTTCAATATTCAAAAACTGGAAAGCCAGCTTTGCTGCGTCGCATTGCAGATAAAAGCCCATTGTACAAGGGAGTGAAATTATGAGATTCTAGATGCAGTTTTGTGTGATCTCAAAGTCAAATAAGGCATAGCAAGAATCAAGAAAGGCTGGACAGGACTAACAGCTGTTCTTGTTAAATTAAAACTACTCTATATGTTGGGACTGTCACCTGATTATAAAAACAGAAGTGTTTACAAGTGGTCCACATAGACTACTCAAAAATGTACAGGTTTCACACTTTCTAAGAGAATGGTGATCTTTTACAGTGAATCAGTCATTTCTGTTGACTTTAGATGCCAGGATGACCTTTACAAAATGGTATAGATAATAATATTGAATATGCAATACACCAAACATGAATATTGGCACAATTTGGCTCATGAATATTTACCATCAAGACTGCTGCTGACAGCATCTCAGCAGCCCTAATCTGCAGGCTGGCAGTCAGCCAGGTTTCCCACTTTTCCCAGACATAAGGAGGAATTTCAGCCGTACTGGCCAGGAGGCAGAAAAGGATCTGGCATCCCAATTCGATTTGCACTCCATCTGTTAAAAAATAATAAATCTCATGTTAGAGGCAATGATGAACGTAGATTGTCTAGTATGCACCACACCCAGGATCTCCCCGCAAAGCTTGTTAATGCCATAGCCAGCATTGCAGCATCAGGCAAAAATGTACTTTGCATCCCTTTGAAATTGCCCTAAGGCATCTACTGTGCCTTGAACAGATCATTGAGCTTTTTGGGGGCATAGTGATCAAACCCCTTTGTGAATATCAGGCCTAGACATTTCTGTCATATGTTCCTGACTGTATGTGACGCTTGCTGTGCTTCCTTGGGAGTTATTTCCTGTTATCCACCACAATCATCACCCCCTTTTCCCCGACCATGGTTCCCAGCCTGGAAATGATGGAGTGATCCAGGCAGCTTGCAGTTGGGTCACATCACCTTAGACCTTGGCTCAGGGACCACCAGCCCTGGGCAGCCTCCTCACTGTCTCACAGCTCCTGCTCTTATCCACTTTCTTCTCTCCTTTACCCTTGGTGTTGCTAAATAAGCCAGTTACTTTTCCCACTCCAATTAATGTAAAGGACAATGAAACCAGTGATTAGTTAATAGACAAATTAGTAATTATTAGTAATATTCAAATTCCTTGTCTCCCTCTGAAGATTTTGGTGGGGTTTTTTATTTTTTAAGCACCGCATCTTCCGTCCCCCTGCACAGTTCTCACTGTGTTAACCTTCTTTCACGTGTCATTTTATTTCTGTTATTGTTGCTCTCCGATCTGGAGCCCAGATCTGGAGGTGTCAGATGATAATGTACTTGTTTAGTGGCAGAATTATCTGCTGGATGAGGTGTAACTGGATGTTGGGTATTCTAGTGAGGCATCCCAGCAAGGAATTTACTTCTTTGAGAGAACACTTCATTAACTAGCACCTGCAAGCTCAGATCTCAAGGCTCAGTTCGGTTTTTGCAGCACAAATCATTAGCTGGTTATTGCCCACTTTGTATTTGCGCATTTTGTATTTGCACATTTTGTTTGTCCTACAAAAGGACAGAATGTCCTACATTCTGCATTGCTTTTTATTGAATATCTTCTTATATATTACAAACCCTTTACCAATTTTCACCAAATTTTGAAATTTTAACTTGTATCATTCTCCTTCTCCCACCTCTGCTAATTTTAACCAGCATTGTATTTGCATTTTAAAGGATATTTCCTATTATGCCATTCATATAACAGTCATGATTATGATTAAGTAAAATTAATAGGTAATAGATCTATCAAAGTCCTCATTTCATTTCTCCTCCCATATTGGACAAAAAGCTAAGGATAGCTGCATAGGTTTTTAAACAGTGGTTTATCTGCTCTACACTAATTTCACCCAGGTATGTCTTCCTATTTTACATGTGCGGAGTCATGTCAGCAGTCCTACTGAAGCCAAAATAAATCTTATCCCTCGTTTTCCTCTACCTGCTGGATTAATTACTCAGCCAGTTAGTAAATGAGACTGCTTGACTGACCAATTTTGGCTTTTTATAACCGTATGACTCTTTAGATGTACACAGACAGATCATACCTTTTGGTCTGGCACTTTTCTGGTTGGGGTAGACTTCTGTCTTAAAGGCTAGTCTTGTCCTCTTCTTTGGAAGAGTTGATTTTTTACTCTTCAGCCATTTGTTCTCTAAACGTAGTCAAAGGTCATCACTAATGCAAAAAATACACCATCTTGTTTCACTGATGCTTAAAGGGGAATGTCATTAGCTTAGCCATACTTCACATTTAAATATTCTTTAATTAGTGATTTTACTGGTATTCTCTTTGTTTTTCAAATTTATATTAAGCCTCTAGTCAAAATTGTTAGTTTCAGTGATTTGAGAAACTGAATATTTTATTTTTCTCTGTCACTCATGTTTTTCTTACACGAATAATAATAGACCTTAGTTGTTGAAGTCCTTCTGCAGTAACCTACAAACAGCATCTAAGGCTGAGTTAACATTTAAAAGCATCACTACTAACATACCTTCATTTGGTTCAGAATACTCGGAAATTATAATTTGCTTCCTGGTGCTGTGTGAGTTAGTTATTTCCAAGGCAAGTATGAATTTTAAAACTCAATGTTTTAAAACTCACCTTAAAAACAGTAGATTTATTAAAGGAAGGGGAAAAAAGGATTATACATAACTGAACAGCATATGCAATAACTGATTCCTAAAGTACAGCTATATCACTCTGAAATCATTGGATGCAACCACCGGATGCAAACAGCTACCTTCCCTTTTCTGCAGCAGTATCACATTCAGCATAATTAGTAAACCTGCTGGGTAGCAAGATCTGCTTTAAGCTGCCAGTGATCTTGCAGTGAGCCTTTCTTCAATAGCCACTCCTATTCCTCATGAATCTTGTTTCTAGTCCTGGTTTCAGTAGCTGAACCTTTCCTTCCCTACCCTCAAAGTCTCCCTTACTAGCTGTGCGTCTCTGCTCCCTGCCCAATAGCAAGAACTTAGATTTTAAGTTTGTTGTTTTTTGTTGTTGTTGATGATGTTTTGGGGGTTTTTTATTCTCCTGACGGAACTACCAGTGAGCAAACTGAACATTTAGCACTTTTCTTTCCAACTTTTGATAGCAAAGGTGAAGAAAAATAAACTTGAAACCTGAAGCCTTTATGAGTTGTAATTTCTTTTTTTTTCTTTTTATGGCAAGTCCTTGTGGCCTCCCTCCTAATTCTGTACCAAATAACTTAAATGAGCATGTAATGAAAGCAGTGATGACAATGGCCTTACATTACTTATATTTGTCAATTTGCTTTTGCCCTAAGCCACCTACAACACCTACAAGAATTACTAAGATTTAAAGTGCTTGAGTCCCTCAGTATACATTATAAAAAACATAGGAAACTTTTAGCAGAAATGTCACAAGAAATAAGTTAGGTTAGATGTGCAATAGTTTAATAATGACTCGTTTCCATTTTTTTTCCCCTGAGAATTCCCAAATTCTACTGAAACACAAATGAGTCTCTGAAGTAAACCTCTGAGGTCAGGTATGGCCATATATCACATAACACAAGCACTAATACATTTAAGGGACACACAATGTCATAAAGCTAGATAGCTGAGTCACGAATAGAGCTCAAAGAACTCTACCACCAGTTCCTGCTTGAGCCACTGGCACATGTCATATTTCCTACTTTTTTGTAATTTGCTTGTGCTAATATATTGCTACTCCAGGGCTTATCTGTTTCTGATATTTTTCTTGGTGCTTAAAGAAGAGAGAATACAGGGATACCATAGTCTGGCTCACTGCGGCTCCAGGTCCCGTCCAGCCAGGGGAGCGTGGCGAGATAGAGGGATGGGAACAATGGAGCTGCCCAAAAAATAAAGAACTTTAATAGTAAAAATAATAGAAATAATAAAATATTGTAATATAATACAATATAATAGTAAAAAATAATAGAAATAGAAAATTACAAACCATGGAAACCATCATCTGAGGAGCAGCATCCAAAGACTTGGGGCATGGCAAACTTAACAATATATAGAGGTATCTGAGGGTGAGGGTCCAATCTCAAACACAGAACAGGAACACGACCTTATATGTGACAGGTCCCAAACCAACTGAGAGCCAGAACTGGAAACATGGACTATTGTGGAATGATTCTATTAGCATACCAACTCCCATGGTTACACTCTTCTCACCATAACCTAAACAGACACCTCCTTTTCAGTATCCCTCTTCCCACGGTCTCAGGTTGAAGTCTCCTGCATAAGCCTCTGAGGCTGATCCGCTATTCGTCCCAGCTAGTTCGGTTCCCACACAGGAGGTTCTTCCAACCTACACACACACTTGAACTCAGCAATGCCAGGGCCCATTGCAAGCCCTCTGAGTGACCCGTCAAACAGGTGGAGATGCTGTGTCAGGTCCAGTGCATTTCTCACCACCCCACCCTTGTCTTCACATGCAGACTGCTCCACGTGCTGCACTCAGCTCTCTGCTCTATCAACAAGACCGCTCAAGATTAGAGGAGGATCATACCTGAAATATTCAGTAAAAGCACATTACGTATTAATGTAAGGATTGTTCTGGCAAACATCCATACAGAGCATTATTTGTCATCATCTCATTTCTCAGTACAAGTGTCTGCTCTGAGATGGCACTTGCTGGTCTGCTTTGCTCTCAGTTACTGAAGATGTGTGCTGCTGGCAGCAAGGTCAGCACTTTACCTTGTCCTCTGGTAGCTGATGTGGCCCAGACTATAGTCTAGACACTTTTTATTGTAAAATCCAATTTTTATTGTAAAATCCACTCCTTAATGTAAAATCCTTTGTTATTTTCATAATAAAAACACAAATACACTACTTCTCTTACCTCTGTAACACATATACACTACTTCTCTTACCTCTGTCACAACCCTCACTCTCCTATTTCTTCTTCAACTCAGTGAATATTTTTTCTTTTTTTTTTTAATTTTCTTATGTTTTTATTAATTAAGATTAAATGGTATCCTCCTATTCCCTCTTACAAAGCAGAAAAGAGATTTCATTTTTGTAGGGAGAGATATTGGTGCCCATCTAATAGAATAATGGCCTTGAAAAAATAAACAAGATTTCTATCCCATAGGAAGTGACAGTATTTCAAGATCATCTGTTAAAACAAATTCAAGGAAGAATAAATTATTTGATTTTTAAATCGATATGTGTCAAAGTTTTTTTAATTTCAACATGAACATCCAGAGCAGTGTTCTGATAAGAAAGAAGAAAACCAACTGAATGACAATTGAGTAAATTGTCTTAGAGTAAATTAAAGAGTGCAGAAATTTCTCTTGCTCGGCCTCGAATCTTCATTTCAAGAAAGCTGTACGATCAGCTGGAGAGAGTTCAGAGAAAAGACACTCATGAAGAAGAGGTCAAGCACTGAAAAACAAGGTCTCTAAGGGAGGATTTCAGGAGTTATCAGAAAAGAAAAGGTTGAAAGTGATTACTCTGTAGATACATTTTACATTCAAAGAAAAAAAACCTGTGGCAAAAAGAGGGACTCTTCAGCCTTGCTGACAAAAGGCATAAGGAAATAAATTAAAGGAAGAGCTGGATAAATTCAACCTTGAAAATCTTACCCATAAAGACAGACATTGTATTATAGAGGTAATGAAAGAAAATGCATCTCCAGGTCTGAAAAACTTGAGCAGAGAAGGTGGTTTTAACAAAAAAAAAGTTCTAATCCTGTTCCTAATATCAATATTTGTACTCTGTTTGCACTACTCTTCATTGTCTCTATCTCCACTCCCTTCATGAAAATACAATTTATAACTGAACTGAGATAAACATAGAAAAGATTATGTCAAATAGGAAAACTCATGAACACTGACGTTTTCCTCCTGCATCAGAAATTCAATTTATGAAACAAAAAATCACTGCAGCACTCCTGCATTTTAGCAGCTTACCAAATATGTTCTTGTGACTTAGCCAGTATTCTCACACAGCACAGACTCCCAAGATCTTTCAAGAGAGAAAAGATTGTTCAGTTCCTCATATCTTAGGCCCTCAAGCCCTAAAGCACTGTGCTGCCAAGATGGGACCCAAGAAGAGAAAATAAATAAACTTCACCTCTTCTCTTCACCCCTTCCCAAAAAGCAATCATTCTCTCTAAGGCTCCTAAAAGAGGATAAAGAAAGGGAAAGTATATTTCCTAACCTTTTGCTCTCAGTTGGGCTGGGGTTTTTTCTGAAGAATTGCAAATATTTTCTAGGAGATGGAAATTCCAGTTTCCACTTGGTTTAGTATAAACACATGCGATGATGTAAGTAATAAAATAATTCTCTATGTGAGCAATTGTTTAAAATACACTATGAAAGTTTAATTCCCACCTTTTAGTCAAGTTTGACAAGATTGGCAAGACCTTCATCCTACCTGAACCCTACATATGTCTACAAGTCCAAAGTAACTCTGAAAGGAGCACAGATCAAAATATTTAACTAAAAGGCATCATAATTATCTACTAGCTAGAAACTTTGTGATGAGTGAATGGAGATCTGACCTTTGGCAAATGGTCTGGATATCAGCACTTGTTAAGACATGGACCATATTCAATGCAAGTGGCTCAAATGCTCAGAACTATCTGGAATAGCATTTCTCTTCAAACAGATCACATTAAAGAGAAGAGAATTACAAATACATTTGAAAAATAGGAGTCAACTTGAAAAGAATCATTAAAGTGTGAACATTTGTAACAGGGGATAGAGACTTTTTACCAGAGCTAGCAGCAGTCAAAACTTGGATTGACACTGAGGCAAGCTGCCTCCAGCATCTCAACTTAAGCCTGGATCAGGCAGAGCTGCTTCTCAGTTGGATGCTATTCACTGTTTACTGGCTAATTATATGTCATTAGTAGATCAATAACCTGCTTTGATACTGTTTTAATTTAAACTACATTATTTCAACAGGTTTTCCTTGCAACAAGACCTAATAAAAATCAAGAAATATTTCTAGTCTACTTATTCACTGAAGCCCTCCACAACCTCAGTTTTCATGCAGCCCCACACTTGGAGGGATTCCTTTGATTCCATTTCTTAACAAGTGTAACACCTGCTGCACTTATCCCTTTTTTTGGTTGGAATATAGAATTTCAGGTGTTAGACCTTGGAAATGCAGACAAGTTTTTTTTTAATAATATCCTCATTTGGGTGACAGAGATCAAAATTTATGGTCAAATTGGAAAAATAACTCTCCAAATCAAGCAAAAAACCACATTGGTTAGTCTGGCATCTATTCATCCCTAATATACCTACACTTCAACTCCAGGCTACTTTAGGCTTTTATTTGTCCGTCCAGAAGGTGCTTCACTGTATCATTGTTAGGGTGTTAGAGAAAATGTTTATTTCTCTGATCCACAGTACCCTTAATTGACAGAGCTTCTTTGGACTACAGAGAAACTGTACTAAAACTTGGCACTAAGCAACATACTGTCCTAGCTATTTCCTTTAATATCAGTAAATCATCTGGTTTGCTGTATGCATCTCTGTGGGGATGTGCCTGTTTACTGCCTCAACTTTCAACAAATTCCATTGCAGCACAAGTAAGGCAAGAAACAATTTCATTTAGAGACAACTTGAAGGCATCCTGACATTTTGTGCATCAAATATCTACTAAGATATTATCTGATGAGTCAGGATGACTTGACCACCAGCTAAGAAGGAGAGAATAATGTCATGAGAGAAAATGTATTTATTTTTATCCTTCAAAAGTTCTTTCAATACACTCACAGATCCTCCACAAATTCAGTGGGGGTCTTTTTTGTAAACAAGCTGCCACTATTAGGTTTTGTCTAAACTAGATCTCCTCCTGATTTAAATTGTGTATCCATATATTTAAGGAAGAAATCTTTAGCTGTACATTAATCTCATCCCCTTTCCCCCTTCTTAACCAAGTGCTGCCTACATTTGAAGCTCAACACTGACCATTTCTGAGCCCAATGAGCCAAGAACAGCTGCTTAGCATGCCAAAATATTAAATGAAATTTATATTTCATTAATTCAGGTATATATATATATATATGAAATATACCTGGCACAAAGGGTTTCAGAGTAAAAAGGATGATTCTACTGCACCCTGTCAGTATGATGTCCTTTTCTCCACTGCAGCCTTGAGCTGTATTCCCTCCTTTCTGACCCAGCCACGAGGAATGTCTCATAGCATAAACCATGGCAGTATACATCTTACAGTGTGATGACCACAAAATATATGTCAAGTCCTCACTCAGTTTAGAGCAGCATCTTCCTCGTGCTTAGCAGGTCACCTTGTCACAGTAACTACTACATTGGTATGACAGATTGTCTTAGAGTACTTATAAATTTAGGACAGCACTCTCAGTGGGGGAAAAATTTCAGACATTTCTATTTTGTTACATATTCATCTAATTTTTTGTTGTGGGCTACTGATATACAAAATTATTTTTTGTGATTCCTTTTCTCAGACACCAACTAGAAAGGGATGGAGAATATTGTGAGTCTGTTAGAGAACTTAATGTAATGGCAAATCCTTGTTGAACTGGGCAAATGTGAAAGAGGGCTGCAAGAGCTGAAAACACTGCATTGCTCCAGAGTTAACAGCCATAGAACTTTTGGCAACACTGACTTATTTGTCTGTCATCTAACAGTATTCAATTTAGAGAGTCTGAGATTCTTGAGATATAACAACTTCTAGTGGAAACAAGTATTATTAGGGGACTTTACTGTGTATCTATTATGTGACAGAAGTACTAACCTTTCACCTAGTAAACTGGAATTCTGTTTAATCATGTATTTTATACGTTATGTATGCCCTCTAATGGTAAATAAGAATAATTCCTATTGTTTCAAATGGAGCAGTGTTCAGCTACTTCTTGACAGCAAATTCTATCACTTTTTCACCCTTTTGCTCTCCTGTCTCAGTTACAATGTGATTGAAGACTTCTGAGAAACTTATTCTTGCAATCTGTGAGGTTTTGTCCCTAATGCAAGACCTGCTGTTGAAAAGATCTGAGTTGAATAGAAGCAGTGCTGTATTGCAGTGGAACAGGCTGTGACCTGAGGGACTCTAAATCGAAGGAATCCTTCTAGTAATACTCAGGGTCAGACTGCACTGGGAATAAACCAGAATAGGCTGGGAAATTCAGCATCTCAGCACCAACTGAAACCAAAATTCATCTGAGGACCTGGAACTTCAGAATCACAATGCCCTGTGTAAATTACAGCAAGACTGCTCCATTTGACTTAATTTCTAGTATAAATTAAGTTTCAAAGCTAAAGCACTGAGGTCAAGTTAGCTACATTCCAACTGCAAATTTTTGCTTTGTTTTGCCGGTGTTATTACCTTAAAACTGAAAATTTCTGCTTTTATTATATCAGTTTATCATGCCTTTGTAAATGTTTGGATATTATTTCTGCAAAGGAATCCTACCAACACACTATATGATATTATATCATGGTATTAAGAACTTTCCCTAAGTTTTTCTCTTACTTTCCCCAGTATAAAACTAGAATAATAATGTATGAGATGCATTTGAGTCCAGCCTCAAAGTTCCAAATGTCTGTCAAAATGATAGGGTAATGCATTAAAATATTAATTTAATAACAAATGATCAAATAAATAAGACTAGTATTTTAATGCTTACGATAAAGTAAAAGTAGATTGTGAATGGTTTGTGGACCAGTTTTTATTCTGAATTTAGCCACAGAAGGAATGACTCTCAAATAATGCAATCAAACCTGAGTTCATCGTCTCCTGTATAAATCTGTCACTTTACACTTACTTTAAAAATATTATTCCTCACTTACAAAGATAAACACCATAAATATTCCACCTCTTTGCAACTGTAAAATTTTAGGAATTATCTATATTATTCAACTGTCTTAAAACTAGATTTTTAGCATTTTAGTGTAGCAGTAGAACTAATAAATATTTTCAGATGATTTTCACTGGCATTACAGACCACTGTGATCCAAGTCTTTTTTTCCTTTTTTTTTAATAACATTTTCATCCTTAACATATTTTTACCTTTTAAGAACAATTTTCCTCTTTGGTGGCTGTGTTTGTCACCTCACAATGCCCTCTCTATAACAAACTTCCTACAGGACAGAGAGGAGACCTGGTAACCTTCTTCTTCTGTCAAATCTGTTGTCCAAATACGAATTTTCAACACAATAAAATAATAATAAATAAATAATTGAATTAGATTGAAATACAGACATGATAAAAACTTCAAACATCAAAAATAATGAAGTACTGAAACAGCCTTAGAAAGTGATGGAAATCTCCAGCATAGGAAGGCTACAGAGAGAGGCTAAGCAAACAGCCAGAAAAAGTAATATCAGTGGGCTTAAAAAGCTTTTGAGATAATTCTGTCCTTACAATCTTTCTTTTACCTTTTTTTCCTTTCTCCAGAGTAATTTCTTTCCATATCTTTGTGAATTAGACACTATTTAGTACACTGTAAAGAAAGTGGAAACAAAAGGATGGCTGGGTGGATGGAAGAATAAAATAGATAGAGTGTTGTATGCATATTGCTGGGTTTCAGACAATAGACTCTAAACTAGAGGATCTCAGTTAACTCCTGCCTCACAAGATTAAGTAATTTAATTTAACTATGCTTCAAACTTCAGTACTTAAAGTGACATTATAATCATTTATTTTTCCCTTTT
Source organism: Trochalopteron elliotii (assembly GCA_024734555.1). Classification (NCBI taxonomy): domain Eukaryota; kingdom Metazoa; phylum Chordata; class Aves; order Passeriformes; family Leiothrichidae; genus Trochalopteron; species Trochalopteron elliotii. The sequence continues at coordinate 3,714,213 of JANPWX010000078.1, read as the reverse complement.
CAAGGAAATTGCACATTTATATTGATATTTGGAATAAAAAATTATATTGTATCAACAAGGAATATTTGTTTTCTTTCACTAACAATGACATAATATTAGGCATGACAACTAAATACCCTAGTAGATATGCTTTATTGTTATAATCAGATAATTTACAGTTCTGTAAATATGAAATGAATAGTGAGAACTACAGAATTATTTAACTCATAAGCATAAAACATTTGTGTAGAATATTTCACTACCAAGTTCTGGTAAGAATAAACTTGTTACTTAAACATTGTAGATAATCTGTAGGTCTAATTTTTTTAGACAAGTTAATTTGTATTTTTCCATCACTTATGAAAGGTGTGAAAAGACCCCTGACCCAAAAGCAAACAAATCTGAAAGCCATAAACATATTTTCCATCATTTGAAAACAGAAATATCATTACTGTCAATAAAACTACAGCTGCAGTGAGCGTCTGCCACAGATTTCCTCTCAAATGAGAAAAGACAGTTGAGATTGTGAGGTCAAAGCATCAGCCTTTCCTGCCGGGGAGACCTGGGCTCTTGACATTACAGCTGAGTGCTCACTCTCAGCCCTCACTCCTTTGATCTGTTGGATTCTGCAGACATGAATTTCTGAAAAAGTTGGGAAAATCAATTATTTCAACACTTTAAACCAGTGTGAAATCCACAACAGAGAATTTGCATGTGGGAGAGAGTGTTCATATAAAGCACACCATACACATGTATGTTATTTCTTTAAGAAGGGACAAATAGTTTTCAAACAGTAATATTTTCTTTCCAGTTAAAATTGTTCAACTAACAACTGTTCATGGAATCTGAGTCAAAATATATTGAAATGGATGCCATGGTAAGAGCCAGTCAACTTAGTATTCATGAGTATTTTACTGATTTCTATTTTCCTGACAATTTAGATTTTTTTTTCCCTCTTTTTCTGTCCTGAGAAGCTCCATTGCCCTTTCAGCAGCTGCTTCTGGAACAAAACCTGTCTTTGACTTAATAGGTCTTGTAAGAAGTTAGAGCCAGATTCTGATCTCTGACAGCTGCAAATATGGAGAAAACAGTTTGGTTTCAGGAGGATAAGTTATATTTTACAGAAGTAAAAGAATAAAATTCATGAACTTTGAAAAGCACGATTCATGTAATGTCCATCTATATAGCTTAAACTCCTATAGATGAAAGAATGGAAGATACTGATGTTTTAGAGACAGCATTGTTTTGGTAATGTCAGTGTTCTACCATAAGCCTTACTTGAGTCCATGTGCACCTTAGCAAAGGGTATTAAGCCACACTCCTTACTATTCTTGAGTTTTACAATATTTTACATTACATTTCTGAGACCATCCTACATTTGTGTTGACTATGCCTTAGTTATGGCTTAAAAAAACAAACAATAGCCAAAAAATTAGATCCATTGGAAGAGAAAACACATCTGTGCTAAGCTGGTCTGTGTTACAGGAAAGATCAGCCAACATGAGGCAAAATAAGAAAGAAATCCATATTTGTTTTAAAATATTTCATTCTCCATGGAACTACAGTTAAGGATTATTTCTCATTCAGTTTGATAACATATAGAAGACAGCTGATATTCCAAGGTCTTTAAAGCCCATCATGGCCCTTAATAAGACTTAGACAAAATCAAAACAGGTAGTAGCAAAATTTGTATGGGTACCCAGCATCTGTCATTAGAGAAAAAAGGACCAAAGTGGAAATATATCAAGTAGTCTTAACACTCAAAAGTACATTAAAATGAAAGTGAGGAGCAGTGTTATTTTTGTGCTCAGGTCAGTACCCTACCAGCAAAGAAACCACTCATGACTGTACCAGCCAGCTCTGAATATGCATATTCACCATGCAAAATATAATTTAAAATATACAAATTCATATTTAATGCATATGCTGACAATAAAGAATTGTAATGTTAGGTTCTTTCCCCCAAGATGTTCCTCTAGAGCAGTTTTACATTTAAGAATGAGTGGAAAATATGATTATAACCTGACAGTGAACAAATGAGTCCGCACTCTTCTTAGTCCATGGGTGAGCATTAATTCACTTTTGCAATTCTGTCATCATAAGCATCTACATAAGATTATGTAAGAACAGCTATACCATAACAAGTCAAGCTCTGAGCCTGCAGTCTCATGTTCAAAAATAATTAGTAATGTATGCTTAAATTGAGTATAAGAAATAGACAGGCATTCAGTGATATATTTGAGCCTACAATCGCTTAGGTTACTCTATTCTGCAGTTTAAGAGGTTCCTACACCAAATTTAATACCCTTCTGTTCAACTACCTTTGATGGATTTTTTTTCTCCACTCATTTATCATACTGTTTTTTGAATCCATCTAAACTTTTGGCATCTTTAGTTTAGAGTCACAAAGAGATTCACCATTTAACCAAGTGCTATATTTATGGCATAGGTTACAGATTCCAGAGCTGGGCATACAGCCCCCACAGTTCACATAATGCATCTATAAAATTATTTTATGAGGATCCTCAGCTGCAACAGTAAGCTGGAAAGATAGAATTAATAGTAGGGGAAAAAAAGGAAAAAGAAAAAGGAAGATATTAAATTATTCTGGGCCAAAAAAAAAAATAAAAACAAGACAGATAATAAAACTTGATATGGTGCAATTGAAAGGAAGAAAAGATGAGTATGGCATAAGCACAAGACTAGAACATGTTTACAACCCATGGAAAATTAATACAATCCTCATAGTCTGGGTTTTGTTCTGTACAGAGAATAATGTATAACATGTTTTCATGTCCACAGATAAGATGGCTATTTAGCTCTCTGAATTAAGAGCAAATGCAAATTTTCAGCCCCCCAAAAATCCATAGTTGCAAAACATAATTTACATCAAATGGGATTCAGACAAAACAGTCTCTGAAAAGGAATGTGAGTTTTTGACTTCAGTTTAATTCTTTTACAGCTTCTTACAGTATTTTTTGACTGCTAGTGCACATATTCAACACAGTGCATGTATAGCATCAATGAGTATTTGTGGACTTTTTAACAGATATAGCATTTAAATGTAGTCTTGTCTTCCGCCAGGGAGGTACAAAAATAAATCGCAGTTGGATAAGACAGATGAAAAATGTGAAAGATCAGAAAAAGAATGAAAGCAAATATCAAGGTGCTAGAGCCATGATTTCCACATGAGGAACTTTTACTGGTACCTTTTGTCCCTGGACACAGTTGCCAACACTGCAATTTTGTTAGAGTACACTTGGCTGCTTTTGTGCCTTTGTCAAGCCAGCACATTTCACAGCTATAAATATGTGGGCACTCCAGCATAACTCAGCATTGTTGCCTTTCTTTCTTGTATTTTGCATCTCCACTGCAATGTCAGATTAAATTCCTTTTTTTGGCAGTTATTCAATCACTGGGTTTGCTGAGGGAGACCCAGAATATCTTTCACTGCCTTTGGGGATGGGGAGAGGAACAAAAAGCTGAGTTTTTCTACTCAACCATAATTGTGTGATCACAGGGACTGAGTTGCTAGAAGTGTTGAAAATAGGTTTCATGGCCAGTCACTGACATACCAATGCAGATAGTCCAGCCCTGTAGCTGATGATCAGTTTTTCCAGCATCAGAGGTTCTGTTCCTACAGCAGAACTGGTTCTTTGTTATGGGAAAAAACAGTTTAACTTGCATGATTTAAATGAAATCAGGATGGAACAGTTTATTGATTTATTAATGATGTAATTAACCAATGGGAGAACTCTATATTCAGGATAAGAATCAGAAAATGCACTCTCTGATTTATGTAACATGGGCAGTGCCTGCCCACCTTGTCTGCCCCGCTTGCTCCCTGGGGTCTCTCCCTTGTTAGGGATCTTCAAGTTTCTCCTGCACTGCTTTGCAAGCTATCTCTTTTCCTGAGTTTTATTGTTAGTCCTTTGGTTATTGTTTAGATAATGGTCAGCTTGAGCCAATATGAAATATTTTCATTGCCTGTTGGCATCATCAGTTTTGGGACAAAGCTCTTTTCAGAACAAAAAATTTGGAGTGCTCATCACACACACCTAATGTTTGCAGTCACTCTTCCTACCCAGGCTATGTTACTTTTCTAAAATACACCATTGTACCAACTCAGACTGATTGACTAGTACAGACTTGCTCTTCCATGGGCCAAGTTTAAAAGAAAGTAGTATAAAGCCCTGTTTTCAGCAAGCTTTCGTAACATGGATATTTTCAAAATGTTTTCAGAAAGCAAAAATTGCCAGAAAAACTGTTCAGTGTATACCAGCTCAAGAAAAATCATGACATATATTCATTTGTAGTTTCCTGATAAAGACGAATAAAACTTTAAATTTTTTGAGTAATTTTTGTCAGTGCAGCTTGAATTTCAATTAGGCCATTGAACAGATGCAAAGCTTTGGCTTTGTGGTTGGGCATTGACATGGGACTCAACATTTTGAATATTACAGAGTTATCTTCTTTGCACAGCATCTGGCAAGTCCAATCATCTGTGTTACTAAGTAAAAAATGGAAATAAAGTCATGAATTTAGATTCCTTCAGACAGATTTCAATTCAGGAAAACAATGTATTGGAGCTTTTTTTCCACAGGTTTTACTCCTTTATTTTAACTATTTCTTTGAGAAACTGGTTAGATTTCAGCAAATATAACTTGAGTGGTGTAAAACTAATTCTGAATTGAAAAAGATATATAATTCTATTGACCTATTGATTATGAAATTAAATTAGTCCTCTGTTAGGAGAGTAATGGCTTTAGGTATAAGAGGTTGTGGGGGAAAAAATATAACAGCTGCTACACTGGCAAATGAATTAAGACAGGAAAATTTTTGGAAGTAAGAAAATTTTTGTCCCTGCAAGATTTATGAATTTGTAATTGAAAAACTTGAACCGTTGTACTGTTTTGATTACTATATCAGTAAGCAAAATTTTCCCTGAGGAACAATGGAAGCAAGTTCATTCTGATTGAGAAATGCTTGATGTATCTTGAACTGTCATTTCCACACAAGATGCCTTAGCACAAAGGAGGTACAGCTGGATTGTAAACTTCAGATTTGCATATCACCTAATGCCTCTCAGATCCTGACTTCCACGCACCTAACAATTTAGAAGTCACACAATATTTTGCACACAAAGTGGTTCAGAAGATTAAGCAGTACTTGGGGAAGCAACTGTCAAGCACTCTCAGAAATGGGAAAGACTAAAGGAAAATATATTCATAGAAAAATGCAAATGGAAGTGAACACATGACACGAAATGAGGACCTAGAAGGAATTCAAAGACTTAGACTAGAGAGGGTCAGGATTTAAAGAAAAAAAGGACCAGGCTATGCTGGGGGGTAAGCATTGCAACCTTTAATGAAGCATACATACTTAAATACTTTTTTGGGTGTAGCTGTCTTCTCCCTTTTACTACAGACTTCCCTAGTGATCAGATCAGCACCATCATCAATAAAAATATCAAACTGAGATCACTGCAAATGGTTAAAAACCACTTGCCTGACATTTTTTCATCTCAGTGAATAAAACCAGCCTGTCCTTGAAATATGGCCATTTTTTAAAATTGAAGCATTCTGTCAGAATTGCAGTATTGTATGAGATGCTGCTTTCTCACACACAAGGTGAGAAATACTTTGTCCTTTCTCTCTTCTTCCAGATTTCTGCAATATAGCAGCCTATTATAGCAGTGACACTGCATGGAAAATCAACTTCCCAACTAAACAACCTTTACCAGCTCCCACCACTGCCTGGAGTTGTCTTGCATTGAGATCACAGTATTGTGCTCAGAGAGATTCAAAACTCTTTGATTTGTGTCCACTCTTACACAGTGGCATGGCCGAGGGCACTGGGGTATCTGATTTTTTTCACTAATGAAAGGACCACTGAATACAGAAGGTGAAGGGGGAAAGCACAGCAGCAGCTGCTGTGGGAGGGAAACATGACCCTTCTAAAGTGGTGTTCAGTCCCCTGAGTGGGACTGACAACCCAACCATGCAAAGGAAAGAAAGTGCTGTAGGGAAAGGAATGGTACCATCACACAGGGACACCATCATACTCTCTCTCACTTGCCACACGGGAATAGCAGAAAAAAGGTTTCATCTGCTGCTTTGGCTGAGTGCACTGGAGTGTGATTTCATTTGTCAGGTGCGTGTGTGAGTGCGTGTGTGCAACAGGAAGGAGCACTTAGTTTGATTGCACTCTAACCATTTGCTGATAATGTGGTTGAAAGCAATCATGTCTGATAATTTACGTTTTTAAAAGCCTGACTTGCAGTAACTGCTTTAAAAACACTGAACAAGATTAAAAGAAAGAAGGTGGGGATTGGAAAATTAAATCTGTAAATGGAAGCTGGAATTGGTAATCTATCATGCAGTGGGGTGAAATTACATACAAATTGCTTTGTATGTAAAACTTCATGTGAAAACAAAGATTTTGTTTTTCCTTACACAGTTACCTAATAGTCTCAAAATATGTATGCCTTTCCACAGAAAAAAAAAAAAAGAAAAAAGGAAAAAAAAGGTAGTTTGGATGTTTGCTTGTAAAGTTGTTTGAATATCTGAATAAAGGTATTGAAGATATTTACTGTGAGGGTCGTGAGGTACTGGAACAGGTTGCTCCCAGAAGCTGCGGATGCCTCATCCCCCAGTCCTTGGCCAAGTCAGGCAGAGCTTTGAGCAACCTAGTCTGGTGAAAGGTGTCTCTGTGCATGACACAGGGTTTGGAACTAAATTATCTTTAAGGTGCCTTCCAACCAAAGCCATTCTATGATTCCATCATCCTATTATATTCTCCTTGACTGTACTGTACCTAAGTCACACTTCAGGCAGCCATGGGATAGATAACAGCTTTCTTAGGGACAGGGTCAAGTTCATGTATCAGCTTTCACTGTATGAGACCAAAAGGAAAAGCTTTTTGAGAGAAAGCACAGAAAACAAAACCTCCCATGAACTGGAAGTAATAAGACCTGGCTTTCTCACAACCCACAATGTCAGGGGTGCATAATTTTCCTAGAAATTCCATCTTCTCATCTGCCATCAGAACAGCATATTCACTATCTCTCATAAACACATGCAGAGCCAATTCTATTGTCCTGCCCACTTTTTTTGCAAGTATGGGCTCCTGGATGGCGACCATGATTCTTGTCTGTGCAAGACTGCACTTTCCTTACCTCAAAAATGGAGCTTCTAGATGGAAACAAATGGTCTGCACATACACTAGTCCCAAGACAACAGATTTGTCTTTAGGATTTGTGCTTCTAGTGGGCATCTCAATGCACATTCTTTCTTCCAGAAAAAAAGAAAATACATTTAACTGATGACACTGAATCTATTTTTAAAACAAAAACAATGTCTATTGTTTCGCTCAGCTTCTCTGTATTCCAAAAACCTTCCTTATTTCAGATATCTCTAGTAATATAGTTCAGGTCCTAAAATCTTGAAATATAGAAAATCTTATATCTGTACCATTTGAACCTTCCAAACCTTATAAAAAAATTACTCTTTGAATTAGGAGGTTACAATGCTGAAAAGTTTCAAGGCATAAGTTGTATTTGGTTGCAGAAATGCAGTTTAATTATAAAGGAGAAAATATAGGGAATAGAAAATAAAAAGAAAGTTGGGCAACTTTCTCATGGATCCACTTGCTTGTGGATATTGTATTGAGTTCCTTCCATTAAAAAAGTGAAAAAATTGAATCCTAAAAGGACTAGGTAGCCAGTTATGGGACACTTACACAGTGTCATATATCTGTATTTTGTATTGCTTTTTAGTATTAAGTAATTTAAAATGTGTTTTTAAATTTTGAAATGAAAGCACTGAGAAACCCAAACACCATAATGATCATCCTTTTTTATGATCATCACATCAGAAACAATACAGATCACAGTAGAGCCTCAAAGAACAGTTTCCTTAAACACTCATAATTTTGAAACATCTTTAAAAGCAAGTTCCTGAGCTATGGCTTTCTCTGGGAAGAAAACCCTGTGAGAAAATTATATGTTACACAAGTGCTTTAATCTCAGCTATCCCAGGCAGAACCTTCTCCTGTGCTGCTTGGGATACAATTCTCCAAGTCCATGGTTAATGCCATTTTTGTCTTGCACAGCTCCCAAACTCAGATTAACAGACCATCCTTGAATGACCAACAATCAGAAAATTTCTGCTTTACATTTAGGCTCCTTATTATTGTACTTCAGATAAAACCTTACTTCTTCACTTTTTAAAATTATAGCAGTGATCTAATAGCTGGGCATTTACAAAAATTAGCTGCCCTGTTCAACTTTGTCAGCTATATGATTTAACCACAAGCTGTTCAAATTTAGCAATAAAATCTAGATGAGGGGTGGGCAGGGGAAGGAGAGGGGAGAAAGAAAAAGAAAAAAAATGAATACTATTCCATTCATATTTCATGAGTTAATGGATGCCGATAAAATTATGACACCTCCACACTTCACACAGGTGTAATATCTCTGCAGGATTTTTTAGTTTCAGATAATCAATGATCAGAGAGGAATACCCACCAGTGAGTGTGAGGTCTGGGCTATGTTTTTAAAGCACAAATAAACTAAAATAATATCCTAACTTTCCTGTTTACTGGGGAGGATGCCCAAGTTTCCTATGATATTGAGTTGCTTGGCACACCATACAAATGAGACAAATACTTGCTCCAGTATTATGACTACAGATTTCTTTATACTGTTTCAGCAGATGGTTTATAGTGACAGCTATTTATCATTCTGACCAATGTTGCCTTTTAATTGCCTTTTGTTTCATCACTGTCGTGTCATCTCCACCTGTTGTCTGCTTTTGTGTGTTTGGGATTTGTCAGGATCATTCCTGCACTGTACAAAGCAGGTGTTAGTGTTGAGCTCAGTGTAAATCTGCATCCAGTAGTGAGGCAATTTCCTCTGCATTCTGTAAAATCAAGGTGGATTATTCCTATCAGCCATGAGTTAATTCTCTGAAGAACTTGGATTCCCATAGGAAAAGGTAGGAGAGAACAGTTACAACAGATCTCTGCAACAGATTTTTTTTTTTCTCTACAGGAAGACAAAGCAATCAAAGACATTTCTCAGCCCTACGTTTGCTCAGCAAGGACAACAGTGGGGAAAGGTCTACTTCATAGCTGTGATCCTTCATTCATTTAAAGATATATATCCCATGGATAATTTATAAAGGACAAAATTTATTGATGTGTCAAAAGACAGCACAGGTCCAACATCACTGGCCATTTTTTCTCCTGCAGAAATACTAAATATTGTTATATACCACATAAAGATTTAATTTAACGTTTTCATCACTCGAAGAGTATATATGTTTGTGTATCTATAGCAGTCAGACCATCGACCATATTAATGACTTTTCATCAGACTTCACAGAGTGTTGGGAGAAAATGTATCTCCTGTAGGTCATTACTAATACCATAGCACTGAAATGTATGTAATCACTTTTTGCTGTCAACAGTGTCATAGCAGAGGTGTTCACCCTGTAGATGATCTATTATATTTTTATGGGCCTGTCTGGGAGGTTTTATAGGACTGAACATAATCCAAGTTGCTAAATTTCATGAAGCTGTTTTGGGTGAACAACTTTAAGTTTGAACAAATTCAAAGAAAAAATGCTATTAACAAACAGATCAATTTTGATTAGTAAAAACATCAAATAAAAATTACCTGACTACTCTTGCTTTTAAATTAAAGAATTCATTTATTTAAAGTATAAATAAATATTTTATTATCATATCACAACTAGGAAGCTGAATTATTTGTGACTATTTTGTATGTGAAAATATTTTTAAACATATGGAAGGATCTATAAACATACTGAAAAAAAATTATCCTACTAAAAACTAGTGTATGGATTTTTTGTATGTGCACTGTGAGGTTTTCTGGGCTTGACACGTATGTGTATGGTGTACACATTAATCACTGCACAGTATATTTCAGGATATGCATTATCCAAATTCAAAAAAAAAAGGGGAGGGTTTTTTAATGTACAGACAGGATTTCAGTTAACACAATACAAAAAAAATAGATAAATAAAAAAGATAAAAATAATTTAAAAAAGAGAAGACAAGAAAAGAACAAAAAGAGGGAAGACAGACAAGAAAAGGGAAGGGGAAGGGGAAGGG